>LPNX011095992.1:1414-114457 GCA_001517045.1 Pseudotsuga menziesii | reverse complement strand
AAAACAAGAACTAGAAGCAGTGATCACTACAACAAAACCAGCAACGTTGAAACCACACCATGCTTCTGGATATGACACACCGGATCTCAGTCAACCCTTGACTCTCCCTTGTTGTATTTTTGTTTTTGTTTTTTTTTTAATTTGAAAAACGTGAGTCCCTGCACGCGGACGTACGGCAGAGTACGGAACCGGCCGGTTCGGTGCCCGGTTTGGTCAAATTTCCGGTTTTTTGAAATTTTTTAGTTGACCGAACCGGTCAACCCTGTGAACCAGTCAGACCGGCCGGTTTTGCCGGTTCCGATAACACTAACTTCATCCCCACATGCTTATCGATGGCTTGGACTGCCATTTCAACCGGTAACATTTTGGCGCCATTACCGATGACCATTTCAAAATTTGAAGCAGTTGATCCCGAGTCATTCACACCCCTGGCAAGAACGACATTCGGTAAGAAAATTGAGGTAAGCCTTTCTTGGTATTTTGAACATGTTAGTGTCAAGGACTAATCTTGTAGATCTTACCTGGCGACTCCATAAAGAAGAAGCCCGACAAGGCTTAACATTTTTTACGCCATTGCCAGGGACCTCAAATTTGTTTGAGTTGACCTACCTAGGCAAGAACGACACTTTGGTAAGTCTTGAAGTCCTAATTGTATATTGTTGCATACATTTTTGAAAGGACTAACCTGCAGGCTTATTTGGCGACTCCACAAAGAACTCATCCCACCCCATCAATCAGATACGCCCTTGTTTTGTTTAGTACTTTGGTGAGATTTGTTTAACTAACGTGGAAGGTCTCGCCTGGCGACTCCAATTAAATAAAAATAAATAAGTGCTCTTCAAAGACAAGTAAGACTGACAATATGGCATCCAATTACGAATTGTGGACGGATATATTGGATTTTTCGTACATTCCAAGATTTCCACACAAGTATGCCATTCAAGATGGTGGGAAGGCACTTTTCCCATTATTTCAGCAATACAAGTACCATGCAGAGACACATGTGCAGGAATTCATGCAATTCCTCCGAGCAAACGACATCGTAGATGAAGACATCAAAATGAAACTCTTTTTGCTGTCTCTTCAGTTAGAAGACACCTGTCTGTCAGAAATTGGAATGAGGGTTTTCCGCGCAAAATTTCTTCTTCACTCAGGCAATTCATCGATGCATCCAGCATTGATTGGAATTACGGTATCGAAGAACAAGAAAGAAAAGCCATGAGCAACGGTATATGGGAAGAAACACTGGGAGATAGCCAAACACAAGATGATTCAAGCGAAGGAATCAAAGATGATATTCCATTTGAGTTTAAAGATCTTGATAATCCAATCATTTGTGCTTCACTTGGAAGGAAAGGCTCTTGCTTGGATTGTGAAGCTTGATAAAGGAACAATATCATCCTTTGCAAAATTGGTGGAAACATTCTGTAACCACTGGGATTCAAGGCAACATGACAAATGGATACCTCATGTCAAGCATACAAGGGGCTTGTACAGTAAGGAAGCCCAAAACAAGGATCAGGTTGAAGTAGCCATTGTTCAAAGTCTAAATGATGATATCTCAAACACGATAGATGAAGCTTCCCAAGCAAATGAATATGATGATGGTCCCATATATGAAGATCCGGAAGTCCTAGTTAAAGAAGATGAAGAACAAAAAGATAGGATGAGTTCTCCTCTCCAACATACAGAAACTCCTTATGACATATAAGATCTCTCGGAACATGATGACGAGAATTCTTAGGACAATGGTTATTAAACATTTATCGGTCCACCTTTCTATGATTCCTTGAGACCAAGTAGCATTGTCTCCATATGTTGCAGCGAGGAAGAACAGCTTGATGAAGTTACTCAGGTTGAGCCAAAATTTGACACTATTTGGGATGAAGAGCTTTCAGTCACCTTAAGGAGGAGTGATGAAAACATGATTTATGAAGACCTCGTGGAACGAGATATGATTGTTCATTCTCCTTATGAGACTAATGACGAAGAATGGCTCAACCCTTTTGCCACTATTATTGAAGATGAAACATCGCCAGACCTTGTAGATAGTTGTCATATGTAGATGGTCCATTATGATAGAAAGTCCGAAGATTTGGGACCCCGTATCTTTGGTGATTCTTCCATGATTTCCACATCATATTTATCCAGCGCCAAGAAAGCATGTTTCACAAAGGATTCTTTTGCAGATATTCAACATATGACGAGCCTAGACTGTCACTCTCAATTGTGCTCCTCAACAAGCATTGAAGAAGTTGCTCAACCCACTCTATCTGCTACCGATATGTCCCTAATGATGCATTACGACAAGACCCGAGCTGGTAGGTCGACAGGTATGATTTTCATTCTCCAGCGTCATTATATTTATTGTTTATCTTTTCATTGGAAGCATGAAGGTATGAATTATATAGCTGACAATTTCAAATTTCAAGGATTATTAAGGTTAGTAACATAATTGTGAAAAGGATAAGCAGCGTACTTGTATGCCCAAAGAAATGTTTGAGTAAATGCAGAGACAGGTTGCGGCTCACATATGAAGATTTCCAAGGTTCGGCTCTACGGATAGCCTCCCGAGTCCAAGATTTATGGATGAGTTTCAGGCAAAAAAATTTCTTAGAAGAAATGTATGATGGAGGTGATCCGTACATTAGTCCACTAGAAGCATGGATCAACAAAGCTTGTCAAAGCGATGCTTCTCCATGGTACCAATTTCAAGTATTCCAGGTTCTTAAGAAGGTTTGGTTTCCTGCACTCATACAGATGAAGATCCTAGTACCAACTCAACATATCATCAATGACGTATTGTCATGGATTACACTAAAGGACAAAGGTAAGATGTCAGGTGAGAATTGCTTACTCAGATGGTTACACTGGTGGTAGTACGATTTCATCTAGCCTACTTTAATTGATAGGTTTAAGTTAGGTAAGGATTAGTTGCATTAGGCATATTTATGTGCATTGCATTTGATTGTCTAGTTAATTTTCATTGGTCTTAGTTTCTTTCCCTCATTTTGCAAATAAGGCAAGACAAAAGTGTCTACCCTTAGATGCTTTTAATCCTCTTGGACATTTGATATGTGTGTAGGTCTACAGGTTCCAGTAGATTCACAGGTTCTCGAGCACTCCCGAGAAGAGCACTCCTCCCGCAGTTTGAGCCGGTGTTATGTTACACCTGTACCCAACACACCTTCAAGCATACCCCTAAGAGAGGGCCAATTTTTTCGACCAGGAAGGGTGTTATTGGGCAAAGGTGGTCATCGCTAGGCCCTTTGGTCCTCCTTTAGGAGTACTATGGCTTAATGGAGTTGTTGACTGCCCTTTATTGGGTTTTCAACCTCAGGGTTGGTGTCTGGGGCCCCTGAGGGGTTCACCACTGGGTCACATGGCCCCATCTCTTGTTTACATGCTCAGGTGGCCTTTGCTTCAACAGTGAGACATTCATCTCCACCTACGACACACTCCTGGCCTCTCAGATTGTGGGCACCTGCTCTCCCTGGTCGTATCTCCTCATAGGAAGCAATCCTCCCTGCCAAGCCTTTTTCATGCTTTGAGGAGGGCGTTGAGAGATTTTACAGCATTCTAGTGGTTAGATTGGGTATAATGCCCTCCCTCCAACTCACTCCAGCCTTTCGTTCGGAGTGATTCGCTTATTTGAGAGTGTTTTGGCGCTTGGGGTACAAATACGTTGGTGGATGTGCATGTTCAAGTCTTAGTGGTAGCCCTAGTGTTGAATTTTTTCCTAGGATAGGCCATTACCTTTCACACTTGTCACCTTAGCAAATTGAGGCACGTCTCCTTGTGAGGGTGCCCTAGGGTTTCTCCTTAGTTTTTCTAGGCTAATTGCTTGACCTAGGAACTCTTCCTCTCTAGGTTAGCCATCCTCACTAGATGCCCTAGGTTGTGGTAGGGCTTTTTGCTAGGGTTAGTTCCCTTGGTTTTCACACATTTTCTCTTCTAAACAAAACCTAGTTCTAGGGTTAATTTAGGATTAGTTTTAGGTGAAATTTAGGTCTGGAAATTTATGTTAGAAACCCTAAAAATCAAAATTTTAATTTTTTTGCACTTTTGGGCCTCCCTAAAATTCCGGCCACCTTCCCTACAAATTCGTTGTAGCCTCTAAAGCCTTACAAACCCTAAAGCGAAATTATAGGGAACCATAAAAATACAAAAATTGAAAATTTGTCAAAATCTGCCCCAAAAGACCCTAAAACAGTCCTAATTCTGCCCTAAAAGCCCTAATCCAGCTCCCATCCTAAACTCACCCTTCGCTGCATTTCCTAGCACTCCCTCTTTCTTCTATCTGCTGCCCTAGCAGCAGTCACCTATCCTTCACCCACGATCTGATGCTAAGGTGACTCCAATCTTCACAAACGAATACTAAGACTGCCCTTGCAGTGGCAGTCCTCCTAACCCTAACACAGTAGTGTGTTGTCCTTCTCTTGCATTATCCACACAGTCTGCACACAGTGAGTTACATGCTTTAAATTGGATGAAACCAATTGATTGACTCCTCATTACATACCCTGTAGTGAATACTTGCTTTTACATTGAAGATAATGATATGATATGTATACGTTGATGCAATTCATACTAATCTGAAGGCTGCTATAAGTATGACTGTGGGGAAGTGACTAAATATACACTGCTGAAACATGTTGTAGGCACACATACATGCTAGTTTAATCTACTATAAAAGAATGCAAATTGTTATAGGAAACTATGCTTTGACAAGTTATTTACATGTGTTGGCTACTGCTATACAATTGTTGTCATGACATACTGCAAAGAATGACACAAATCCACATCTACTTCATGCTTTACAAAGTTGGTGGGATGAACGTATTTGTGTGCAATAAGATACTTTGTTAATGCTGCTATGCTACTGTAATCGTACATGAAAATCAATGATAACACATGATAAGTGATGGACTTATAATATGATAACTAGTGATGTTGCCTTGAATTGTTATTGAATTTCATGACTGGTAGTATCTCTCATAATGCTGTGAGCAACAACTGAATATATATATATATATATGCTGTACTTACTGCTGTCATAAATGTTAGCATAAATGACTGGTGTGCACACTGCTCTATGCACATGTTATGGACTGATTTTCACATACAACTGTTGTTTATGCCAAGTTACTATTGCTGTTAATGTAATGCAACATTGTTTTCAAACACATGATGATTAATGTTACTTATTCTGCATGTTATGACTGTTGTATGTCTCTTATATTGCTGTACTAAATACGGATATACATATGCAACTTTGTTGAACATTTAAGTAAAGAAGTGTCGTTATAAGTAATTCCATAAATAATATGCTATGTCGCATATTTTCGATTAAGTAAATTGTGGTGAAATTATTATATCTTGCTAGTACTTATCATTCACACATGAAGTATTGGGATACTTGATTCCTTCATATTTGTTCATAAAGTGCTCCCCTTCTCATTATCTGATTGACTCCATAAGACACTGATCACTAATAATCCTTGGAAGGGGCATATTTTTGTGTTTTAGTGTCTTTTCAGAGTCATAATAGGGCTCCTATGAGGCTAAGGCTTCCGAAGCAGTTGGAAAAAGTTGACTAAGGTGACAATGGTCACTTCATCCCCACATGCTTACCGGTGGCTTGCACTGCCATTTCAACCGGTAACACCATCCATCAAGTTATCATACATCTCCTCCTAAAGACAACCACAAGGCTGCATATGGAAATAATCAATGCAATATAAATAGCATATCTCCCAGAAGGTATATTTTCCCTCCCTGAAAACCAAGGCACTCCTACATGCTTTACATGTGCCTCCTCTTGTGTAGAAAACACATCTAGTTTTTCACTGGAATATACAAGTGGCACAAGATAAGTAAGCAACCTACAAAGGCCATTCTCTCTTACCCCTCGAGCCAAAGTCCTCAAACTAGCTAGGCTACAATCATTGATTGTGCATTGTTGTCCGTCAAATGCAACTCTCCATTGTACAGTTGTTGTAATAACCCAAACTGATATTCTACTGTTCTTGCAACTACGTTGTTTGTTCATACACCCAAGATTGTGCAAAAAATACTGAATAAAACGTGCATGCAAAGTTGTCGTGCCAAATGGCCCTAAAATATAGCTAAACTGGAGAGATTATAGGGCAAAGAATTTCAGGAGACAGATATAAACATACCACTAATTAATAAGCTAATAGTACTCCAGAGATATGATGCATGCAAAGTGTGCTGGAATATAGTGTTGCTCTCCTCAGTTTGACGCCCAACTACAAGTGTGCCCTCTTCTAGAAGATATTGATGTTTTTGGAGGAGGAGGTGCCCAATGTTGCTGAGACTTTGTCAGTATGTTGTTCTTTACGTGCCGAAGATATTGGATACCACATGCAGAACTTTTGCCTCCTCTAAGGCACCAAGTAAATTGATCTTCCTCCTTGGTGCTCACGTCCCCCTTCTTCACATATCTGCTAAGAACTGCTCCAAATAAGCAAACAGGGAACTGATAATCACCCGATGCAGTGGAGTGAGCCTGTTGAGAAAGATGAAGCTGACATGCGGAGGAAAAACCGAGCTTTAGGGTCCCAACGAATCCTTTTGGGATTTTCCAGCTATTCCTCTGCTGCAAACATGAACCTGCAAATAAACCTTCTGTGTGTGTTGGATCACTAAATACGGATGAATAGGATGAATGCTGATGATAGACCTGGATGGCCTATCTTGAAAAAGTTAGGGCAAATAGATTTCACTGTCGAAACCCTTGTTAGCTGAAGACCTCATCTTCAACCCCAACTTTTGCCGCTGCACTTGTTGATGCTGCTCAAAACCCGAAATCAACAATAATAATCATAGATAGATCCTTTGGTTCAATAACCCTTCTTAAATAGATTAGCATGTACTTTTAGGGTTTGCATGTCACTTTTAGGATTTACGCGTCACTCTTACACGCATGCAATTCTAATTTCATGTTAACTTTAAGCCTAAAGTAATAAGGCATCATTTACCATACTAAGGCGTTAATACGGAATGAATGCTCTGTTATGCCCTAAGTATCAAATGTCCCCAGTCAATTCCCCATTCAGGAGAAACCCGCTCGAACCTATGGGAATTAAATAGATTAGCAGGTGTTTTGGTGCTCAAGTAGATGAGGACATTACAATCCTCCCGGCTTGAAATTGCTTGTCCTCAAGCAAATGCTAACTAGGATGTTGCAATACCTATCCTCCCTCCCATGTGGCGTCTTCCATAGCCAATTCTTTCCATTTCACCAAATATTCTCAAATTACCCTGTTTCCAAGTTTCTTCTCTCGCACCTGTAGAATCCCTTCTGGAATCAGCACCAGAAATCGTTCATCATCTAAGGGTGGTAGTTCGTTGGATGGAGCAATGTGTTGTCCTATTGTTTTCGTGAGGTTTGACACATGAAATACATTGTGAATCTTGCTTTTCTCTAGAAGTTCTAATTCATAAGCCACCTCTCCAACCTTCTTGACTACCTTGTAACGGCCATATAAGTGAGGTTTTAGCTTTTTCGCTCCTTTCTTCTTGAGTGAAATATACTAGATCTCCTACCTCAAAACTACGCTCAACCCTATGTCGATCGGCATATAGCTTTTGTTGATTCTGAGCTGCCTGTAGATTCTCTTTTAGGACCTTAAGAATATCTTGATTGTCATGTACCCAATCATTTGTGTTTGGTGCTCTGTTGTCTCCAAAGGCAAAGTCTGCAAAGTTCAATGCTTCATATCCATATAGAGCCTTGAAAAGTGTCATCTTAATAGACATATGGTGGGTAGTATTATAGCAGTACTCCCCTAGGTGTAGCCATTTAATCCATGTCCTCTGTTGTCCTGCTACATAATTTCTCAAATAACCCTCAATCCATTGGTAGACAATCTCAGTCTGTCTGTCACTCAGGGGATGATAACTTGTGCCAGTAGCAAGTTAAGTCCCCACTAATCTTAACAGCTCCTGCCAAAAAGCACTGGATTTACTGTCACGATCACAGACAATGGTTTTGGGTAGCCCTTGGAATCTAAAAATCTCTCTGAAAAATAAGTCGGCTACCTGTGATGTTGAATAGTCGGAAGAGATAGCAAGAAAGTGAGCAAATTTGGTCAACCGATCTACTACCACATATAAGCAATCCCGTCCCTGTACCTTGGGTAAACCTGTAATGAAGTCCATCGAGATGCTTTCCCATTTCTGCTTTGGTATCGGTAATGGTTGAAGTAACCCTGTCGAATGAGTGTATTCAATTTCATTCTGTTTGAAGAACTGCATTCCCGAACATGTTGTATTACATCCTCCTTAAGGCCTTTCCATCAGAACCTCTCTCTGATCTGTCTGTAAGTTTTCAAGAACCCCTGATGCCCTGATAATGGTGAATCATGCGATGCCTGTATAATCTCTCTTTAAAGTTGACATTGGAACGAGATATATTCTACTCTTGTAATAGATGATGTCGTCAATTACCCTGTACTTGCCATTCTGTATTTGTCCATCTAATAATTAACAAGCAAATTTGTTTTTGGAATATTCTACCAAGAGACGAGACCTCCAATCAATAGATATACTCATGAGCGATAATGAGGTTGGTCTCCTGGATAAAGCATCAGCTACAACATTGTTCTTTCCATTAACATATTCTATTTCGAAGTCGTATGCCTATACCTTGCTGACCCATTTATGTTGACGCTCATTCAATTCTTTCTGCTCCAAGAAGTATTTGAGGTTGTTGTGATATGTCTTGATTTTAAACCTGCTTCCCACCAAATACTATCTGAATTTTGTTAGTGTAGGATGGCTAGCATCTCCTTATCATATATAGAGTAATGGCGTTCATAATCTTAAGTTTTCGGCTTTCAAATGAAATCGGGTGATGGTTTGCATCAATACTGCCCCTAGTCCCTATCCTGAAGCATCACACTCAACTATGAACGGCTGTGAGAAATATGGTATTGCCAAAACTGGACAAGAACTCATGATTGTTTTCATTTTCTCAAAGGTTTGATGTGCCACTTATGTCCAGGTGAATGCCCCTTTCTTTGTAAGATCAATAAGTGGTGCGGCAAATTGAGAGAACCCCTTTACATATCTCATGAAATATGTGCAAAGGCCTAAGAATCCCTTCAGTTATATTACTGTCTTTGGTTTAGGCCAATCCAAGATAGCTCTAATCTTTTCCATGTGAACCTGTACTCCCTCTACGCTGATTATATGCCCTAGATACAACATCTCCTTCATACCAAACTCAAACTTAGACATTTTTGCGTAAGGCGACTGTTCTTCTAGAATTCCCAGTACCTCATCCAAGTGTCTCAAATGCTCCTCCCAAGATTTACTGTAAATCAAAATATCATCAAAGAACACTAGTAAATATTTCCAGAACTGATCCTTGAAGGTGTAGTTCATGCAAGATTGGAAAGTTGTTGGGGCGTTGGTGAGTCCAAAAGGCATGACTAAGAACTCATAATGACCATAGTGGCAACGAAAGGTTGTCTTTGAAATATCCTGATCCCTTACTCCAATCTAATGGTACCTTGATCGAAGATCAATTTTTGAAAAGTATTTTGACCCGTATAACTCATCCATTAATTCATCCATCCTGGGGATGGGATACCTACTTTTGATGGTTTTCTTGTTGAGTGCTTTGTAATAAATACACATCTCTAAGGTGCCATCTTTCTTTTTAACCAAAACCACTGATGATGCAAAAGGACTAGAACTTGGTCGAATATATCCTAGTTCTAGCAACTCCTTGATTGTTTTCTCGATCTCGTCCTTGTGCCTTTTGGGATGTCTGTATGGAGTGGTGATGACTGCTTGTGTCTCGTCCTCTAACTCAATAATGTGCTCAAATCCCCTATCTGGTGGTCAACCTACTGGAAGATCTCTAAATACCCTCTCATGTTTCTGTAATAGTGCCTGAATATCAATTGGATGTTGTGTGTTGTTATTGGGAGGTTTTCTAAAAGTAACAAGGCATTCGGTTGACCATTCTATGTCTCCCTGTCTGAGTACAGCCTCCATTCTTTGTGATGATACTGGTTTGAGGGGATAAGTGTTCATGCCCCTCAAGACTACCTGTTTTCCATCGTGTCCCTGGAATTCCATTTCCATTGCCCTGTAATCCGTAGTATATTTTCCTATTGAGAAGAGCCATTGAACCCCTAATACTACATTTGTACCAGCTACATTCACCACATAAAATGAGTCGGTCATATTGTAATTCCCTAGTGTGACATTTAGTTTGGGAATCCAATGGTTACATTCCATGTTATTATTACCTGCTACTGCTACCATGAATCCTTCAAATTTCTCTGTCTAAATACCCCGCTTGGCCACCCATGCTGCATCAATGAAGTTGTGAGTTTCCCCCCCATCAATCAATACTCCTACCCTGTGGCCCTGTACTACTCCCTTGACCCTGAGGGTATGAAACCCAGGTACTCCGGATAACGTAGCAATGACTCTCCCCGTTGTCTCTCCCTGAAGTGACTCCTCCTCTGCTGCCATCAATTCCTCAGTTGTTTCCTACTCGGATTCCTCCCCTTCATTGTATGAATAGATTTCTATATAGTGGGCCTGTGCTTTCCCTGCGCTCCTGTGGCCTGGAACCCATGGTTCCTGACAAGTGAAATACACTTTTTTCCTTCTCAAATCTTTCCTCGTGTCATCATCCAACCAAGTTTTCTTTGGCCATTCCTGTTGAAAAAAAAATTTGTCCGTCTTTTGTTGGGAAGTTTGTTTTACTCGAAAAGTTGTTCTTAGGGACCGAGTCTTGTAGATCTCTAGTTTTGCTGATCGCATCCTGTAGAGTGGATGGCTTGTAGGCTTTCACCCACCCACGTAGAGGTTCTGTCAAAGCCTCTGAAAATAACATAATCAGTCCGCTCTCGAACACATCTGTTACCAAAACAACTACTCTCTGAAACTCTGAGACGAAGGCCTCGACACTACATGTCTGTTTGAGTTGCGCCAACTCTCTAAAATATATCTCTGGGTCTCTTTTGTCAAACCACTCCATGAGCTTCTGGGTGAACCCACTGTAGGAACTGATGGTGTTGTGACCCAACGTCACTAACCCATGGTACCACCACTCATGAACCTCTTTGTCCAGATGTAAGGTAGTCGTGTTAATGGCATCTGTCTCCGTCATAGGGTTGAGTTGGAAGTAAGTATCCAACTTCTAGACCCATATTCTCGCTGAACACCTGCGAGTCCCTTCAGAATTAGGAATGGTCAATCTACCCAAGGTTTTTTGCAAGTCATAATTCTGGGTAAACCCTCTGTTAAAATTCCTTGGTCGGTTCCTACTTTTCATATTGCAGAAGTCTGAAAATGACATAGCTGCGTGGAACTCATCTCCCAAATCCTTGTACTCTTGTAAATAAGCCCCAAGTGGTTCACTAGGTTCTGCCGGCATGACTGGTCCTACCACTACATTCTCCAGGAAGTGAGGCATAGTAGGTCTGCTGGAAGGTTTGTTATATATATGAGGCGTGTTTTGCATATTAGTGTAGGCATGTTTCCCGCTACTACTAGTAGATCCTCTATCTACTGGTGAAAGAGGTATATTGCTATGACCCGGTTCTAGCTTGAGAGCCAATCTGTTTATGGCATGCAATACTTCTTTCTAACCTTTAGCTAAGTCATTCAATGCACTCACCAAGTTACGAAATTCCAACATGTCTTCCTCTTCTCCTGCTCCTTTCCCTCTGTCAGAGTGTATACCTGTTGGGTCCATGCCTGAATTGGTATCTTCTAACTAAATACCGTCAAATTCCTGCTCCTCAATGTACCTACTCTTCCTTCTTCTATAAGTTACAAGAGTATCTTCCAACTTGTCTTCCTCTTCTCCTGCTCCTTTCCCTCTGTCAGAGTGTATACCTGTTGGGTCCATGCCTGAATTGGTATCTTCTAACTAAATACCCTCAAATTCCTGCTCCTCAGTGTACCTACTCTTCCTTCTTCTATAAGTTACAAAAGTATCTTCTTCCGGATTCATTTACTTTTCATGTTCAAGCCCACAGCTAGCAAGGAACATGCTTTGATACCACTGTAATATCCCAAACTGATATTCTATTGTTCTTGCTACTATGTTGTTTATTCATACACTCAAGATTGTGCAAAATATACTGAATAAAACATGCATGCAAAGGTGGCGTGCCAAATGGCCCTAAAATATAGCTAAGCTAGAGAGATTATAGGGCAAAGACTTTCAGGAGAAAGATATACACATAGCAATGAGAAATAAGCTGATAGTACTCCAGAGACATGATGAATGCAAAGTGTGCCGAAATATAGTGTTGCTCTCCTCAATTTAACGCCCAGCTACAAGTGTGCCCTCTTCTGGAAGATATTGATGTTTTTGGAAGAGGAGGTGCCTGATGCTGCTGCGACTTTGTCAAGATGTTGGTCTTTACCTGCCAAAGATATTGGATGCCACATGTAGAACTTTTGCCTCCTCTAAGGCACCTAGCAAATTGATCTGCCTCCTTGGTGCTCACGTCCCCCTTCCTCACGTATCTGCTGATAACTGCTCAAGATAAGCAAACAGGGAACTGATAATCACCCGATGCAGTGGAGTGATCCTACTGAGAAAGATGAAGCTGACATGCGGAGGAAAAACTAAGCTTTAGGGTCACAGCAAATCCTTTTAGGGTTTTCCAGCTATTCCCTAGCTGCAAACATGAACTTGCAAATAAACCTTCTGTGTGTCGGATCACTGAATACAAATGAATAGGATGAATGTTGATGATAAACCTGGATGACCTATCCTGAAAGAGATTAGGTCAGATAGATTTCACTATCAAAACCCTTGTTAGCTGAAGACCTCGTCCTCAACCCCAACTGCTACTGCTACACTTGCTGTTGCTACTCAAAACCCGAAATCAACAATAATAATCATAGATAGCTCTTTTGGTTCAATAACCCTTTTTAAATAGATTAGCATGTACTTTTAGGGTTTGCATGTCATTTTTAGGGTTTACGTGTCACTTTTGCATGCATGCAATTCTAATGTTGACTTTAAGCCAAAAGTAATAAGGCTTCCTTTACCATACTGATGACTTAATACGGAATGAATGCTTTGTTTTGCCCTAAGTATCAAATGTCCTCAGTCAATTCCCCATTCAAGAGATACCCGCTCAAACCTATGGGAATCAAATAGCTTAGCGGGTGTTTTGGAGCTCAAGTAGATGAGCATTGAGGACATTATAGTTATCATATAAGAAACTCAAAAAAGATTATTCTTCAAATCAGGAACAAATCGAACATCACTCAACTCAAGAGCATCACCCCTAAAGGTATCTAGAAGGAAATGAAGCCAACTACTCACAAGATAAAAAAGAATCATCAGCAAGCTCCATACTCAGCACTTAGCTACACACTAACTGTTGTTCCTAACACCTAATGAATGATGACCTATTATACTTCATATGTCTCAAAGCTCCACAGTCCACATACCACCTAGCACTAGAATTGCTAGAAGACAAACAAGAGACCAAGAAAAGGTAGTCTCGAACTAAGAGGGATCCTCCTCTACACCTATTACAATCCCAGTTGGTACACGTTTTGCTCACTAACCCATCTTCTTCGAAGGACACTGGCTGGCATAATATCCCATTAAAAACACATCACCTTACTAATGCTTCTTCCATGTATCTAAGTGTTCCTTCTTGTAGCCTTTATTACAACCCTTCATCTTCCTAACCAAACCAATCTAATTTCAATCCCCATATTGAACAAGACTACAATATGTTTTTTCCTACACAAGATCAATCTACAGCTTTGCGAACTTTGACAAGGTCTCATGAGCACAAACACCGTGAACAAAAGGCATCCAAGAAGGAACAAGTCTATTGAGTGCAATGGACAACCACTATTGATCCTCCACTAATGTTCCTAAGGCAACCAACTAATCTCTCAACTTAGTGATCCTAGTCAAATAGATCATATAAATCGCTGAAAGTTGGTTTCTATGAGCATCTATTGAGAGACATAAGAGTTTTGAAACAACTCAACCAAAGTTCAAAATATGTAGTGCTTCTAAGTGCTAATTCCTAAGTATAAATGTTTAAAACTAGTCAGTGGCCAAAGAATAGGCACTCATTCATTGTATGATGTAAGGTCCATTTGTCCCTATAGGGCAACAGGATGGCAAACTCATTGGGGCTATGGACATTCGCAAGTAGCAGCGCTAGGCCGAGTCATTCTCAGGGGCCCAGAAGGCTTTCCAGCAAGGTTACAAAAACTGAACCGATGATCGAACCGGTCGACCCTGAAAACCGAAACCGGACCAAAACCGAGAAAAAAANAAAATACAAAAACTACTTAAGTTTTGAAAAATTATATATATATATATATATATATATATATATATATTCATGTGCATATTCATGTGCAACCATGTAAATCCAAACCGTTATTCACAAATTTGCAAAAAGTGCTCTTGCTATGTGCCATACTAAGCATATTTCACTAGAACCTTCCCCACTCAACCAACTTTTAATTTATTTATTTTTTAAATATAAAAAAAATACCCTCAAAGTGTTGTTGTACAATTATGTATGGAACTGGTCAAAACAAGACCGAAACCAATAAAACCGGTCAAAACCAACTAGTTCCGTATGGAACTGATCATTTCCGGTTTGAGACACCAGTTTGAACCGATGAGGACCCAAAACCGATCGAATCGACCGATTTTACCGGTTCCGGTCCGGTTTTTGCAACACTGCTTTCCAGGGCACCTACCTTTGGAGGTTGGCTAGTATCTTGTGTTAAATTGATAAATGCCTTAAAGTTTGATGGGCTTAAATTTTAAATCTTGTTAAAGATTACTTGTATAAAGTCAAGTTGAAGCATTCTCATTATTCCACCCATCTGTGAGACATCGCCATTCCCTACTGTTCATCTAATTCGAGCCTATGTGTAATGTGGATCCCCTTGTCCTCCTTCCGAGATGTTCGCAATGTTGAGAGTCAAGTCATTACCTTAACCTAACCTTGTTTCTCCATTCTCACCCATGATTAGCAAAATGGTCAAGTCTATAAATGAGTATACATTTGAGGCTTTTATTTATAGTAACGGATTGCTTTGATTTGGATTTATTATTTATATATTGCACTTATAATCACTAGTAAAATCCACTTTTACTTTAGTCTTGCTGCTAAAATAGATAATGAAGCATGCTTTATCCATGTTGTGCCTTGCAACATCAAATTTTTTCATTTGGATCATCATCTTTGACCTGGTCAACCCAGTTTGACCTAGTCAACAATAAGGTCCAGGATGGGTTTGGCCTATAGTGGTTGATGTTGATTATTCATGGTCTATTGGTGTCCAATAGATGTATTCATGTTTCAGATGGTGATTTATTATGGTGGCTTGCATTATTTTTATGGTTATCGACATTTACAAGCCTTATTATTATTATTATTATTATTATTCTAGCATGGATGGGCCTTTTAATGTATATTTTGATGGACATACAGTGTATGAGTACTCATTCCTAGTGGATTTTCACATTCTGAGTCCATCGGTACACTCAGTTTTCAGTTTTGAGCATAGGTGTTGGATATTTTGGTCAGATCGTCCTCCAGCTGCTAGATGCCATATAAAAATGGTATTTTGATGCTTTTAGAGATATATTGTATTCTCCTACGATGCTATCAGTGGACATAGTGGTGTAGCCACTCGTTTTTACCATATTGCTATGTTCTCAGATTCATTTCTACACTCATATTTTTCCCAGGTGTGGTCAGTAGTGAACTACAGGCAGTTTTATCTTCCAAGATGATGTTTCAGGCACATTAAAAGTGAAGAATTGGCTAACAAAGGAAATCGATTTAGGCAAATGAGGCAAGAAAATGGCATGAAACTTGTTCGAGGTATGATGTTGATATGTTATACACCTTTCGGCATGCTCATCACCCTTCGAGTGGTCCACATCGTCCTAGCATTCATCATTTTGGCGATTTATTGTATTATTGAGCGGCCACAACTTAGTGACTTTAGTCACTTTATGATTATATTTTGATATATTATTTGATGTTGTGCCTTGGGTTTATGCTAGTGAAGGATATGTTACACATCCTAGCCCCACCATGTGCTATGTTATTTTTCCTAGTCATCTTTCATGTGGTGCGTCCCCCCTAGGCCTCTTAGAGAGAGTGTGCCCCTCCTATCTGGAGTGATCCATGTATGTTAATATCCGGCTAATCTTAGTCGTATATCTTTAAGATGTATCTTTTGATCCTAGCCATTGATACTTTTGGATCTAGGTGTTTTTGAACTGGAGAGATCTATATATTAATATGCTCTCTCATTTGTAAAGGGACTTTTGGCTCTGAGAATATTGGAATACAAAGAAAACTTTTGGAGATCTCTTGAAAGCTTTGTGAATGTTCTTGTACATGATTGTTACGCCTCTTGCTTAGACATTTTAGTGGATCTTGTAAGTTATCAACATATATTTTGTGGAGGTCGAATTGTATTTTTGCAAGGTAGCAACTTGCTTTGAGAAAAATTGTGAAGGCAAATTGCATCATTTCTTCAAGTGGATCGTTTCATCTTTCAGGGAGTGATCAATTGCTATTCGTGCATTGAATCTTTCTCTTTAGATGACTTGCATAGTTTCTCTTTCATTTGTGAATCATATCTCACTTCGGTAGTTTGCTTTTGTAGGTGAAGAGGGCACATCTCCTCCTTGGGCAACACATTTTTGCTTTGTGGCAACTACATCTTGCTCGAAATTGTAGCTAAGTGGAAGGATCATTGATGTACAAGGCGGCCCCAAGTATTTTTAGGTACAATCTAAAAGGTAAGTATGGATTTCCCTATTTTTATCCATTTGTCACTTCCTTAAGTTTAAAACCGTCGTTTTATAGATCTGATATATCGGGCGATCTTTTGGTGATAATACTGAAAACCCAAGTCTAAAATAATTTATAGACCCTAGATCTAAGGTTTGAAGCCAAACCGACTCCATTTACCCCTGGATCTAGCAGTAGTCACTTGTAGGCAAATCGCCCTTGGGTTCCTAGTCATTTTTCGAGACCTATCAGTTGGGTATTGCTTGAATCCTCTTAAAATCATCAAATCTATCATCAAGCATCATTCCTAGTGTCAAATCATCCTTAATCTACTATTTTGGGTCCACAGTAATTATTTGCCTAAACCCTAGGTGGATCTAATTTGGGTAACTTTATTTGGCACTAGATCTATCTAGATCTATTCTCATAAACTGATTGCGGTACATTTTTACTTAAGTCGAGTATTTCTTCTTTTCCATAAGCCTCCTCAACTTGGTCCTAACCCCACATACCACATACCTTTCCCTAGATCTAGATCTAACCACTCAAGCTCTAACTCTTGTGTCCATTGTTTATCCCTTGAGTGCTTTGAGTGGGTTCGCTAGCCCTCATAGGCTAGTACGGTCTCCCCCTTCATCTTGCTCTTAGCTTGATCTAAAGTGACAAGAGCCCATCCAATGCGACAACTACCCTCTTACAGTAGTGGGCGAGGCCCTTGCAGTGTCACTTGGTCAGCTACCCTACCTCTACCGTCTTGAATAGGATACCTTTGGTGGTATCTACACTTTGAGTGATAACACAACCATACATCATGATCTGAATGTGTGCTTGTAGATGCCAATTAGATATCCTCTCGTTGAATGGAAGGGGCATCATTCCATACCTTGCCTTTGACAACATTCTCAGATCTGCGATCTTTCTTCAAATGCCCAGCTTTAATGCATTTCCTCGTAAATTTACTAGGAGATTTTGTTCTCCATGTAGACTTCGATCTCTCCCCACGCTTATTTATACTTCTTTCCTAAGAACAACCTCTCGCAAATAAGGCATCCTTGCTTGTCTATACCGTCCATAGATATTTAGCTCATTTCATCTAATAGCAAGGAGACAACTACACTGTCAATCTTTGATGTAGAATGTCTAGTACTACACCAGTGGCGACAACCAGATTATCCCATCAATCTATCAAAGAACAAAACAGAGCAATACAACAAAGGATAACTAACATGCCACAGTGTTAAAATCATTAAAATGTCTTAGGTTTCCCAATAAGGCAGACAACCAGATTAGCTAAATAAAGCCAAATACACACAAGTAGATGCACCATATAGACAAAGAGAATTGACTTGAAAACACATTTTTCTCATTAATGTATGTACATATAAATAGTAAATACATATGAGAATGACCCTTGGTTTCATATTCCAAGTGGTCTCTTGGACTCCTTTATGACTCTTCCTAGTCATCTATGACTCTTCGCATTCTTTTCTCATGTTGTGAATAGTTTACTATAATGCAAAATATGTCCAGCTGTATGGATTAGATTTCCAACAATCCCACCCTTAATCCAAAGGACTGTATATGAGTACAAGCACAGAGCTATCATCTAAAGGACAATTGCAAATTGTTGAGGAAGCTCTCTAAAACAAAGGTTAGCAGAAGTTGATGTCTTCTACTACATGGGTGGTTCTAGGATGACCACAAACTCTCAAACTTGGCGATAACTCCAATTTTGGAACTTGGCTTTGACTCAGGTTCAAATTCTTGCAGAAAATGTAATACTACTACTAAATGCCAAATGGTGGTTGAATAACAGCCACAAACACTGGAAAGCTCTAAAGCTCAAAGGTTCCTGGAACATTTGAAAAGCTAGTAGAATCTTATTCATTCTACTAAATGGGATGTTTTAGGCTGACCACAAACTTTGGAGATCAGTGGAACATGGCTTTGACTCTGGTTCAGTGTAGCAACACTCTGGCTCACTTATTCTTGCTTGTTTGTTTCTGACCATTAGTCATTCCCCCTTATCAGGAACAAGGTCAGGAGAACTAACAAGAGAATGTCTCAACTGCAAGATGTGTCATCACTCGAGGATAAATTTTTCAGTATGACTTATAAATCTTCTTAGACGTTGACGACCATTACCAAGAAGTGATCCATTCATAGTGCATCTTCTCTCTTGCAAGTTTCTTCAACGTGAAGCATCTCTCTGAAGAATGGGTATGCTTTCCACAATGCTTACAAGGATGAAGATCAAAACATTGATCTTTCATATGGCCAACTCAATCACAATGTTAGCATTTGGAAATCTGAACTAGAGCAGATGAACATGAACTTTCGTTTATGAACCCAACGCTCTGAAACTGGATTGCTTGGAGTAAGTCAGTTTTATGCTTGTTGTGGGTGACCTCTTCCCATGATCTAATGATGGGCTTGAGAAGTGCAGGCTGAAGTGGCGAAACCTCTCTATGAACAACTTCATCTTCATTTTCTTTTGTTTCTGAAGTGGGGCCACTGATTTTCTTATGTTATTCTGAAGTGGAATCATTCTGTGCAGGCTGCTGAACGAAATCATAAAGAGAATTGTTCAGAACAGGAACAAGTTCAGAATGTGTTTCTTCTTGTAGGAGTTGGGACTCAAGTTGTAGAAACTCAAGTGTGTCTTGTGATTCTTTCACACAATTTCGAATGTGAGTGAGAGTCGTCTTGTCAACCATAAAAGTGTTGTCGACAAAAGAGAGAAATAGAGAGTTCAGTAACTACCACACCATTGATTTTAGTGACTGAATACTCACTCAAATAGCGAAGGTATTCTTGCAATTCCACCCTTTTACAAACAGACTCAATAAGTTCAAACACCAAAAAATGAAGAGTGGTGTTCTCAGAAAAGAATGCACCCAAGTACAAAGCAATTCAACTCAAATTCTGAAAGATACAAAACACTAGTTGCAAGTTACAAAACACAAATGAACATGCAATAATTGCTGAAGTTGAATTGGTACTTGATGTAGGCCGAAAGATGTTTGAATGCTTCAACTGCTTGATGCTTCACAGGTTGATGATGTTCAACTGTGATCCCAAGGCCACTAGAACATATAGGCTTCCATTCGAAATAATTCAAAAAAATATATAGCAGAGATATAAAGAATGATGTATGGAGTGGTAAAGAATGTTATATGCAAAGCTCATGCAAGTGAATTTGGAGACCAAAAAACCGCAGATGGTCCACTCCACAAGCGCTCCACACAACTCAAAATGCACCAACGCAACTTTGAAGAGAGGGCACAACTTAAACTTCACACAAATACTCCATGCAGATACAATGCATACTGGTAGTCTCAAAAATACATTCCAAGCTTCCAAAGTGCCAAGTGGCTCTATATTTACTTTAGAAAATAGCTCAAATAATGATAGCACATGCAAAGATCAGACCCTAGAATCCTAATCTCTTCTGCATGAAGCGTAAATTTTAGGGATCAACGATTTCGTACTCTAGAAAACATGGTGGATTCAACATCATTGAGCGCCTTCTATGTGCAAGGTCCAGAGGTTTCAAAGCAGCCCAAATCACAGATACAGTCTAGAAATCCAAGAGCAAGCTATGTCCAATGTGTATATCCATCACAATCAACCAAGGGTTATCAAGACACCATGCACCCCAAATCACAAGAAGCACCCCGAAGCATAGTGTAAACACTTTCAAAGTAACCCCAAAAACAAAGCTGACCGAAAGCCTCAATATGTACAACACAAAAGACATCACAGGCACTAAATGATTTACAAATGCATGTAATACTAAAAAGAAGTCAAAATTCTAGTTATTGCCTAGTACACAAAGTGCAATCATTAGCTCCATAACAAATCTACATTATATAAATCAATAAGAAAGGATACATACTTAGAAATTAAATGGTGTGCAACTGCAAAGCCAATCCAATTGTTGCGATTATTGGGCTTTAGAGTTAATAGTTGTCGCCTTGTTTCCACAAACCCCACCAGATCACGCATTTGTGCCTGCAATGATTTTTTTTAAGCACAATCATAGTAATTAGCAATTTCAGATTTAGTCCTAAATGTGAGCATTATGTGTAAATCAACAAAACCAATAAATTGATGAAGCTTGTTGGGAAAAATAACATGAAATAGACTAAGCACAAATAAAAACACATTTTAAATTTGAAAAATTGGATATAGGGATTATCAAAATTCTTACATAGCTTAGAATATAAATACATGTTAATGTTCAATTAGGAAACAGAATAAAACAATTATGTAAATTCATGACATGGTTTACGAAGGCTCTGACGAAGTTCGTCTTAAGAAACATCTTCAATGAAGAAGAGGACAGCAAGATCACAAGCAAAAACAAGCATGCAATTTATATCATAGTCAAGTAAAGGGTAGTTGCAAAACTATGAAGTGATGAGGAGAATTGTTTCCAAGAAGATATCATGAACACCCAAGCACAAATGAATTCATTACATCAATGAAAAAAAGTCCATATCGGCAATTGCACCACTTGAGGCAAGTTACTATACAAGAAACAATACCAACCAAGAGGATAATATGAGCTTTAGGAAAGATCAACCACTTTAATGTTGGCAATTGAAATATTTGAAAGATTGAGCAAGTGGATAAGTATGCTCATTAAGAGAGTTTGAAAATTTGGAAACCACACAATACATAAGTTTTGTGTGGTGAATCTGACCAAATAAAGTAAGGAACATTGAAACATTGGCTAGAGTGCCATTAAATTACCAATTCGGTAAGTTTCAAGTTTGACATGCAAATGGACAATGGAACTAAAAGTTACATTTCGAATTCAACAAATGTATCAAAACATAAAAGTGTAATCCTAGCATAGGGAAAAGCTAGATAATACACCTTATGATCTTGCATTCATTAGAAATCAATCAGCCATTCCAACAACCTGAATGACTCAAATACTTAGACAATAAAGAATATATGAAAAAAATGGCAAGAATTCAAATACTATCACAACAAAAGGAAAAAAACATACACAACTGAGAGATGAATGACCTATCCTAGAGTGTGAGCTCATTTTGCCAAGAACCTAAGCAATGCAATGCACGTTGAGGCAGAATATTGCTGATCAGTACCGAAAATTATAAAATGACCATTGCATTCCTTATTGTTCCATGATTCATCCCATGTAAACTACTAAAAGGGGGGGGGGGCGTCTGGGAGCCCCCCAGTTTCAGGGGGGGGCAAGGGGGGGCATCTAGAAGCCCCCCTTCACCGGAGCGCGCTACAGAACAGGGGACGCGCCCCCTTGTGCGTTTCCAAGAGTTTCCTGATTTTGGGGACGCTGGAAAACGTTTCCCCAAGAGCCCCCGAGCCCTCGAGGCGCAAGGAGCAAGGGGGGCGAGTCCCCATGTAACACTGGTTAAAAGGCATAGATTTGTTAGGTATATAATCACACAAGAATTAATCTATCCTTTTACTTAAACTTTTAACATTACCATTAATTGTTTCAGGATGTTTGAGAGTGGTTCCAACCTCATCAGACTTCAATTGCAAAAAGTAGAATTTTTTATCGCATTCAAAATTGTAATGTCCCCCTCTAATTAAGCATCCAAAAAACACACTAACTACTTAATTCCCATAGGTTCAAGCGGGTACTGCAAGAGAGGGAATTGACTGAGGGCATTTGATACTTAGAGCAGAACAAGACATTCATTCAGAGTTAAGTCATCAGTCGGATAAAATAGGCCTTATTTCTTTAGGCTTAAAAGTCAACAGCAAATTAGAATTGCATGAATGCAAATGTGAAGCATAAAACCTAAAAGTGACATGTGAACCCTAAAAGCGCATGAAGTTCTATTTAAGAGGGTAATTGGACTAAAGAGAGGGTCTGTTATTATTATTGATTGATTTTGGAGTTTTGAGCAGCAACACAGCGTGCAGCCGCGGCAATTGGGGTTGAAGACGGTGTCTTCAGCTAACGAGGGTTCGACAATGAGATATATGCCCTAGTCTCCTATTAGGATAGATCATCCAGGTTTATCCACAGCATTCATCATATGCCTAGTCTCCTATTGGGATAGATCATCCAAGTTTATCCACAGCATTCATCATATATTTAAGAATTTGGAGATCCAACACACTCCAAAGGATTATTGACGGACCCACGTTTTGCAGCTGGAAGGAGCTAGGAAACCACAGAAGAATTCCCTTGGACCACAAAACCCAATCTTTCCTCCACATGTCAGCTTCCTCTTTCTCAGCAGGCCTATCCTACGGCATACAGGGACTATAAGCCATCAGTTTGCTCATCTGGAGCAGCTATCAGCAAATCAAAGAGTTAGGGGGGCGTGAGCAGCAGAACAGCATATCAATTCGGTAGGGCATTTGGAGGCTGCCAAACCTCTGCATGTGATAGTCTATCTCTCCGGCAGCAGAAGACCGACGAACACACAAAGTTTCATCAGCTTCTAACTATCCCTCCTCCAAAAACGTCACCTTCAGTCTGAGGGGTGCACACGTGTTCAGTTGGGCGTCAACAGCAGGAGAGGAGCACTGATACTTCACCTATTCGGCCTTTTATGCATGCAGCCTATCTCAGAAGTATTAGCAACCAAGTTATCAATGGTAAGTGTTAAATTCCTTTCTGCAAACCCTAACCCTAATCCGGCTATATTCTAGAGTATTTTTGCATGGCAACTTGCATGCACAGTTATTCTGTAATGATTGAGTGTACGGGTTAGCATTATACACAATGTCAGTAGAATATAAGTATTTGGGATATTACAGTGGTATCAGAGCATGTTCCTTGCCAGCTATGGGCTTGAACATGACAAGTAGATGAATACAGAAGAGGACACTTTTGTCGACACCCATGATCACCAACTGGGCGAAGCTTCATGTTTTAGAGGGAGAGTTGGTGGACCCTACCTTGTATCGTGAGTTGATTGGTTCGTTGATGCATCTGGTCAACACCAGACTAGACATGAGTTTTACAGTGAACACTCTCAGTCAGTTCATGGAGACCAGGAGAGTGCATTGGACTGTTGCAAAACACATTTTGAGATATCTTGCAGTTACAGCTAATTATGGATTGGATTATAAGAGATCAGGTGGAGTGGGATTGGTTGGCTATACAGATTCAGATTGGGCAGGTAGTGTTTCGGACCGGAAGATCACTTCTGGTTGTTGCTTCAGCTTGGGTTCAACAGTTGAGTCGTGGTTCAGCAGGAAGCGAAAGTCCTTGGCATTGAGTTCTGTTGAGGCTGAGTATATGTAATGTCCATTTTTTGAAATTTTATTAAAATGCCGAATTTCCCAATTTTTCACCATTTGGCTCTTGACTAGTTTTGATGTCTAGACCTCCAAATTGACCTAAATGCTTCCAAATTTTCTCTGAAGTTACATGACTGATAATATAACTTAAATATCATGCTCATGTATGTTTTTTGACCTCCCAATTACCTCTGCAAACTTGTTTAATGTTATGTTCAAAGTAGGAGTCATTACTATCAAATTAGGGCTCCAATTCCCCCTAGGTAATTGCCGAAAATGGCTTCACAAATGATCCCAAAGTCACTTGAATTTCTGAACAGAGGTTGGGTATGTGTAAGGGACCTTTTCAAAGTCTCATATGCATCATGGTTCAGTTTATACATGTTGTTATGACTCTTTCCAAAACAACTCCCAAGTCACAATTTCGACCCTTGGGGAAGATGCACCAAATCTTCTCCCAATGCAATAAAAATGAGTAAAATGGCTTACAATGCTTAAGTACTGAAAATGAGACTTGAAATAAACATTAATTACAGTCCATCCATCATACATGTATCAAATATACATTCCTCCATTCAAAATAATAAGCATTACCATGGCATATATCAAAATAGAGTGGAAATGGTCATTGTTTGCTCCTTAAAAGTCATTTTGACATACAACTCTTGGGACTTTCGACTCGAAACTTTATGAGAATGAAGAACAGAGCATATTGAACCGATTACAATCAGAAATGGACAATGAAAGGCTCTCCCAATTCGAAATCATCGCCATTACAATGGTTCACAACAAGATAGTGAGGAAATGACACTATTTCTTCATTGTTCAACATTTTTACATGAATTCTTTTGGGTATTTCGACCTGAGACTCTTTTGAACATGAAATACAGAGCATATACATCAATCAGCACATAATATAATTGGCATTATAATCTTCCCCAAAGAGATCAATAGTTCACCCAAAGCGCAATCCCTCCATTGGCATGAATATGGTGTGAAAATTGAAAATCGTTGAGAGATAGTGCTACAATAGAAGAATCCACATGCTTTCATGTAGCGTACACCTGTAAATAAGACTCCATTAAAGCTCCATGAAAGACCTGAGTGGCATTTCCAAACACCAACTAGGATGGGAATCTTTCACCCTCGAAATTGGCTTCAGCAAGAAAACTAGTCATCTTCTAGCTCTCACAATTCACAAATGACGATTTCACAAATGAACAAAAGCTTCTTCTCATGGTTGATCCTTGTATTTTATAAACATTATTAGTCTTCTAAGGTTCCAAATCCATCCATAAACCAAAGCCAAGTCAAATTGGTGTGGCCGCTCATGCTATGCCATGTGGCCTCTCTCTTCACCTTCCCTCTTCTCCCAAATTTGAGTAGCAGCCTCTTGGCCTTCTCCAACTCCCAAATTCGACCTCTAAGATGCTCTATCCAATCCTGACATGTTAGTAGGTCAGTATGTCAGCCTTCAGATCTGACTTGTGTCATAACTGTCATAGAATCTCCATCATTGATGTCATAGATGTCATAAATGTAAGGGGAATCTAGCCAAGTGTCCATGAAACTCCTATTTGGCTCTTCCTCTCCCATGTAAGTTACAATTCATCCCAAATTCGACCTATGAAGTATATGGACAAGTATATTAGCCTTATAATCCATCCAAAAACATTAGGCTTCCCATATATTCGAATTTGCAAGAGGAAGATACCATTTAACATAGGAATTCTAGCTAGTGAGGGCCCCATAGTCTCCATGTGTCTTCATGCTCCATTGCCACTTACATTTCCTCTTGTATTTATTTAATAAGCTACATTATTAAATATGTATCCCCTTCTAATGTCTAAACATCATTTATTATCCCCCTTATTCCAAATATCAAAGCATCCACCCCCAACCTAGGAAACTAGTGATTTACCTCCTTGGCAATTATTTGACTTTTAGCATCCATTTGACAACTTTCATAAATATGGAAAATGTGATTTGGCCATTGTGATCCAATGCAAAATTAAGGACATTACAAATCTTCCCTTCCCAATATTGCTTGTCCTCAAGCAATTTCAAACATGGTTGTTGAAGAACCTGCTTTCTGTATGATTCTTTGAAGTTGCCACTGAGCTGCCCACCTTGAATCTTTGAGATTTCATGAAGATTTCAGAGAGGAACCACCATGCTTGCTGTTGCACTACTCTGATTAACATAACCTTATTAAGTGGGGAATCCATTTCCCATACTGCTTGTTTCCCAAAGAGTTTGAAATCAATGGGACTAAAAACTATACCAGGGTCCCATTGCTTGCATTGCACTCCAATAATTAAGAGTGCTCTCCAACCCATACCATTTGGAAAGAGAATTCCTGGATCCCATTTTCTTGTATGCATTCTTCCAAACATCATGAGTGCATAATATATATCATCAAAGTATATAACAACATAAGAAGAATGTATATCAAGGAGGTGCCTCACCAAGAAATCATGAAAATGCCTATACCTCACAGTGAGTAGACTACCATTTGCCAAGTGCATAGATGCTTCAAGTGACCAATCAAATCTGCTCCAATGACACAGGTGAGGATCCCTTGTCCTATAATGTTGCTCCCAAAGAATGTAATATGCATCAAAATAATAATCAGCCATTTTTTCTTTCATTCAAAAAGTGAATGAAGAACCTCCACCAAAATATGAACCAAATAAGGAGGAAATAAAACACGAAGACTTCAAGTGTGTCAAAGAAGTCTCATCAATACACCCATGAATATGTATATCATCATGAAATAACAGAGGATGTTGCTGCCAATAATAATGTTCCTCAATCATATCCATTTTCACCCAAGTGTTGGATGAAGTTCCTCCAACATCAAATGAACCAAGAGTTGAGCAAGAAAAACCATGCGTCTTCAAGTGACTCAAATGAACATCATAGGTGCACCCATGTAGATGTGTATAATCATAATGTAAACAAGGATGTTGCTGCAAATGTAAATAAGATGGTTCTCTAATAATTCCATGATCAAAAGGAGAAATAGAATGTCCATGCTCTTCATGTGGCACCATCAAAAAGAAACCTTTCGCCCATACTTCATTAGGATGACTGCTGCAAACTTTAGAAATGTAGGATATAGGAGAAAGAACCAACTCACCCAAATGATCAGTAAGTGAAAAATTGTCGTAATGTGAAGTATCCATAGGGGTAGGATTATTCACCTCCCTAGAAAATGAAAAAATTTCCTCATGGGTTGGTTCCAAGGTGGTGTAAATATGCACTTCTTCAAAAAATGTGTAACCATTTTCAAGAGGCAACTCAAGTTCCTCTTCCACCATTACTAGTGATTGGATCTCATCACTATCATCCTCAATAACATCAAGAACCTGCAATTTTTCATGTTTCTCATGCTCCATCATGTCATGAGAATCCTCCAAGTAATCTACCTTATGAAAACCTGAAACATCGAAGGAAAAACAGGTGTCTTGCAACTTTTCAAGAAGTTGCCCATTTTGAATTGTGAGCTTATGAATAACTTCATTATTCTTCAAGTAGGATTCATGTAACCATTCAATAAGCTTAATGACATTTTTTCTATCAAAAAGCAAAGACATGAAATTAACTTTGATGTTGCACATTGCTCTTTGGATCTTCTCCATGTCTTCAAGGAAGGATGGCTCCTCCAAGGAAGTAGCTCTCCAAGAAGAATTTGATACCAATGCTCGAGTGTCATGGAGTATGCTGAGGGCCTCTCGTATCTTCTTTTCATTCATCTTTAAGGACCCTTCAAGAAAACGAGGCTTTTGCAAATGAACCTCCTCATCTTCTTCCTTCTTGCTTGGACCAACTTCATGAAGCTCAAGTGGTGATGGGGAAGTTGGTCTTGTTTCTTCTTCAACTGCTACAAGGTATTCATTTTCATGTTTAATGGAATTTTGGCTTGCAGCAACATTTTGAAATCTGATCTCTATGTCACCAACATAGATTTGTGAGCACCCATCAGTAGGTACTCCTTCATAGTTCAAGCATCCATCAGTAGGTACTCCTTCATAGTTCAAGCATCCATCAGTAGATGCTCTTTGCTTCATTTCCAAGGTAGCATGTGTCTCAAAATTATCTTCAATATTTTCAATAAAAACTTATTCATACTTATGTGATGTCTTTTCACATTTTTCAGAGTCACTTGGGAGTGAATTTTGATCATCTTCATGTACTACTTCTTCTACTCCACCTATTTCAGAACTAGGTGGTTCATGGGTCTCCTCCTTTTGCTCCTTCAAGCAAACTGATGCATTTTTTCCCTTGGTTTTCTTAAAATCAATATATTTTTCCCAACTTTGGATAGCCAAAAATTCAAATCCTTTCATATTATTCTTGGTCATGTCTTCAAATATAGGTTCCATGCTTTTTATTATCTCCTCACCATCATATGAGGTTCTCTTTTCATGCCTCGTCATAGTTTCCAAAAAATTGTCTTCTTCTCCTACTTTTGTTTTTCCTCTTCAACAAAAGCACTTTTGGGTTTCAATATATACTGGTGGTCCCTGAATTATTGTAAAAATAAATATCAGACCACATCAGGTGCCAAGATCATGCTCTGATACCACTGTAATGTCCCTTTTTTGAAATTTTATTAAAATGCGCAATTTCCCAATTTTTCACAATTTTGGCTCTTGACTAGTTTTGATGTCTAGACCTCCAAATTGATCCAAATGCTTCCAAATTTTCTCTGAAGGTACATGACTAATAATATAACTTAAATATCATGCTCATGTATGTTTTTTGACTTCCCAATTACTTCTGCAAACTTGTTTCGTGTTCTGTTCAAATTAGGAGTCTTTACTAGCAAATTGGGGCTCCAATTCCCCCTGGGTAATCATTGGAAATGGCTTCACAAATGATCCCAAAGTCACTTGAATTTCTGAACAGAGGCTGAGTATGTGTAAGGGACCTTTTCAAAGTCTCATATGCATCATGGTTCAGTTTATACAGGCTGTTATGAATCTTTCCAAAACAACTCCCAAGTCACAATTTTGACCCTTGGGGAAGATGCACCAAATCTTCTCCCAATGCAATAAAAATGAGTAAAATGGCTTACAAGGCTTAAGTACTAAAAATGAGACTTGAAATAAACATTAATTACAGTCCATCCATCATACATGTATCAGATATACATTCCTCCATTCGAAATAATAAGCATTACCATGGCATATATCAAAATAGAGTGGAAATGGTCATTGTTTGCTCCTTAAAAGTCATTTTGACATACAACTCTTGGGAATTTCGACTTGAAACTTTATGAGAATGAAGAACAGAGCATATTGAACTGATTACAATAAAAAATGGACAATGAAAGGCTCTCCCAATTCGAAATCATCAGCATTACAATGGTTCACAACAAAATAGTGGGGAAATGACATTATTTCTTCATTGTTCAACATTTTTACATGAATTCTTTTGGGTATTTCGACCTGAGACTCTTCTGAACATGAAATACAGAGCATATACATCAGCACATAATATAATTGGCATTATAATCTTCCCCAAAGAGATCAATAACTCACCCAAAGCGCAATCCCTCCATTGGCACGAATATGGTGCGAAAACTGGAAATCGTTGAGAGATAGTGCTGCAATAGAAGAATCCACATGCTTTCATGTAGCTTACACCTGCAAATAAGACTCCATTAAAGCTCCATGAAAGACCTGAGTGGCCTTTCCAAACACCAAATAGGATGGGAATCTTTTACCCTCGAAATTGGCTTAAGCAAGAAAACTAGTCATCCACTAGCTCTCACAATTCACAAATGACAATTTCACAAATGAGCAAAAGCTTCTTCTCATGGTTGATCCTTGTATTTTATAAACATTATTAGTCTTCTAAGGTTTCAAATCCATCCATAAACCAAAGCCAAGTCGAATTGGTGTGGCTGCTCATGCTATGCCATGTGGCCTCTCTCTTCACCTTCCCTCTTCTCTCAAATTTGAGTAGGAGCCTCTTGGCCTTCTCCAACTCCCAAATTCGACCTCTAAGATGCTCTATTCAGTCTTGACATGTTAGTAGGTCAGTATGTCAGCCTTCAGACCTGACTTGTGTCATAACTTTCAAAGAATATCCATCATTGGTGTCATAGATGTCATAAATGTAAGGAGAATCTAGCCAAGTGTCCATGAAACTCCCATTTGGCTCTTCCTCTCCCATGTAAGTTACAATTCATCCCAAATTCGACCTATGAAGTAGATGGACAAGTATATTAGCCTTATAATCCATCCAAAAACATTAGGCTTCCCATATATTCGAATTTGCAAGAGAAAGATACCATTTAACATAGGAATTCTAGCTAGTGAGAGCCCCATAGTCTCCATGTGTCTTCATGCTCCATTGCCACTTACATTTCCTCTTGTATTTATTTAATAAGCTACATTATTAAATATTTATTCCCTTCTAATGTCTAAACATCATTTATTATACCCCTTATTCCAAATATCAAAGCTTCCACCCCCAACCTAGGAAACTAGTGATTTTCCTCCTTGGCAATTATTTGACTTTTAGCATCCATTTGACACCTTTCATGAATATGGAAAATGTGATTTGGCCATTGTGACCCAATGTAAAATTTGGGACATTACAATATATGGCAGCCAGTCAGGCCAGTTGTGAGGCCTTGTGGCTTCGCAAGTTGATGATAGATTTGCTTGATATGGAGCTAAGTCATTCAGTTATACAGTGCGATAATCAGAGTTGCATCAAGCTCTCTGAGAATGCAGTATTTCATGACAAGTCGAAGCACATTGAGATCAGATATCACTTTATCAGGGACTATGTTCAGAGAGGGGTTGTTCGGTTGCAGTATGTTTTGACAAATGAGCTGGTGGCTGACATTCTCACGAAGGCTTTGGGTAGAGGGAAGCATGTCTACTTCAGAGATAAGTTGGGAGTGGGGAAAAACACGTTCCTCGGTAAGAGGGAGTGTTGAAAAGTTACCTAGGAAGTGTTTGTCCACCTAGACTTGCCTTAGGGTGGACAAGGACACTTAAATGTTGTGACTCCTAGTCTTGTGCATTTAATAAAGTGAGAAGCACTTTATAATTTTAAAGTGACTTTATTAAAAAGGCTAAGTAATGATATTTTCCTAAGTTCACATTTAAATAAAGTTAAGTGAGTGATTAAATAGAGAGGGTTGCTCTACTTTATTAAATGACATGAGGTGCGCTAAATGTCATTTAATTATTATTTAATGAAACATTTAATGTGAACCCTCCATCTAATCTAATCTTGACCGCTAGATTGACAGGGAAGTTACCATAAACAAAAAGGGCTAGGGCAAGGCAAAAGTTCATTGTGATCATTCTTCAGAAGAGATTTTTGGAGAGAGAGGAAAAAGACAAATGAGGGTTTGAAAAGATTATGAACCAAGAGAGAGAATTTGCAGAGATTGAGAAAATATTTGCTAGGCACATTTTCCAAGGCCAAGGCACAAATTTCGAGAAGAATTTTTATGCACAGAAATCGAGAAAGGGCTGCACAGAAATCGAGGAAGGGTTTTGCACATATTTTGAGGCACAAGAATCGAGGGAAACGGTTGCACAGATTTCTAGATCCGTATGGCAGCACAAAAATCGAGGTGTACTAACCGTCATAACCGTACAGTACAACCTGCAAGAATTTCAAGAAAGTTAATGCACAAAAATCGAGGAGTACAGTCTGCAACTAATTCTGTCCTTACAGAAATTTCTGGTCACATTTTTCGAGGTGAATGTGGCACGAAAATCGAGAAAAATCAACAGTAAAGGAGTTTGGAAATCGAGGCAGAATTCTAATAAGTAATGTTGATTGTATTTCTGATTTTTCCCTGAAGAAAATAAAATCTCACTCAGAAAACAAGTTTTCCCTTAGCAGTTTTATCCTGGACCATTGGTCAAAAACAAGCATGTTAAATTTCATGTGTTTGACTGTCTGAAATTTTTTCAGAGTTTTAATTTCTTTGTAGAAAGGAAAATTTCTGAATTGTTTAAAAATTGAGAAAAAGTGCCTCATGTGTTTCAGTCAAGTTAAACTTTGTTAAAAATTTATGCATTGAAGGGTTGGACATTAAACCATGCAGAGAAGCCAAAAGGCTTGAAACCGGGTTGGGGTTTCTTTCAAAAAATGTGATGGTATCAGAGCACATTAAAGATTCAGAATTTTAAACATTCAAAAAACTGGGGTTTGGAAAAAAGAAGTCTTGAACAGCTTGCTTGAAGTTATAGGTTGCAATCATGGTTTTTGGTCTTAGAGTGGAAGATAGATTAGAGGGGGCTACAAATTTTAGCCCATGGAAGGCTAGAATTAGTTTGATTTTTTGAAGAGAATCAACTATGGGATATAGTTCATAGTACAACAACAAATCCTGTAGTAGTACCTGCTGATGCAACAGATAAGGCAGCTTTTATAAAGAGGGATGTGAGGGCAAGAAGGGTCATTCTGGATGCCGTGAAGGATCATGTGATCCCTCACATTTCGGCAAAAGATCATGCATTTCAGATGTGGATAGCTTTAATAAATCTTTATCAAAGTTCCAATGAAAACAGGAAGATGGTATTGAGAGAGAAGTTGAAGAGTGTGCACATGTGTAAAGGGGAAAGCATGGCCTCATATCTTACCAAGATCACACAGGTAAGAGATGAGCTTGCAGCTATAGGTGAGGTGATAGGCAGTGCTAAGATGGTGCGTACAGAATTGAATGGTGTCACTGAGCAGTGGACCGTGTTTGTGCAGACTATCATTGGTAGGGAGAACATGCCTACATGGGATAGATTGTGGGATGATCTCACATAGGAGGAGACACAGAGAGATTACTTACAGGGCAGCACATCACATCACAGGGATGATGAGGAGAATGTGGCATTAGCAGCGAAGGCCAAGAAAAAGAAGTTCAAGAAGGGTCCCAAGGAGAGAGCCAAACAGCATGATGGAGAGAAGAAGAACATGAGCAAAGTGAAATGCTTTGCATGTCAGAAGATGGGACACTATGCTGGACAGTGTCCTAACAAGAAGAAGAAGAAGAAGCAGACTGTAGCTACAGCGGAGATTGATGAGTTTGCAGCGAAATTTGAGAGAGATTTTTCTCTCTTTGCAGTTGTTAGTGTTGAGAGATCATCTTCTATCACCAGCAGGGACTTTGGGGACAACATGGGGCATTCCATGATTGTTGGGCATTCGTTGAGTGCCACCACTACTTCCTCCACTTGGTGCATTGATAGTGGAGCTTCCAGTCATATGACAGGTGATCGAGATATGTTTTCAAATATGTCAGAGACAGACTTGGAGATGGAGGTTATATTGGGAGATGACACAGTGGTGAGCGCAGTTGGGCGTGGGACTGTCCACTTTGAGAGGGAGTCCATGCAGCCTATGTATCTAAGGGATGTGTTGTATGTCCCTGGGCTCAAGAAGAACCTTGTTTCAGTTTCCATAATTGAGGACAAAGGCTTCGGTGTATATGTCCTCGATGGGAAAGTTCACATCTTTCCCAAGGCAGCAGGTCCATCTGATTCACGGGTGATTGGAGTCAGATGCAGGAAACTTCACTCAAAATGGAAAAAAAAATCCTCAGAAAGCATGGTAGTTGAGGAATGTGAATTGGAGCAGAAATCTTTACACACTGAGGAATTGCAATAGCTCATTATGATCCTGCATTGGATTTTCAACTTAGTGAGCAATGTTGTGATAATTGACAAAAGGATTTGCAGCCAAACCCACTTTGAGACACTAATGGCTTCCTCTGATAAACACTGACCTCAATTTTGCTTAGATGTTTCTTAAATTACTGAACACGTGCATGTACATGCCCATCAATTTGCAATCTACACAATCACACAGGTGGGTTTTCTAACACAAGGTCGGATTCCTTCAAGCTCTGTATGTCCACTACTTGTGCTTCTATTCTTGCCAACGCGCCTAGTCTTTTAACTCACAAACGTTTTCACCTTCTTTACTCAAGAAGCAGCACCACATTCAACAGCAGCCATTTTAGCAAATTTAAAGATGCTTATTGTCTCTCCAATGTTCCAGTTCAGGAAGAAATTGCCAACTTTATATTTTGATTTTGTAAAATGCCTGGACTCTATACTACTGCTAATTATCAACCCACAAATATAGGCTTGGTATACAGAATCTATTATTGAACTGAATCATAAATAGGAAGGCACATTTGATAGCAATAAATCCTTAGTTAGACCTCAGGTCAGATTCGGCTGAATTAGAAGCATCAATAATAGATTTATCATGATGAGACTGCACTGATGGATATTTTATCAGAGAGAATTGTAAAATAATTATAGTTTGCAAAGCACCTGTAGAAGGGAAAGGTCACGAAGAATTTGAAAATTTTCTGGATCTATCTTCAATGCATTAAGATAACATTTGATTGCTTCCCTGTAATCCCGATTTGAGCGGTGGAGAAGACCATAAACATGCCAGCAGACATGACTTTTCAAATTATTCTGCATGAACAAACTGCACTTATATTAGAGAGAGAATATGCACCTTTCAATGCTATTATACAGAAATACCAAACAAAATGGAAGCTGCGTGTACTTTATATTTTGTCAGATCAGTAAGACAAGTCCACAAACCTTTAAGCCCTGGCGCACTAGATCATGAGCGTCTTCCTTACGATCCATGCAATTGAATATCAACCCCTTCATTGCCAATGTCTCTGAAAACAACATAGATAATTATTCACTAGTAATTCCCTCCAAAAGACAATGAATACTGAAAACTTTTATGCCCTTCATTTCAAGATGTTGAAACATACAGACTTGAAGTAACCTAAACAAGGGCTCCAAAAGTATATTTAAAAGTATAGCAAAAATATAAGTATCTAGAAGCATTGCAATTGTTGCAGGTTACAGCAATACAACCAAAAAATATGTTAAACAGCAGGATTAAAGACTTGTCAGTGCTTAAATGCTGCAAGAGTCGAGGCTGATATCAATTGTATTCAGTAAGCAGAAATCATAATATAAAAAATGGTGCCTTATAAAAGCTAGAGTTTAATAAAGGTTATGAAAGAACATATTCGGGAATAATTTAATGCAACAACATAATCAGAAGTGAGTAGGAGAAATAACGCGTCATAATAGGATTCATAGCACAGAGAGAATAATTAAAGAAAAAAAATCAACATATACCTTAGACAGATTAAACAGTCAAATAGGAGAACAACAATGACAATTGACCTAGTGTTGGAGGGAAAACTTCAAAGTTCAAACATAACACATTCAAACCTTCATTGAGGATGATAAATTCAAAAATCTAGTACAATAGACAACCTAAACTGAACAATGAAAGCCGGAACAAAAAATTGGACAAGCTCAAGAGTAGAATGGTGAGTCAGTAACCCCGAGGGGTAGCTCAGTTGGTTGGTACTTACAAGTCCAAGACCGAAGTAGTCAAGGTCGGAGGTTCAATTCTCTATGACTTTAGGGTTATGCTCCCAAAACTGGAGTCGACAGGGTGAGAGCTCTTCAAGTGGGGCCCCTGAAAATTATCCCCATGGATGCAGTGTGCTCCGTCAAAGTTATGGGGCAGCGAACCACATTAAAAAAAAATGGTGTGACAGGAATTATGGAATTTCTAGACTATAGAGAATAAAAAACTCCCATGGAAGATTTTACATATTCCATCAAAGAATATAATCAGATACAAAGAGGTAAGAAACATATTTCTACATGTCAACAAGGATACACAAAGCAGTATAAAACTTGTACCCATTAATAAGCTACAATATCTTTAAATCATGCTTACAAGGTACAGGATGTTAGTTTCGTACCTAGGGAAGTGTTCCCCTAGTGACTTTTGCCTTAGTCACTTAGAGATGGAACATAAAGTGACCCTTGCATTAAATGACTTAAGTAAAAGCATTTAATTTGAATTTAGAGCATTAAAGTCACTTTTTGATAAATTTAAGTGGGTAAGTGAAATTAATATTTTAAAAATAAAATATGAACATTTAATTTCAGCCCTTGATTTAATCTAATCTCCACCATTAGATTAGACTCACCCTAAGGTTTTCTCAAAAAAGGCATGGGAAAGGCATTTTGCCTCACTTCTGCAGATTGAAGTGAGAAGAGAGAGCTGAGAGAGAGAAGAGAGAGTTTCCATTTTTCCTGAGCAAGAGGAAAAATTTGCAGCACACAAATTGAGGGAGAGGACAGCAGCAAAGAGGGCACAAAAATCGAGGAGAAGACAACAGCATTTATTACTGGGCTGTACAGTCCATACGGTACGGTTTTCGAGGCAGCGGGCACATTTTTCGAGGCAAATTTCTAGGCAAGATTTTCAAGGAAAAAATTCTTGGGCACAGATTTCGAGTTCCATACTATACAGTCCGTACAGTGGCATGGAAATCGAGGAAAAAACAGAGAAGAAAAAAAACCCGAGTTTGATTTTTTTCTTGTTTGGCACGGAAAACGAGGCAGAAATTTTCTCTTCCAGGTTGAGATAAGTTTGTCTAAAAATTTCTTAGTTTTGCTGTAAATTTCCCTATAATAAAATCTCTCTTTGACTGGTTTTCCCCTTATGGGCTTTTCCAGGGCCATTGGCCAAGAATCCTAGTGTTCTGTGTGATTAAATGGCGTGCTGATTTTTATTTACTGTCACTGAAAAAGATTAGTTACAGCAGTGTTTTAGTCTGAAAAATTTTGTTTATTTCCAGCACTATATTTTTTTGAGAATGTCGTAAACAGAGATATAATTTTTACTTAAAACCAGTAGCTGAAAACTAGTGAAAAATATACATGGTATCTGAGCGGGTTGCGGCTGAAAATTAAATTTTAGCAGAGAAACAGTGATTTCCAAAATTCAGAAAAACCTTTGTGACAGTAGTACATTTTGTTGAAACTTGTTCTTTGAGAAAATGACTTCCGTGGGGTTGAGAACTGAGGATAGGTTGGATGGGGCAGCGAACTTTGTCTCATGGGAAGCCCGGATTTTACTTGTGCTGAAGGAGAATGAGTTGTGGGAGGAAGTAGTTAGAAACACTACAACAAATCCCATTGCTATTCCCCCTTCTACGGATGCAGCATTACTTGCAGCCTTTAATAAGAAAGATATTAAAGCCATGAGGATAATCTTAGATGTTGTTAAAGATCATGTTATTCCTCACATTTCAACGAAAGATCATGCACATGAGATGTGGTCTGCTTTGATCGGGTTGTTTCAGAGTACTAATGAAAACAGGAAGATGGTGCTTAGGGAGAAGCTGAAAAACATCAAAATGGTCAAAGGAGAGGTGTGTATGACCTATCTTACTAGGATCTCTCAGGTGAGAGATGAGCTTGCAGCTGTGGGGGTAGTGGTTACTGGTCCTGAGTTAGTGCGCACAACCTTGAATGGGGTGACTGCACCTCGGACTGTGTTTGTTCAGGGGTTGGTGGCCAGAGAGAACTTACCATCTTGGGACAGGATCTGTGATGAGTTTGTTCAGGAGGACACTCGCAAGGGGTTTCTTACAGTGCAGTGGTTCTACTAGTAGGGGAGATGAGGAGGATGTGGCATTGACAGGGAAAGGGAAGAAGAAGAGCAAGAAGGGTCCCAAGAAGGGTGGGGCCAAGCAACAACAAGATGGGTAGAAGAAGGATATGAGCACTATGAAGTGCTTTGCATGTCACAAGATGGGACACTATGTTGCTACATGTCCGAACAAGAAGAAGAAGCAGCAAAAAGTCGCTTCAGCTGAGATCGATGATTTTGCAACACGATTTCAAAGTGAGTTTTCACTATGCACTAGGCATATTGAGAGAGAGAGAGCATCCATTCTCACCAGTGCGAATGTTGACAGACAGAGGGAGTTTTCCTGTGTGACAGACCATTCTTACAATGCATCTACTTCCAGCACGTGGTACATAGATAGTGGAGCCTCAAGCCACATGACAGGTGCTTGTGAGATGTTCTCCAAACTTTCACAGGCAGAGACAGATGTGGAGGTTGTGTTGGGAGATGACTCAGTAGTCAATGCAGTTGGACATGGGACCATTACATTTTAGAGGGAGTCCATGAGTCCCATAGTATTGCGGGATGTATTGTATGTACTTGGGCTGAAGAAGAACCTAGTGTCAATTTCCATGATAGAGGATTAGGGTCTTGGGGTGTCTTTCAACGATGGACACGTGCATATGTTTCCCAAGACTGCAGGACCATCTGCTTCAGTTGCCATTGGAGCAAGATGTGGGAAACTGTATAGGCTCTTGTTTCAGCCGCAGCATGCTTTAGCACATAGCAGCAACAGTGAGTTGTGTGAGCTTTGTCATAGGAGGATGGCTCACTTGCATCATCCAGCGTTGGGGTTGTTGAGACACATGGTGACAGGTTTACCAGAGTTCAGCACAAGGCAGAGTGATGTGTGCAGGGGGTGTGCTTTGGGAAAGTACACCAAGTCTGCTTTTCCAAGCAGTGATAGCCAGTCAGCTAGTACTCTTGACTTGATACATTCAGACTTATGCGGACCTATGTCTTCTGTGTCATTGATGGGATACGAGTATTATGTGACATTCATTGATGACCATTCCAGGAAGACCTAGATCTACTTTCTGAAGAGCAAGAAGTCTGAGGAAGTCTTGTAGAGGTTCCAAGAGTTCAAAGCTCTTGTGGATAACCAAACAAGGAGGAAGATCCAAGTCTTGAGATCGGATAACGAGGGTGAGTATACCTCCAAGGAGTTTGATGTATTTTGCAGACAGGAGGGGATCAGGAGACAATTGACAATTTCGTATACTCCAGAGCAGAATGGAGTAGCAGAGAGGAAGAACGGGTCCATTGTTGGAGCAGCTCGAGCTATGTTACATGACCAGTCACTTCCCTTCTTTCTCTGGGCTGAGGCTTGCAGCACCGCTATATATCTTTAGAACAGGAATCCCCATCGGGCAGTGGGGAACATGACGCCTGAGGAGTGTTTTTCAGGCAAGAAGCCTTAAGTTGGCCATTTTCGTATATTTGGTAGTCTGACTTACTCTCATATCCCTTCAGAGAAGAGGACAAAGTTGGAGCCCACTACAGAGAAGGGCATCTTTGTGGGTTATGATGAGACTGCGAAGGCTTTCCGTATTTACCTTCCCTCTCAGAGGAAAGTGGTGGTGAGCAGGGATGTGAAGTTTGAGGAGGAGCAAGCCTTCAGGAGGTCGAGAGAGTCAGAGCAGGGAAAGCAGCAGGTCCTTGCACCTCAGATTGTGGCACAGGTCCCATCTACGCAACAGACAAGATCACAGGTTTCCGAGGTTATAAAACCATAGAGTGTCGAGACAGGTTCACCAAGTTCAATGGTTAGGCCAGCAGGGTCTTCGAGGACAAGTGATGGGTCTACTATTACAGGTACACCTTACAAGGGATCGGGATCAGGATTACAGGGTACACCTAGTGTTGGCACACCAGCTTCAGGTTCACAGGTGACTGGGGCTTCTAGCTCTGGTAGTTCTTCAGATGAGGACAAGCCAGTGTGGAAGAACGTTCAACCAAGAAGAAGCCTAAGAGGCTTCAGGAGACCTTGAAGGATGCCTTAAAGGCTGGGACACCCAGTGACAAGGTGAGAGCCATCAAGATGCCTGACAGATTGGGCATGGTGTTGGTGGTTTGTACACGAGATTTTGAGCCTTCTACTTTTGAGGAGGCCTCCCAGCATTCGGTATGGAGAGATGCCATGATGGATGAGTACCATTCCATCATGAAGAATGATGTATGGGAGATTGTTCCAAGACCAAAGGGGAAGTCGGTGGTGACTTCTCGTTGGCTTTACAAGCTGAAGCATGCAGCAAATGGAAGTGTAAAGAAATACAAAGCCAGGTTTGTAGCGCGGGGGTTTTCACAGGTTGAGGGCATTGATTATAATGAGAATTTTGCACCGGTTGCTCAGTATACGTCTATCAGGGCATTGATTTCCATTGCAGCAGAAATGGGTTAGAAGATCCATCAGATGGATGTGAAGACCGCATTTCTCAATGGAATCATACAGGAGGAGATTTACATTGAGCAGCCTTAGGGCTTTGAGATACATGACAGATAGACACGTGTATGCAAGTTGAAGAAGGCCCTTTACGGGCTAAAGCAAGCTCCAAGAGCTTGGTACTCCAGGATTGATTCTTACTTGCTCAGTATGGGGTTTCAGAAGAGTGAAGCAGATCCGAATCTCTACTTCATCATGGTTGGAGATGATCCACTTGTTCTTCTGCTATATGTTGATGACCTATATATCACAGGGAGGGAGAGACCCATTGCAGCTTGCAAGAAGGATCTTGCAACAAAGTACGAGATGACTGATATTGGGCTAATGCATTATTTTTTGGGATTGGAGGTTTGGCAGGAGCCTGGACATATTTTCCTGGGGCAAGGAAAGTATGCGGTTGATATTTTGAGGAGATTCAAGATGGAAGATTGCAGGCCTATGTCGACACCTATGATCACCAACTGGAAGAAGCTTCTTGCTTTTGAGGGAGAGTTGGTGGATCCTACCTTGTACCGTCAGCTTATCGAGGCATTGATGTATTTGGTCAACACTCGACCAAATATGTGTTTTGCAGTGAACACTCTTAGCCAGTTCATGGTTAAGCCTAGGAGTGTGCATTGGGTCGCTGCAAAACATGTGTTGCGCTATCTTTCAGGGACAATGGATTTTGGTTTGGACTACAGGAGGTTAGAGGGGATCAGATTAGTTGGCTATACAGATTCAGATTGGACAGGCAGTGTGGCAGACCGAAACAACATTTCCGGATGTTCTTTCAGTTTGGGCTCGGCAGCAGTGTTGTGGTTCAGTCGGAAGCAGAAGTATGTTGCATTGAGTACTGCAGAGGCTGAGTACATGGCAGCCAGTTTGGCCAGCTGCAAGGCCTTGTGGCTTTGCACGTTGCTGGTGAATTTATTTGGTCAAGAGCTTAGGCCTACGGTGATTTACTGTGACAATCAGAGTTGCATCCAGCTCTCTGAGAATCCAGTCTTTCATGACCGGTCAAAGCACATAGAGATCAGATATCATTTCATCCGAGACTATGTTCAAAGAGGAGCAGTCACACTTCAGTACATTTCCACAGATGAGCTGGTAGCAGACATTCTAACGAAGTCTTTGGGGAGGGGCAAGTTTGTCTTCTTCAGGGACAAGTTGGGAGTGGTGCAGAACACCTTCCTCGGTAAGAGGGAGTGTTAGTTTTGTACCTAGGGAAGTGTTCCCCTAGTGACTTTTGCCTTAGTCACTTAGAGAGGGAACATAAAGTGACCCTTGCATTAAATGACTTAAGTAAAAGCATTTAATTTGAATTTGGAGTATTAAAGTCACTTTTTGATAAATTTAAGTGGATGAATGAAATTAATATTTTAGAAATAAAATATGAGCATTTAAATTCAGCCTTTGATCTAATCTAATCTCCACCATTAGATTAGACTCACCCTAGGGTTTTCTCAAAAAGGCATGGGAAAGGCATTTTGCCTCACTTTTGCAGATTGAAGTGAGAAGAGAGAGCTGAGAGAGAGAGGAGAGAAAGTTTCCATTTTTCTTGAGCAAGAGGAAAAATTTGCAGCACGCAAATCGAGGGAAAGGACAGCAGCAAAGAGGGCACAAAAATCAAGGAGAAGACAGCAACATTTATCGTTAGTCCGTACGGTATGGTATTCAAGGCGGTGGGCACATTTTTCAAGGCAGATTTCTGGGCACAGTTTTCGAGAGAGAAAAAACATTTTCTTGGGCACCAATTTCGAGGTCCGTATGGTACATTCCGTACGGTCCGTATAGTCTGTACAGCTGCACGAAAATCGAGGCAAAAACAAAGAAGAAAAAAAATCTAAGTTTGATTTTTTTCCTGTTTGGCGCGAAAAACAAGGCAGAAATTTTCTCTTCCGGGTTGAGAAAAGTTGGTCTAAAAATTTCTGAATTTTGCTGTAAATTTCCCTATAAGAAAATCTTTCTCTCTCTGACTAGTTTTCCCCTTGTGGGTTTTTCCAGGGCCATTGGCTAAAAATCCTAGTGTTCTGTGTGATTAAATGGCATGCTGATTTTTTTCTACTGTCACTGAAAAAGATTAGTTACAGCAGTGTTTTAAGTCTGAAAATTTTAGTTTATTTCCAGCACTTTATTTTTCTGAGAATGTCATAAACAAAGATATAATTTTTACTTAAAACCAATCTACACAGGATGTATGTGAAGTAAGGTTTGAAATCAACTTTGAAAAGTACAGCTGCAAAATTTTGATACAAACAGATTTATTACACCAAGACATGCTGGAACAAACACTGAATTTATGAAAAAAATCCAAACACATAAAAGTCATGACATATTACATATTTCAGCACCTTGTGTTGATCACAGTGACTAATCAAACCTATGTTGCACAAGCTTCTGGAACGCGGAGAGATAGGGTAAGTGGGTACAAGTATCGGACACGTCTAGAATTTCGTCCAAATTTGCAGGAAACGGCAGGTTGGGAACGGCAATAATATATATTAAAAAATTATAAAAATAAAATAATTAAAAATAAAAACAAATGAGAAGAGAAGAAACATAGAGACGTAAAAAACCATTAACACAAACCAGATGACATAGCTTATCCCTTATATTATGGTTGTAACTTGAACCTCTTAGTAGATAGAAATGGCAATAAATTCAAGATTACTATCCAGATTCCATGCCATTGATTATATAAGGTAGACTCTTTCTAAAGTGGAAACTTTTAAAAGTTCTAAAGTGGAGATTTACATTTATTATTGATTAGCAGTAACTGCAATTCAACGTAGGGACGAGTGAATACTCTAGCCCAGGCGGTAGACAAAGATCAATGCACTAACTCAACAAGGTAGCACGAAATAGTCTTTTACTGCAACTTAGTTTTCTAGAGAAAAAATTCTGTGACAACCATGTATATGTATGGTCACAAAGAAATAGGAATGTCAACAACCCACGTGGTGATCATGAATGTGTAGAAGTTCCCGGTGAAGGAAGCACAAGATAAAGTTTCTAAGTTCCCGATTTTAGAGGGTAAAAGTTCCCAGGAAGTTTCCAATCATCCGAAACGGTTCACGCTAGATTTGGAAAGTTTCCTACAAGTTCCCAAGTTCCCTTGAATGTGAGAACTTCGGGAACGAGTTTCCTAAAAGCCGGGAACGGTTCCCGTGCTACATAGATTCAAACCCCATGGTCAATGCTTTGACTCAACTTAGTCATCCTTTTGCACATGATGTGCTTCAGTATGCCAGGTATGCAAAGCAAAGAGCAAGGCCAATAGTTCCAATAGTTCCAATAATTTTATGTGTCCTTTAAATAACAGAACTAAATACAACACAACAACAAAAATTAACTCTGAAACAATAAAACAAGAATAGAAGACCACCCTGAATACAAGGTTTGAACTCCTATTTTCCCATCCGCTAAAACTGGATTAGATAACAGCTTTGCTTTGGTACCACTCTTCTAAGAAGATTTCAGCACCCTGTTTAAGTGAAATAAAACACACTCAGTTCAAACTAAAGTAGTCAAAACCAGAATAAAAATCAGATTCAGCCGAACCCTTGGACTCAGAATTGACTCAGACTTCAAAAAAAAAAAAACTTGCAGTCATCTCGGAAAAATTTAAAAATAAATAAAATATTAAAAATTGAATAAAAAGGATATAAATCCATGCACAACAACAGAAATATTAATAATTAAAAAGTTAAAACTAAATATGCAAGTTTGTTGATTTCTATTGCATTAAGGGTGCAAATAGACAAAATCACATCTAGATTCTACATAAAATATAAGTTCTGAAAAACTTTCTGATAGAATGAGACATGATCAGCAGCTCCAACCTGAATGGGTACAAAAATAAATGTCCTCTTTAATCTACAAGCCAATGGATAGACGACAGCCACACAAAGATTGCCCACTGAAATTGTTAGAAAGTGGCAACAAAGAAGGTCTTCTATCATTGCATGTGTCCTTGCATGCTAGAAGACATAAAGCAAGAAGCCAAATGTATTAATGTGATTTTCCAAAGTATAGATTTAGGAAAAGTACATTAAGTGATCCAATTATTAATTGACTTAATAGAGTCACTTTTATAAAGTTAAAGTTAAAATTATTTTAAGTGATGGCTAATCTAATCTTGTACATTAAGTTAAAAGGAGATTCGGTGGAGAGGACACACACAGAAAAACAGAGAAGTTGGAGGAAGAAGTTTGCAAAGAAGACAAAGGAGCATTCATCCAGAGGATTCGCACGCTGATCAGGCAAAGCACAAAGCGGTATGAATTCGCTGAGAGGGAGGCCATACACATCTGGCGGAGGCCGTACAGCAGCTGTACGGATTTCATACAGCAGACGCAAGACCCTACGGATTCTGTACTGTTGACGCAGAGGGGTCGTACAGCTACGCAGAGGGTCGCACTGACTTGTGGGGTTTTCTCAGTGATTTGCGGAGATTTGATTTTGTCAGGTTAGGTAAATCAATCTACTAGATTGTATTTGTTCTATATTCATAATAAAATTTATTATCTGACTACTGCACCGGTTTTCCCATCTTAGGTTTTTCCAGGGGTTTCCATACCCAAAAATGTTGTGTCTCTATTGGTGTGATTCTTTGTTATATGTTTCTCAGTATTTATTTTTCGATGCATTACTAGTAAAGAAACTTATATGTGGTCACCAGTAATGGTTAAAATATACTATGTAGCTCAAGATTGAGTTTTAAGGAAATTTACATGGTGTCAGAGCTCTGTTGAGCTAAATCTAAGAAAAAACAGCAGTATTGAATCTTGATAGATCGGGGACAGATCTACTGAAGACACAAACCTAGAGTTTTAGACCTAGGGTTTGACAAGTACACTTCACTATGGTCGTACAGTTGAGAGTTGAGGATAGACTCCAAGGGGTTCAAAACTTTCCTACATGGAAAGAAAGGATCATGAGGATCCTAGATGTTAGTGATGCAGAGGAGCACATTGACTCCATGAAGGTTGCACCCACAGATCCAACAGAGTTGGCAAGGTCGAAGAAGTTAGATTCCAGAGCTATGTTGATCATCTTGGATGGGCTGAAGGACCAAATAGTCCCTCACCTTTCCTGGAAGAAGAGTGCATTGGAAATGTGGAAGGTTTTGGAAATTCTTTACCAGAGCAAGAACAAAAACCGAAAGATGGTGTTGCAGGAGACGTTACGTAGTACCAAGATGGCCAAGGGTGAAGAAGTGGTGCCTTATCTCACAAGGCTCACATAGATCAGAGATGAGCTTGGAGCAGTTGGCTCTAAGACTGAGGATGAGGAGCTAGTTCGGACAGCTCTCAATGGCCTTTCTAAGCCATGGGACACCTTCGTATAACGTGTGGTGGCTAGGGAGAAGCTCCCTGACAAGCAGAGATTGTGGGATGCCTTTGTGCAGGAAGAGACCCGTATGGGTTAAGGTTCAACTTCATCCAACGGTACCTCGCAGATTGTGGATGAAGAAGCTCTAACCCTAGCAAGGAAGAGAAAGGGTAAGGAAAAGAAGAAGATGGGTGGTAAGAAGAACATCGACATGTCCAAGGTCAAAAGTTTTATTTGCCACAAGCAAGGACACTTTGCCTCCCAGTGCCCAGACAAAAAGAAGAAGATCAATACCCAGATGACAGGTTCTACAGAGGTGGAGGAGTTCAGCAAAAACTTCGACGAGGACTTTTGTTTGATAGCTTGCATGGAAAGCACCACAAGCAACAGTGTTTGGTACATCAACAGTGGAGCATCTTGTCATATGACAAGACAGAAAAGGTTCTTCAAGAGCTTGGAGGAGGGTGGATTAAATCTCCACATTGAGCTGGGTGAAGATGCGCAGTATCAAGCGCAGAGAGTTGGTACTATTTTGTTTCAAAGGGAGTCTGGCAAACCCCTCTGTTTTGCTGGCGTATTGTACGCTCTGGGTTGACCAAGAACCTCATATTTGTTTCCACCCTGGAGGACAAGGGCTTTTAGGTAAAGTTCTGAGATCGTAAGGTGTAAATCAGGCCCAAGGGGTCAGATAGGAGTTTGGATTGGGTGATTGGGATTTGGAGCAGGAAGGTGTACATACTACACTTCGATTCTGCAAAGGGTCTAGTCAAAAGAGAGCAGTAGCAGTAGTTAGGGTGAGTTGTGGCATAGGAGGATGGCACGCTTACACCATTGAGCACAAAGAAATTTGAGACAGGCAATCATTGGAGTTCCTCAGGTACATGAGGAGAAGCATAACCATTGCAAGGGTTGTGCATTGGGGAAGAACATCAGGAAACCTTTCCCACAGAATGAGCACAAGTCTAAGGGGACCTTGGACTTAGTGCATTCAGATGTTTGCGGACCCATGAGTCTCCAATCGTTCTGTGGCTATAGTTACTGTGTCACTTTCATTAATAACCATTCCAGGAAGACCTAGATCGAATTTCCTGAAGACCAAGTCAAAGGTCTTTGAGCGGTTCCGAGAGTTCAAGACTCGTGGAAAACCAAACAGGAAGGAAGATTCGAGTATTGAGGACGGACAACCAGGGTGAGTACACCTCCAATGAGTTCTTGGAGTATTGCTCATTCATCTGTTGCAACGGAATGGAGTGGCGAAGAGAAAGAACATGACACTGGTAGGAGCAGCCAAGGCCATGCTATTTGATCAGGGATTGCCACTATTCCTATGAGTCGAGGCATACAGAACCGCAGTTTACAGAACATGTGTCCCCACATAGCTTTGGGGAGGAAGACCCACGAGGAGATCTTCACAGGCACTAGACCAGGTGTTAGTCATCTACGCATATTTGGCAGTGTCTGCTATTGTCATGTTCATGCTGACACTAGGAAGAAGTTGGACCCTTCTAGAGAGAGGGGGTTATCTGTTGGTTACAGCGAGACTTCGAAGGCATACAGAGTATATATATCAGCTTGCAAGAGGATCATTGTGAGCAGCGATGTCTAGTTTGATGAGGACAGAGTCATATGAAGATCTATGGACTGGCCAACACAGGAGCAACCAGCACAAGACTCGGGGGTCAAGTTGGAGGAGCCGCAAGTACAGGTACAGACACAGAGCACAGGTTCTGATAGTCAGAGGGAGTCAGGTGGACGGGATCCTTTGGTCATTGACTTGGAGGATGAGCCACAGCAGGAGGAGGATATCCAGCAGCCAGAGCAAGTAGACACTAGGCCACAACCTAAGTGGTTTAGGTCCATAGTTCAGTATTCCAGGTAGGTGACTCTTCCATAGAGCTACATGAGGCGAAGCAAACCACTAGAGAGACTTAGCTATATGGCATTGATGACGAATTTAATTAACTCTAAACCTTCCAATTTCAAGGAGGTTGCACATCATGATGTGTGGCAAGCAACTATGGTTGAGGAGTATGACTCCATTATGAAAAACCAAGTATGGGAGGTTGTGTCGAGGCCAGAGGGAAAACGTGTGGTGGGATCCAGATGGATCTACAAAGCAAAACATGCAACAGACGAAAGCGTGGAGAAGTACAAGGCACGCTTCGTGGCAAAAGGGTTTTCAAAGAAGGAGAGCATTGACTATGAGGAGACCTTCGCCCCTGTCGCCAGATTTCTTCTATTCGGACTATTATCTCATTAGCAGCAGAGATGAGTTGGTGAGTTCATCAGATGGACATCAAGACTGCCTTCCTCAACGGAGTTATAGAGGAGGAGGTATTCATTGAGCAACCCAAGGGGTTCGATGTGGAGAATAGGCACTCGCATGTATGCAGGTTGCAAAGAGCTCTTTATGGGCTGAAGCAGGCACCTCGAGAATGATCCTCGAGGATTGACAGCTATCTACGGGAGATGGGATTCCAGCGAAGTGAGGCTGACCATAACCTTTACTTCTTATCAGGTGAGGTACCTCTCATACTAGTATTGGATGTAGATGATCTCTTTCTTACAAGAAATGAGAGGTTGATTGACAATTGCAAGTCCAACCTTGCAGTTGAGTTTGAGATGAAAGACCTTGGATTGATGGATTACTTCTTAGGCTTAGAGGTTTGGCAGAGAGATGGGTGCTTCTTTATTGGACAGGGGAAGTATGTAGTAGAGATCTTGAAGAGAATCAAGAGGGTGGATTGCGATCCCATGCCCATACCTCTAGTTTCCAACTGGAGGAAGATTGATGCATCAAGGTCAGAGGAGTTTGATCCTACATTGTATCGCCAGCTTATCGGATCGCTCATGTATTTGGTCAACACACGGCCAGACATCAGCTTTGCAGTCAACTCTTTGAGCCAGTTCATGGTGAACCCTCGAAGAGTACATTGGATAGCTGCAAAACACGTGCTTTGCTACATTAGAGATACAGTGGAGTATGGGTTGGTTTATGAGCAAAGTGGGAGTGTACAGTTAGCAGGCTTCATAGATGTTGTTGGGCAGGATGTGTAGAAGACCAGAAGAGGACTTCAGGGTGATGCTTCAGCATTGGGTCAGGGTTTGTCTCTTCGTTCAATAGGAAGCAGAAGTCAGTTGCATTGAGCTCGACAGAGGTTGAGTACATGGCATGCAGTTTGGCTGCTTGTGAGGGAATGCGGCTGAGAAAGTTGCTTTCAGGGCTATTCGAGCGTGACCTAGGGGCTATAGTGGTTCACTGTGACAATTAGAGTGGGCATCAAGCTATCTGAAAATCCAGTGTTCCATGACCATACCAAACACATTGATATCCGATATCACTTCCTGAGAGACTGTGTACAGAGAGGATCCATACGGTTGGAGTATATTCAGACAAATGAGCAGGTGGCGAACATTTTCACCAAGGCACTTTGCAGACACAGTTTTGTGAAGTTCAAAGACAAGTTGGGGTTGCTACCAAATCCCTTCCTCGTTGAGAGGGAGTGTTAGAAAGTGGCAACAAGGAAGGTCTTCTATCATTGCATGTGTCCTTGCATGCTAGAAGACATAAAGCAAGAAGCCAAATGTATTAATGTGATTTTCCAAAGTTTAGACTTAGGAAAAGTACATCAAGTGATCTAATTATTAATTGACTTAATGGAGTCACTTTTATAAAGTTAAAGTGAAAATAATTTAAGTGATGGCTAATCTAATCTTGGCCATTGATCTCATCGGAGGATCTCATCCATTGATCCATAGTGAGGGTTAGGGTTTTTGCTTGGCCATTGAGTTAAAAGGAGATTTGGTGGAGAGGACACACACATAGAAAAACAAAGAAGTTAGAGGAAGAAGTTTGCAGGGAAGACAGAGGAGCATTTATCATAAGGATTTGCAGACTGATCAGGCAAAGCACATGGGCGTACGAATTCGTTGAGAGGGAGGTACACATCTGGCAGAGGTCGCACAACAGTCGTGTGGATTCCTTACAGTTGACGCAGGAACGTACGGATTTCGTATTGCTGACGCCAAGGGTCGTACAACTGCACAGAGGGTCATACTGAATTGTGGGGTTTTCTCAGTGACTTGCAGAGGTTCAATTTTGACAAGTTGGGTAAATCGATCTACTGGATTGTATTTGTTATATATCTTCACACAGCCTGAGTGGGCTTAATGGTTAAGAGCATGTGTTTCCTCCTAGGAGGTCACATGTTCAAATCCAAAGGGGGGTAGGGTATGTACACCTCTGTAGACTTTAGCAATTAAATCATTGCACAGAGGGGGGTACCTTGTCCCACAAACAAGGGGTCTCATACACCAATTGGTGTCTCGCTTGGCGGTGACCTTAACAATATATTATTATTATAATAAAATTTCTTATCTGACTGCTGCACCGGTTTTCCCATCTTGGGTTTTTCCAAGGGTTTACATACCCAAAAATATTGTGTCTATATTGGTGTGATTAATGTTATATGTTTCTCAGTATTTATTTTCAGCTGCATTACTAGTAAAGAAACTCATGTGTGGTTATCAGTCATAATTAAAATATACTGTGTAGCTTGAGATTGAGGTTTAAGGAAATTTACAGAAATCAACTCCAACAGCAAACAAAGTTTACTCACTAAATCAGCTCCAAACTCTCCACTTGTACATCACAATATATATATATATATATATATATATATATATATATATATATAGATAGATAGATAGATAGATAGATATTTGCATATTTTATGAATGTTTTAGTCGATTAGTTCTTCAACCCAACTTTTCGACCAATTCCAGTCAAGTTCCAATCTAGGTTCTGATAACATGGGTACGAACTCAATTAAATTAAAAATCGAAGTGTCATTGTTATCCCCCAAACTCACACCTTTCAAGGTAGAGTGCCAAGGCTTCAAGCGTAGCCTTAGTGTAACCAAGAGGGAGGTTAGTGTCACCACACCAAACACTCTTGTTCTTTAGGTTAGATCTTCTCCAAATCAAGAGAGGCTTACCTGGGATAGGATTGCTAGAGCTTACAATGAGGTCCAAGGTGAAATGAAGAGATAGGTCCAGCAAAACGATTTACGATGGTGAATAAAGAAAAAAGGATGAATGGTTAGGAGACTAATGTCTTATCCATTAGGTAAATGGCGTCAATCAAGGTTCAATGACGGCTTCTAAAAGTAATGATTAGAATAATAAGGGCAGCAAGACTACAAACCCAAGCAACTTTCTGATTACTTCACAAATTTCCGAAATCTTCTAAGGAAAAAGGAAAAACACTATTATAGATATTTCAACTGATCTTGAAAGGATAATTGCCATGCAAAAATAACAGAATGTATAACCATAGAGCAAGAGACATACTACAAAATAACATTTTCGATAGACAACCATTACATGGAAGAAGAGAGCCTTACGCCATAAACTCAAAACCATTGCATTTAAAGAGTCCATCCATGAGCAAAACACGAGCAACAGAATACCATTCAAGAGAGAATGCTTTGATCCACCATCCAAAAGAAACCAATAAATATTCAACTAAGCTCAATGGGATTTCTCCCCAAATCCCTCCATCCAAAAATGAGAGAGAGAGAGAGCGAGAGCAAACCTTTGTATAGGTTTCAGCTCATCTTCCTCCTATAAGAGAATAATAATAAAATCGTAGATCTAGCCTAGGGAGTAAAGAAACCAAAATACTCCAACTAGCACAACCAAATGCATAAAATAAGATGATCAAAGCCACAAGTACAAGTCTCCAAGAAGAACGAGGGACACCTCCTTCAAATGAGGACAAATGTGAAATAGAACCCCACTATCTAGCCTCCAAAGGTAGTACTCTAAGAGAAAAGGTCCACTATGCATGCAAAATAGTAGACAAACACTAGATCTAGGGTTTGACCCCCTTAGATCTCCTCATATGCCAAACGACCTCCTCAAAATGGGATATAGAAGCAAGTTGAATACCAACAAGATAGATGGTTATCAATATGCTCCCAAAAGGTGGAACGCTTCCTTAATAAAGCATAGGAAGATTTCAAATGAAGGCACTACGATCAATACGTCCACCATAATGGCATAGATATGTGGGCAAGCCATCCTCCAAGTGGAGCGTTCCATCAATCAAGGTTAGAAGTAAGTCAAAGATGCTACAAGCCACACATGTAGCTCCCAAAGTGAACGCTCAATCATATAAGGCATAGATGAGTAAAAAGCAACTTCAAAGGAGTGGACACCCCTCAAGAATGATCAATAAATGATGGCACATTTGAGTGTAAAACAAGTCATGTATAGCCCCAACAATTGTGCATGTGGTTGCATCCATACATCAAGGGGTCAAACCCTCAACCAACGAATATATCCATGTGTAATAACTAATCAAGGTAGGGAACGACCTCATCAAACGCATGCAAATACCCCACATCCATGCTATAGGAGTGCAACGCTCCATGCCAATGCATCAATATATGTGCAAGGGCTATATCCATGAACTAAGAAGAGCACTCATCAATGATAGAAGCATACAACTTGAAAGCAAGGTGTCCATGATAGTCAACCACTCCATGAGGAAAAGGGCAATACCTTCTACAAGCCCATAGCATGCCTCCACACATGCCAAGAGAAAGAATCAAGGAGAATGTTCCATTAGCCATGATAGCCAAAGGTACCAAAGTCAACCAAGAGGACTCCACGAAAGATGTGTGCCATATGCTACCAAACACGTATCAAGGGAAAATCAAGTGGAGCATTACACCAATAGTGATAGATAATCATGCCAAGGTGTCAACCAAATGTATAATAGCAAGGGTGCTCCAAAGAATACCGACCATAAGCCATCCATGTCATCAAATCATGCCAAATAAGCTAGAGCACTCCATAGAAAATCAGTGTTAAACTATCAAATACATGCTAGAAGAGAGGGAGCTCCATGAAAAACCAACAATCAAACATCCCCAAGGATGAAACATGCCACTTGGGGGCTAGATCCCTCCAAAGGAAATCAACCATAAACCATCCACAAGTGCAAAACATATCCAAAGTGAATGTTTTAAAACATGAAACCAGACTCTAAACCAACCGAGGATCAACTCAGCTCGGACTCGAAGCGGTTTGATTTCAATGACTTGAACTACTACATAAAGAATATCATCAATATGAAGAACCATACCTGAGTCAAGTTGAAGTGAAGTTGAGCCAACTCCTTCAATCTTGTAAGTGGAGTCATCTCCAAGTTCTACGTGAGTGGTGAACTTCATCTTTCTGTAACTGGTGAGAGTTCTACGGTTACCTGTCACGTGCCTGGAGGCACCACTGTCCACCAACCAAGAAGTGGAGCAATCTGAGAAATCAAGTAGTACTCTCTTCTAGGCTCTTCATCCTTGTTAGCCTTGGTTTTCTTCTTATTCTTCTTTGGTTCTTCATCTTCTTCTTCTTCATCTGCTTTTGCAGCAAATGCTTGAAACCTTCGCTTGGGTTTCTTCTTGTTTTGCCTGCAGTCTCTCACAAAATGTCCAAACCTATGGCAACTATAACATTCCACTTTTGACATGTCAAAAAACTTACGCTAAGGTTTCTTTCCCTTCTTTTGTTGAGGGAAAGGCTTCTTGAATTTCTTTGTCTTTGCTGCAAGTGCAAGGCTGTCCTCCTTGATTACCTAACCAGAGATCCTTCATTCTTCTTCTAAGTTCTATGCAATCATGCCAAAGCCTCTCAAAGGTCCCTTCTACAAGCTTGATGCGAAGGAAGACTGTAATGACTTAGGTCAAGATGACCCCATTGGTTGGTGGAGCATGCATGGGGATTGTTGATTTCTATAGCATCAGACAGGTACTTCTGCATAGGCCAAGTGTCGAGCATGCAGGAGCCGTCCAAGTTCCTCTAGGAACTTACTTGAAGGAGCAAGGGACTTTTTGTATCTCTTTCCTAAGTCTAACTTAGGAAAAGTACATTATTAACTTAATGTGGGCTAATGACTAAAAATTGACTTAGGGCCCATGGTGTTTGGTCACCCATGGTATTGGGCCAAGGTAATTTGGTCATTAAGATGTTATAAAAGGAAGCCTAAGGAAATGATGACATACAACAGTCACACAGAGTGACTGAGATCTCATTGAGTGGGTGGAGAAGGACTTCCATCCAAGTGTGAGGGCAAGGGACAAGGAACGGAACAAAGGGGCAAAAAGAAGTAGCAACTAGGTGTGATAGGCTAGACTACCTATTTTGTTTATTCCTCGGAAGGACCATTATGCCAGGACAAGAGCCCATGATTTTTAATAAAATCATATGTTTCTGGTTTTTCTCCAGTTGGGGTTTTCTAAGGTAAATCTATGTCAAATGCATGTGATTTCCTTTAGAATTTCCGATGCGTAGTTTACGATAGATCTCAATGTGTTTTAGTTAATAATTGCTAGTAAATTATTCGAGACTAATAAAAAGATCTGGGCTCATAAAATTGACATGGTATCAGGGCTCACGTTGAAGCTCTAAGCGGAAGATCGATTTGACAAGAAGGTTTACAAAGATAATTTAAAACAGAAGTGTTGAACGGTCCTATACAACCACCGTATAGCAGTGTATGGTCCTGTACGGACACATCGCAGGTAGAATAGAGCCCAAGTTCGTGAGGCATGAGATCAACAAGGACAGGGCTCGAGTTGGAACTTGTTGGGTTGTTGGAATTTGTGCAACTTCTTATTGTACTTGTATTGTATTTCCTTGTACCTCCTATGGGGATATTTACCAATGTATTTACTCATGTAAACCCTAGAAAGAATTAATGTAAACCCTAGAAAGAATCAATGTAAATACTAGGGAAAGAATCCACAAGAAAATAATAAAATAAAATTATTTTTGTATTTCCCCAAGGTAGGTCGGCCCCAGTCAAACTGTCAAGGCGCCCCTCCTCATTATTTCATCCACTCACAGCAAGTTGCTCCAGCAGAAAGGTGCGCTACTACAGTCAAGGAGAGTGTTTTCTGGGGTTATATCTTAGAGAGACATTTTCTCTCTTTCTTCTTCTCTCTATTCTCATTAGCTATTATCTCTATACAAAGGTTTGTTGGGTTTGTCCTGATTGGGTTTCCTAGGATAAATTCTTGTGTTCTTTGTTTTTGTGCTTTGTCTTTCTTCTAGAGATCCTATTGTTTATCTGCAATTAATTTTACTATTATAATCTTGTAAAAACTAACATGGTATCGGAGCAATTCTAGAAGAGGCAATTGTCGAAAGCTAGGGTTTGACCTTCCAAGGCCTTCCCTCATCTCTTGAGCAGAAAAAGAGCTGTGGAAACTTCGCTCTAGGGGAGGCGCATCTTTTGGTGAAAGCAAAATCAAATTTGGAGAATATTCAATTTTTAACTACGGGACAATGCGGGAAAAAACTAGGGTTTCAAGTTTTGCACTAATCAAGCCATCGTTTTGGCTCGACGTCATCTTCCCTCAACTCACCTTGATAGGACGCATCTATCTGTGAGGTTAGTTTCCTTAAATTCAAAAATTTATTTTTACCTAACTCCTACTAGGTTTTCCAGTTCAGATATGTAGAGAGGGTGATTGGAATGAAGGTTGAAGACCGTCTTGATGGGGCTACAAAATTCATCTCCTAGAAGCCTAGGGTTCTTCTCATCATAGAAGAAAATGATCTCTTGAAGTTTGTCAATGAAAAAGGTCCAGAACCAAAAGCGTCAGAAGCCAAGTCCCAGTGGAGGAAGTGTGAAGTGAAAGCAAGAAGGATTCTGGTGGACTCAGTCAAAGATCACTTCGTTCCACAAATCTCAGAAAAGAAAACAGCTAGGAAGATGTTCAACACCTTGAAGAAGTTATTTGAACATAGTAGCATCAATGTGACTCTCACATTGAGGAACCAACTGCCAAATATGAAGATGATTACGTCAAAATCTATTGCCTCATATTTCATGAGGATCATCAAACTTCGGGACAAGTTAAGTTCCAGTGGAGACAACATTGAAGAAAAGGAGCTTGTCGTGACCACTCTAGATGGTCTTCCACCATGTTGGGAGTCCTTCATCCAAACTATCAGTGGTCAAACAAAGTTCCCCAAAGTTGACAAGTTATGGGCAGACTGCACTCATGAAGAGACCAAGATTGCAGCAAGGCAAAGACTCCATAGTCATCAAGTTGAGGATAATCAAGCCTTCATCACTAATGCCAAGAAAGGCAAGGGAAAAGGAAGGAAGCTTCACAAACATAAGCACCAGGCTGGGAGATCAAGTTCTTCTCTAGATCAGAGGGAAAAGGACCTATCACACATACAATGTTATAAGTGTAAGAAATATGGTCACTATGCAAGCAAGTGTTTTAGTTCAAACAAAAGGAAGCATGAAGCTTCAACAGCTGATGTGGAAGACGGTCACAATCACAAGAAACAAAGAAATGAAGATCGTAGAGAATTCTTCTTCATATCAGCATTATCAGGTATTGTTCCCACCACTAGTGATAAATGGCTCATAGATAGTGGGTGCTTCTAAGCATATGACTGGTTATAAAGAGAACCTTTCAAAAGTTGTTGAAAAAGAATCCCATCTCCGTGTTGTACTTGGAGATGATGCCAACTAGACTGTGAAAGAGTTTGGATCCACATCTCTTCAGTTGGAATCCAATGACTTACTACATCTGAATGATGTGTTGTATTTACCTGGTATGAAAAGAAACCTTGTCTCCATCTCCGCCTTAGAAGACAAGGGATATAGAGTTACATTTGCAGATGGAAATGCGCTTGCATTGCACACGAATTCTAGCATGAACACAGCAAAAGTGATTGGTGTAAGGGAGGAAAGCTTGTATCTTTTGAGCACTCTACCAGCTCAAGCTTTAGTCCATGATTCCACTAACATCAATGAGCTATGGCACAAAAGACTAGCTCGTCTAAACTATCAATCTCTCCCCGCATTGAGAAACATGGTGACAAGTCTACCAATGCTTCATGTAGACCATGATGGTGTATGTAGAGGATGTGCACTTGGTAAGAATACCAAGGGTTCCTTTCCAAAAAGTGAAAGAAGATCCAAGGGAATATTGGATCTAATCCACTCTGACTTGTGGAGACCCATGACGGTTACTTCATTGGGTGGTTACAACTACTAAGTAACATTTATTGACCACCACTCACGAAAGACGTGGATATACTTCCCCAAGACCAAGGAATCCGAGGAAGTACTTAGCAAATTCAAGGAATTCAAAGCACAAGTCAAGAATCTATCAGAAAGAAGAATTAAAATCCTGAGATCAGACAACAGGGGAGAATATACCTCTACAAAATTCAATGATTTTTGCAAGGAAGCAGGACTTAAGAAGGAGCTCACAGTTCCCTGCAATCCTCAACAAAATGGGGTTACGGAAGGGAAGAACCGAACAATTGTGGAGTCAGCCAAAGCCATGATACATGACCAGAGTCTATCGATGTTCTCAGAAGCATCCAGAACAGTTGTTTATGTACAAAACAGATGCCCTCATAAAATCTTGTAGAACATGACTCGAGAAGAAGCCTTTACAGAAGTGAAGCTAGAAGTAGGCCACCTTCCTATCTTTGGTTTCCCAGTCTACATTCATGTGCCCAAGGATAAAAGGACGAAACTAGAACCTTCAGGCATGAAGGGAACATTCGTGGGATACAGTTAGTCTTCAAAGGCTTACAAAATATACATCCCAAGATCAAGGCAGATCGAAGTCAATAGGGATGTAACCTTTGAAGAAGAAATGGCTATACAAAAAGGAAAAGGTTATGATGCAGAGATCGATGATGATGAAGAGATGAGATCATCTCCCCCTCCAGAAGTGAAGAGGGAGTCGAAGAAAATAATGAACTGATCAATCCCATTGATCCAGTTGAGGCAATTGATGCTCCCACAGATATGGCAGTAAGCCGAAAATGATCTAGATGGGCACAACATAGATCGCAGGATGCTGAGGGGCACAAAGCTCCACACAGAATCCATCAAAAAAGCAAAATACCTCAGAGGTTCTCAAGTTATGTAGCATTGATGAGTCACATCATTGACTCAAAGCCTACCAAGTCTACCATGTATGAAGAAGCATCCAAACACCAAGTTTGGAAAGATGCCATGACAGAGGAGTTCTAGTCCAACATGAAGAGTGACGTATGGGAGGTTGTACAGAGACCTAAGGGGAAGTCAGTAGTGACCTCCAAATGGCTTTTCAAGATTAAACACGGAGCAGATGGTAGCGTGGAAAAACACAACGCCACATTTATTGCCAAAGGATTCTCTCATAAAGAGGGAATTGACTATGATGAAACATTTGCTCCTGTGGCTCAATATATTTCCATCAGAGCCATCATTGCTATTGCTTCAGCTATGGGATGGAAGCTCCATTAGATGGATGTAAAGACCGCCTTCCTCAATGGTATTATCAAGGAAAAAGTTTACATTGAACAACCAGAAGGATTTATTGTCCATGAGAAAGATTCTCATGTATGTAAACTGAAAAGGGCATTATATGGACTCAAGCAAGCACCTCGTGCTTGGTATGGACAAATAAACAAATACCTGGTAAACTTGGGATTCACCAAGAGTGATACAGATCCTAATCTTTACTACAAGATTATGGATGATCAGCCACTGATTTTGGTCCTATATGTGGACGACTTGTTTCTCACAGGAAATAATAAACTAATTGGATGGTGTAAGAAGAAACTTGCCTCTGAGTTTGAAATGAAGGACCTCGGATTAATGCATTACTTCTTGAGCTTAGAAGTATGCAAGAGACAAAAGGAAATTTTCCTAAGTCAAGGAAAATACACCATCGATATTTTGAAGAGATTCAGAATATTGGACTGCAAGTCCATGGCTACCCCGATAGATGCAAATTTCAAGAAACTGAAGGAGGCTTCTTCAAATTCTGATATGATTGATCCCACCATGTATCGCCAGTAATTGGCTCTCTAATGTATCTAACAAACACCAAACCAGATATATGTTTTGCTGTGAATACTCTTAGCTAGTTTATGAGTGATCCGTGGCAGATTCACTGGATTTCTACAAAACATGTTCTAAAATACTTACGTGGCACTGTGGGATATGGTCTAAGATATGCTTCAGGATGTGATATGATATTCCAAGGATTTTCCAACTCATATTGGGTCGAGTGTGTTGCAGATAGGAAGAGTACTTTCAGATGTTGCTTCAAGTTGGGCTCTGCAGTGTTTTCATGGTGTAGCAGGAAGCAAACCTCAGTAGCACTTAGCACCGCAGAGGCCAAGTATATGGCTGCCAGCACAACAGCTCGAGAAGAGTATGGCTTTCAAAACTCCATGCAAGATTATTTGGTCAGATACTAGGACCAACTATGATTCACTGTGACAATCAGAGTTGTATAGAGATGTCTGTAAATCCCATATTTCACGATAAGACAAAGCATATAGAGATTCGATATCACTACATTCATGATATGGTGCAGAAAGGTGCGGTCAAGCTACAGTATGTCCCGACAGACGACCAGATTGCAGATATTCTTACCAAGCCACTTCTCAGGACAAAGTTTGAATACTTTCGCAGAAGACTTGGAGTATAAGAAAATGCATCCCTAGTGGAGAGGGAAAGTCAAGACTAGTATCTATAATGCTTTCACACTGGTGCCTCTACTTGTTCTGAATCTCAGCCAGGTAGGGAAGAAATCTCATTAGCATTGTGACAAGCACGTAGCAGATGGTCCTGTACACTAATGACCACTATATGTTTGGATTCTTAACCTGGTGCTCTTTGGAGTATTCCCACCAAATCTTGAGATGAACTGGTAGTGGATGGTCGTGTACATAGGTGGCCTCAGCTTAGCATGGTTCTCAACCAGGTACGGGAGAAATCCCATCGACATCTTGAGACGGGTAGGACATAGACGATCGTGTGCATTGGTGAACACAATACGTTCAGATTCTCAATCTGGTGTTCTTTGGAGTATTCCCACCAGCTCTTGAGATGAACAAGTAGTAGATGGTTGTGTACATTAGTGACCTCTATTGATCCTGGCTCTTAACCTTGGGTTTTAGAGAATTCCCACCAACCCTGGTTCTCAACTTGGTGTAGGAGAATTCCCACCATCGCTTAAGATGAACTAATAGTAGATGGTCATGTTAAGCATGTCCAGGTTCTCAGGTAGAGACGGACTCATAGCAAATGAGATGTCAATTGTTGTACTCTCTGACGGATGTGTAGAGTTGATGAGATAACAGATCTACTGACAAGCTATGTGGATCATATTTTTTATGACGACCTTCAGTACGTATAGAGATGATCAAGACAGATGAGATGTACAACAGAGACCCAAACGCTGATGATGACCATATCTAAAGAATACCCTCCTTGTTGAGAGGGAATGTTGGAATTTGTGCAACTTCAGAAGTTATTCCTGTTGTACTTATACTGTATTTCCTTGTACCTCCTACGGGAGATTATATTGTTGTATTTACTCATGTAAATCCTAGGGAAAGAATACACAAGTCAATAATAAAATAAAATTATTTTGTATTTCCCCAAGGTGGGTCAAACCTAGTCAAACTGACAAGTCGGCCCAGTAAATTTTCCCTTCGAAAATCAGTATAAATAGGAGGCACCCCTCATTATTTCATCCACTCACAACAAGTTGCTTCAACAGAAAGGTACGCTACTGCAGTCAAGGAGAGTGTTTTCTAGGGTTATATCTTAGAGAGACATTTTTTCTCTCTTTCTTCTTCTCTCTGTTCTCAGGAGCTATTATCTCTATACAAAGGTTTGTTGGGTTTTTCCCGATTCGGCTTCCCAAGATAAATTCTTGTGTTCTGTGTTTCTATGCTTTGTCTTTCTTCTAGAGATCCTATTGTTTATTTGCAATTAAGTTATAGTGCTATAATCTTGTAAAAACTAACATGGGTCGTGAATCATGATCTGTAGCCTGTGTGAATGCCAGATCAAGAAACCGGACGATAGACGTGAAGCTCAATCAAAGTGGAGCAAGCAAAGTAGACTGGGCTAGGGAGTGCATCTACAGAGCCCACAAACAACACAATAAGGAGTCGATGTGCACAGCCGATAGGTGGATAAGCCACGAACCAACGAGAGAAGTACGCGATGGCGAGCTCGGGTTGCAATAGAACGTGACGACGACAGGAAATCTTGGGCTCTTGGGTGCGTCGGGACATAGAGCTAATGGACAGAACATGCTACCAATCGAACAAGCAGGGACCTGGTGCAGAGTAGCAAGCAGTCGAGTTGTGGACAAGCCACATGGGTGCAAAGAAGCAGCGCGAGCTACATGGGAGCCGGTACAGAAAGGGGTTTTCATGAGCCAGGACAACGAAGAGGAGTTGAGACATCGGAGAAAGGAAAACGACGACATCGCTAACCGAAAGTCAGAGGTTGCAAATCAGGAGGATTGTTGGAGACGTCAAAGGGGATGGAAACATAAGGCAGTTATCAAGCCCATGAGCATTGTGCAGACAGGAGTATTCGAGTGCAGCAACCAAGAAAATTAGCCACCAACAAACCCGCCAGCCAACTAAAAACTCAACGGCCCATGGCAGCAGGACAGTTGCAAGAAAGGAACCAGGCAAGGCCAAGGCAACCACTTGAGTAGCCGAGAACAACCCAAAATTTTCAGGCAAAAGCCATAATAGGGACTAGGAAGTGCCCAAAAGGCTCAAGCGGCCCAGTAAGCTAAGTCACCTGACACGGGGACACGAAGGACACAGGGATTNGGATCAGAACACGTAGGACATATATATATATATATATATATATATATATATGTATGTATGTATGTATATTTATTAAAATTTAAAAATATAGACATATAGCTCCAAATTTTTACAAATATTCAATATAAATCAGAATCAAGTCTTCAAATCTTCTTCACCTGCCAAAAAAACCACTCTTTGAGCTCTCCCAACATTTGCAAATGACAAAATACAAGTGAACATTCGTTTTTAAAGAGGGCCTAGCCATATTTTTTTTTCAGATTGAGTGTCCTGTTTTTGGGACACGTAGTGACAGTGATGGGACACAAGTGTCCGAACACGGGAACGTTGCAGAGACGTGTCGGACATGCTCTGTCAGTGTGTTTGTGTCCGACATGGGGACACGGGACACGTAGCCCAAAACTAGCGTGTCTAATTTCTTAGCCAGTAAGTGGTTGGGCAACAAGCAGAAAAGGGTTGTATAGCAAGAAGAAAGCTCGAGCAGCCCAAGACAGCCCTCAAGCAATAGCATAAAGCTGCAAGAATCCTTGGGCAGCAATGGGCAGGAGGTCCAGGCAGCCCCAAACATTAGTTTAAGCAACTGCAGAAATCTAGCAAGCATCATAATGGCAAAGAACAAGGAGCAGGTAGCTGCGAAGGTTGAGCAGCTCAAAGGGAGTCAGCCTTCAAGTTCAAGTAGGAAGGAGCAACCTTCCAACTCTATCAAGAAGTCATGGTTTGAAATGACCATGCAAGATGCTCAGGATTAGCAAGCTCCTAGGAGTATAGATAGGAGGAACATATCTTTAGAGAAGATTCCAAAGCAAGTGGCAAAAAAGTCTTCCAATTCAAAGGGAGCAGCTAAAGTAGCGAACGATGTGGTGGGATTGACAATAAATCCAAATGGAGGTTCTTCCAGAAGTACTTTCCTCAATAAGAGGAAGTGTTCAGGTACTTCTACATAGGCCAAATGTCGAGCATGCAAGAGTCATCCAGATTCCTCTGGGAACTTGCTTAAGGAGCAAGTGACTTTTTGTATCTCTTTCCTAAGTCTAACTAAGAAAAAGCACATTATTAACTTAATGTTGGCTAATGACTAAAAAGTGACTAGGGCACATGGTATTTGGCCACCCATGGTATTGGCCCAAGGTATTTTGGTCATTGCGATGTTATAAAAAGAGCCTTACAAGAGGATGAAATACAACAGTCACACAGAGTGAGTGAGATCTCATTGAGTGGGTGGAGAATGAATTCCATCCAAGTATGAGAACAAGGGCAACAAAAGAAGTAGCAGCCAGGTGTGATATGCTAGGCTCCATGTTGTTTTGTATAGTCCTTAGGAGGGCCATTATCCCGAGACGGAAGCTTGTGATTTTTAATAAAATCATCTATTGCTAGTTTGTCCCCGGCTGAGGTTTTTCAGGGTAAATCTGTGTCAAATGCATGTGATTTCCTGTTGAATTTCTATTACGTAATTTGTCTTAGATCTAAGTGCGTTTTAGTTAATAATTGTCAGTAAATTATTCAGGACTAATAACCAGATCTGAGATTGTAAAATCAACAGGTATGCTACTAGCTTGTTATCACAGATTGCTAGTTCCTCTAGCAGCGAAATCAAATCATGTTTTATTTAATCTCCAGAGATCAAACATCTTGCTACTAGCTTGTTATCACAGATTGCTAGTTCCTCTAGCAGCGAAATCAAATCATGTTTTATTTAATCTCCAGAGATCAAACATCTTGCTACTAGCTTGTTATCACAGATTGCTAGTTCCTCTAGCAGCGAAATCAAATCATGTTTTATTTAATCTCCAGAGATCAAACATCTTGCTACTAGCTTGTTATCACAGATTGCTAGTTCCTGTAGCTGCGAGATCAAATATGTGTCAAATGCATGTGATTTCCTATTGAATTTCCGTTGGTGTAATTTGTGTTAGATCTAAGTGTGTTTTAGTTAATAAGTACCAATAAATTATTCGGGACTAATAACTAGATTTAGGCTTGTAAAATCAACAGGGATGATGCTCCAAAGATCAAACATCTTTCTACTAGCTTGTTATCACAGATTGCTAGTTCCATCGCTGAGAGGGATTGGTCCACCTATAGCTTCATCCACTCTGTTATCCACTAAGTTGCACTTAGGTGGATTTCCAGTGAGCAATAAAAGACTTGAACAAATCAATTGTTCATCACATGTGTTCAAAAGTTCATCAGGCCAATCAGTGGCCCTTTTTTTATTTTTTACATGTTCATACCTTGCAGGGAAATTGTAATAAATGGCTTAGCATGATGAAATTATGTAAAAGGTTTGGCTTTACTAAGACCTAGTCATCAATACTTTACTCTAGGGTGTTTTTTCCTTGAGAATTATACGTTGTTTTTAATGACTTATAATTTTCGAGTTTTTCACCCGCTCCTCCAAAGCTAGAGTAAATGTCTTGGTGGTTAGACCTTAGGAGGTTATTAAAACCTATGTGTCCATGTATATTACCATGCTAATCATTGTTTTTGAGTCATATGAACATGTACTAAGTCCCCCATAGGTTTTTTTTAATTTCCGGAAAATATAATTTTTTCCTTTTTTTCTAGGCTTATTTTTAATAAGTTAATTAAAAATATTCAAAAGTGCATAAAAGTGTGGCCTAGGTGCTCATTTTCTAACTCGGAGCACCCACTTAACCCCTAAACCCGCTTTCCTAAGTTTTCGAGAAATTATTTATCTCTAAAATTAATTATTACTTGAAAATGGTAAAAAGACCAAAAAAATAGATAAAGTGAAAAATTTGGCAGCTCATAAAATAAAATAAACATGTCGAAAGTGAATTTTATGAGTTGGAAAAGTAGAGTGGAAACCTTCCTAACGTTTCTAAAACACTTTGGAGTGTTTTTCTCGGCAAATAAAGACGAGTCGATTTTGCTAAATCAAGTGGAGCACATCTCTCAAGAAAAAGATGGAAATTTGTGAGAATAATAGCAATTGTTGAGTTATGAATTAGAAGTTGGCATATTTTTTGTCTTTTCCATCCCATGCCAACTCAAGCAAAGTGCTCTCTCTCTTGGGCAAATGCACCACCCTCTCTTGGTCATATTTTCTATGAAGCAAGTAACCTCTTCTATTGTAATGATCATTATTTTTTCTAATTTTGAATAAAAGTGAAGAATTTGGAGGTCTGAATGGTGTAAGATCTTGTTGATATGAATGCTGCAATTAATCGAGGTGATATTTGGCTAAGCTATTGTTCATTTCTTACAAGTTTTGCAGATCTGATTTCTAGCTTTAAAATCCTTTATGGTTTGTTGAGTAAACATTTAAAGTATTAATTTGTTTACTTGTATTTGGTTATCTAAGATTAAGAAGCAACATTTTGTAGTTGGTAATACTTGTGATCTTCTCATTTCATTTGATTGAATGCACTAGATTGGATCTCATTTGTTCAAAGTTTGTGTGTAGCTTGCAGATTATCTCGAGCAAAGGAGAAGTGGGAGCTCGGTTGCCATCCCTTCTTTCCTTCATTCTTTATCTTAAAGATCTAACATTTCTTGCATTTCAGGCGCTTTCTCTTCTTCACAACGTTCAAGCTTGAGCTTGAGGGTTTTCTCTCCCATCTCATAAAAATTCAATCTTTCTCTTTGGTTACTTTTCTTACAAGCTTAGATTTCTTTAAAAAATTATTATATAAAGTTTAGGCTTGTTTACATGTTAGATCTAAAGTGTTTTAATAGATATCTTAAGATTAGATCTAACACTTCCTTTCTAATACTCAAAGCAGTAAATTTTTCCCATTTTTTTGTAAAGTGCTAGATAGTGTATTTTATGTACATGCTTGTACAAATCCACTAATTTGTACATTGTTAGCTTGCTGGTTTTTAGCAGGTTGAAATAAAAAAAGAGAGAAACTATGGCCAAATTTTGACAAATCTAGCCATCCAAAGGCTCCAAAGTGCCCATTATTTTTCCCGTTCTTCCGGCAATTTATTGTAAGCCTTTTGGCCAAAGTATAAGGTCAAAAGGCAACCCTTTATTTAATTATCAGCAGTTTAACAATTTAATAAAAGAGCAAGTGGGATTACGGCTCCCACACCCCTCTTACCCTATTTGGGGTAAGACTGTATCTGTCCTTGAAGTGGGTTGGATTTTCTTGTTCGTTTAGCTTAGATTTGATTACTTCAACTTTTAAATCAATCAAGCTTATTTCAAGATTTACAAATTTTATTCAAAGTAATCAAATAGTAACCCGACATTTATTTGCCGTAGTAATTAGTCTCACAATTTTTTGTTCACACGAGCACACAATCCATCCTGAAGGGTTGTATCTCAACTTTACTTTGCTTTCATAAATTGGAAAAAACATTTGTCTATTCCGTGTATGCTCTATTCCTCGCAGCTCAGTCTGAGTCTTGGGGATATCAAAAGCAGAATTGTGCACTTATTAATTTTCTCACATCTAATTAAATAACTCATTTTAATAAAAGCAACTACCGAAAACATTACGAAAATCCGGCGTAAACGATTTTGGAGAAGTAGTGGGAAAATTCTTCAGGGAAAGCGGGAACAACTACAAAGTGACCGTGCGGTCCTGTTAGGCTGCACCCTTGTGGTGTAGTGTTGAACACCCCCCACGACTCCATCTAGCCCACATTTTCCCATGTGGAGCTACTCTTCCTAAATTTCGGACATATTCCCCGTACCACTTGGTATATCGGGAATCCCCTTCCTTTAATTAATCATCATTCTAATAATTAAAATTGACCAAGTACACGAGCAAAATATTTTCCTTGTTTTCAACAGCATTCATTGTGTTGTGACTCCATATTGGCACTGGTTCAATTCTTGTACTCTCTATTTTGCGTATAGTCATATTGTGAATATTGATATATCTTGCAATGTTGTTGAATTTAGTTATATAATTTTGCATAGTGTTGTGTCAACAATTTATTCATTTCTAACTCCTTAAACAACCCAATCAATTGAAACAATTAAAACACTTAAGAGCCTTAGAAATTCTTTTGGTAGGGACTACCCCCCTTGGCTTCGTCAGGAGTTAAGCCTAAACAGAGAAGTCAGGATCAGGTGACAGTACCTGACTCGAGACTTGCCCCCAAGGACGCACCAAGCAGCTTAAAGATTTCTGTTGCGCTAACCCAGGTGTGTAAGAGGCAGCAACACACTCTATCAAGAGGAATAGGCTTACCTCTAGCAGACCAGAGATGCTAGTTGCAGTGCACAGTTCCCTATGTCTTGCACATAAGAAGACACCATAGTATCATATGGGACCAGTTACACAATGGGATGTGGATCAAAAGGATGATGCATAGGTAGATGAAGAGGATAGACAGGATGCAAAAAAGCATGGTTTGGTTGGTGTGCCATTAGTTACTCATGACAATGACTTTGACTCAAATATTGACACTCCCATTGATGGTCCTGATGCCTTCATGCAGCAGATGGATGCAGAGGATAAGACAAAGACATTGACTCCTTGATGGCATGGTTCTTATTTCATGTTGATTTTTTTCGCTACTTTTAGTTTTAGCTTTTCGGTGTCTATTGTAACTTGTTAGCTTTCACTGATTCAGACTTTAGTTTTAACTTTTGACTCTATATAGTATACATTAATGACTGAGTCTTCGACTCTTTCCTATTATAGTTTTTGAGTAATCTTAATTTAATATTTATGTTTCAAGGTCTATTTCAGACTTCAGTATTTATTGTAGTAATGTTACTTATTAATGATCAAATGGTATTTTAATTTTTATGTGCATGTAGTTACTAGTATCATTGATTCAATCACAGAGGATGAATTGTTATTGCCCCCGACGTCCCCCCATCCCCCATAAATTTCCTTAAAATTTGGGGGTGGTCTCCATGTGTCCCCAATGTGCATCTCCCCCCTCCCACACTCCCGCGTCCTGGAAACTCAAGGGAACAATGATGGAAACTAAAAACCCATATTAGATGAAGAGAAGAAACTGTGCCATAGGGCACACAAGGAGAGATGACAGATGCATGACACAATTTTAATTCCCCTGTTAAATTTGATTAATAAATGACATGATTATACATTATATAACATATTAAGATGGTTATGACAGTTGCTCAAGTTGTTTCATACAATCCATAAAAGTACAATTTAGCAAGCTGCATTAATATTATGAGCAAGCAGAAGCAATCAAACTTTCCAAGCTCCACTCTACATTAAAAAATAAAACATTCCGCACCCTTCAGCAGTCATTTCGTTACAAAAACTGAAAAAAACATAATTCGTTTTCAGCCCAAAAAAAAACTGAAAGGCAATGAAAAAGATGGGTACTACAACCTTCATTACGAAAATTAACTTAGGAAAACCAGCCATCAACCAAGAAAATGAAAATCTGCAAGGTTAATAAGGAATACCTCCATGGTCTGGAAATTTTTTGAGTATGGAATCGGCAGCCTTAAGACCCTTCTTGTACTGCTTTGTTTCATAGGACCTCTGCCAATATGTGAAAAGATAAAAATGTATTAGACTGCAAACCACAAAACCAATAATATTCTTCCATTTACAAGAATTCACCATCAATTCACTCACTAAACTACCTCATTTATAGTTTTGTAGACCTTCAACATCAAAATGACATCATCGAATAAGATAAATGATAAACCAGGAAAACTTCAACATTACTCCCTTCTCAGCTTTCCAATGTACAGTTGAATATGAACTCGCTACTAACTCTATTAGTAGCAAATCAGATGATAAGACTGGACAAATAAACAACTTTGCCAGTATAGACCAGAAGTAGAAAAGAAGATCATCCATGCACTGTAAACAGCATGGGGCACTTAGAGCATACTGGTAATCTAATATTCAGAGCTTCAAAGCAGAAAAAGAACGGTACTATTTTAACCAAAGTACCATTTCAAGGTGTAGGTTGTAGGCATATTGGAAATCCTGATTGATACATCTATACTAAAAGGATATCCAAGAAACGCTCATAAACTAGAAGATCTGATAAATAAAATCTCGACTGCCAATTATAATAGGAATGTCAGTTCAATGAACATTTTAGTCTGTATCAATAACTAACAAGACATACCAATAGTGGTGTCAGTTAGCAATAAGTACATGGTAATGTCGATATATTATAGTGCATTTGGTGCCCAGCAACAGTTTCTGCTGTGACAAGACTTTTTCACAGATTAGGCTTGAAATGACAGTATATATGATCCATATCCTCTTATAGCCCAATAGAAGTTCAAGATGAATTGAACAAATTTTTTCAAAGCCCATTTTGTGAAATTACTTGAGGCACAAATTGATGTTTGATAATTCAATACAAGAAGTGTAGGAGAAAGCTTATAAAAAACATACAAGGAAGTAGTTTAAGAGAGTACCTTGCATCCTTTTTTAAAGGCATTTAGGTTTCGGTTTCGCTTTTTGCCAATAACATTTATCAAATTAAATAAATATAACTTTTCCTTTATGCCCATAAGACTATAATTTTCAATATTAATCATTAATTTGTCTCTGATTGTGTACTAACTCGGAGAATAGTTTATTCTATAAAGTCTAAAAGTCTCTTAGCAAACCCGTAAGAAGCTTTTAAATTTGATCACATCATTGTTTTCTTCATAATCAGAGTTGTGAGACTCAGACTCAGTAAAGACTCAGTTGGCCTGGGATTTGGTAAGACTTGGTGACTCAGAAAAACTTAGTTCAGGACTTGGCAAATAACAAAATACTCAAAATATAGTAACTTTTGTGCAATCTAAGTATGACTCAAATCTGGCGAGTTTGAGCCAAGTTTGAAACGAGTCTGAGCCGAGTCTACCAAGTATGACAGAGTCGTAAGTCTCAAGCCAAGTAATCGGTGATTCGGCTCAGCCATGACTCGTGGGGACTTGCAAGACTCTCACAAGTCAAACTTCACTATTCATAACAGAAAAAAAGTTTACAAGAAAAATACATATTGGAGTCATGCTTGAATTGTAATCCAGATTCTTAATTTCCTTTACCAAGGGTATTTAAAACCTAAGTTAAACGAACACACCCTCAAGTGTTTCAGTGCCCAGAAACATTTTGGGGAATGAAACATGTCCTCAACAGCTCAGAAATGGCCTGAAACGTTTTTGGTTGTTTACATGTCGTTTTGGACCTGAATTTGTTCATTTTAGGCCAGGTGGATCCCACAAGGCCATTATTAAAACAATAAAAAAAGCATTGTCTTAAGATTTTAAAAAAGCATTGTCTTAAGACTTGTTTTGCAATCACAACTCTACATGATGGGTTAAATGTCTGTCATTTTTATACAACAACTTTTTTTCTACTCAAGTCTCAGAAATGTTGTTACAATTGTCTATATTCCTCTTTCTGATCTGCTCTTGAACATTAGAAGTTGATAGGTGTCGATGAAATTTGTTGCCTTTGTTGTTCATGGTATGAAGAACTTCATGTGACATGGGGTCCACTTCGTGTTTACCCTCAATAATCCTGCTAATATTAGCTCTTGATTTCCCAAGTGGACTCTCCATGCCTTATAATCCAATCATTGTCACGCTACTCATCTTTGTCACATGGGCTCTAAAATCATTTTCTTGCTACTCAAAAATAATATAATTCCTACCAAGTTGGATACCTTCTTTTTTATTTTATGTTTTGAAAGTTGGACCTTGCAAAAATTTTAAAAGTATTATTTCGCCTATAAATTAAATTAATCATTTAAATATCAACTTTCCCCCTTTAATATGTCTTAGTGATGTCTTTCTCCCTTGAATCCACGACTTTTTTATTGATCTTCTCAAACACTTATCCAATGCATTTTAATAACAATGTTGCAAAATCTCTGATTTCTCCCAATCTTTCCAATTTCTTCTGAGTTTTTCAGGCCACCAAGTTTTCTGGGTTTTTCAATTTTTTCAGGTTCAACTTTATGTTTGCTGAGATTTATCAACTTTTCCTGATTTTGTAAATTTCCCAAATTGATGACCCCAAACGATTTTCTGTAGATGCCAAGTTTTGCAAAACTGCTTTCTTATCTATTTTTTCAATTATTTAGAGTTTTGTATCTTTTAAATTCCCTGTTTCCTAAAATTTTGAGGGGTTGTGTTTTTATGTTGTTCCCTTTTCAAAAACCCATACCATTTCTAAGTTATGTACAACAACTTAGATTAAAACACAAACTGTCAACTAAAAAACTTAAATTAAAACTTAAACTGTCAAGTAAAAATTTAATAAATATTGTTAAGTTGAGATAGAAACCAAATACCCATTCTAAGTTGCATGCAACTTAGTTTAAAACACAAACTGTCCACTAAAAATTTATTAAGTATTAGCTAAGCAAAAACTTCAAGGCACAAATAGCTTGAAGAAAAATTTCTAAGCTTTCCAACTTCAATCCAACGAGACATCCTAAATCAACTTTTCTTCATATATACAAACTTTTGAGTAATTGTCCTGATTGTTACTAAAGTTCACGTTTTCACAATATGAGCATATATTCATATCTTTGACCTTTCCATCCTTTAGGATTTCGGAATTCCTACTTCTCCTTCACATTGTATGAAGTAGCTTCCCCATTGAGTTGTATTTACAGAAAATCTCCATAGCTTGTTTGCATTATTTTCTACATGTTAAAAGAAAGTTGTTGACAGCGATTTTCCATTCCACTGTCAAAGGGGGGTCCTCTCTATTGCCTTATTGAATGCCTAAATATTGACTATTTCAAATAAATTATTGTCAAAAGTTTAAGAAGTCTCAGATTGGTTTAGTATTTGAGATTAATTCACAATATTAAATTCATCATATAGGGACTTCCTTGGGTTATATCATGATCCATCCCTCATTTTATTGAGTGAGAATTTTCTAAAATCTTCAACCAATCGAACCTTCACTGTCATGTAGCTATAACAAGGTCATTCAACAAGCCTTTTAACTTTGTTGATCATAATTGTTTCCACTAATGGCAAGGTTATAATTTGAGTTGTTTGACCTTGTCAAAGCGATATATTTACTAGGAACATCACAGTAGGTGCAGCTTTACAGATAACTGGAAATGAATAGGTTAGGGAATTTGAATAGTTACAGCGTATAGGGTGTTACTATAAATTGAAAGTACCCCGATGGGGTGGTGAATTTTTTATTGCTTTTAATGCAATTTTTAATTTCTGAATCTGTAACTTTGCTTCTTTTTAACATGGTATTTGAGTGTGCAGTTTCTATCTTTAAGAAGGATTGGCTGCATGAAAACTTCTCTCTCCATCAGATCATGCTATTCATATTTTCTACCCTTACTTTGAGCTTGTGCATAAAATCCGCTCATGGCTCCCATGCGGCCCCTAGGATCACCTACCAAGTCCTCTCATCTCTGAATACTTTCCAAACATCATCATCAAAAAGTGCATTGGGTCCTTCTCGGTGATTAATGTAACAAATGCTTCTTCCTCCTCATCTTGTCTTATAAATATCTAGGAAATCTCCTACACTCTTATTTCTTTCTATTTTCCTCGATGTAATATTTATTTCATGTATTTTTTCATTCTTTTGTTTTGTGCTTTATAAGTAGCGTAGGGCACTGATACGGCTTTGTATAACTAGGTATACTTCCTAGTCCCACTGACCTATCCTTTTTGCCATTTGTGGACATTAATAAATTATATTATCTTATCTGCTCCATCCATTTTTTACGGGAACATTCCCCGTTTAGCATGATCAATCAATCACTAAAACGTGTTGCACCTCCAAAGCAATTCGCCCATGCAAGGAAAAACATCCTCCTTCTTGGTATCACTCGTAACTGCTTCGAAAAGATGAATTAGATCCCCAGAATCAATAATAAGGCTAATAATGGTCTTCTAAAGAGTTTGGATGAGACATGTAGATCATGTGGCAGCTCCTGATCAAGATATGAACAGCTCCTTTTCTGTACAAGTCACCCATGCAAAGCTCCTCTTATTGATAGATCCCAAGAGCTAGCTCTAGAACGATAGAAAAGTGATCAATATGTTGGGGAATGATCAACACTAAATCTCTGAAGGATTTAGATGGTTACTCGACCTTCCGAATAGCTGGATTATTCGCTTCATATAGTTGTACGAGATAACCTTGCGCCTTGATATAATAAATATCTTGTAAATATTGAATGAACTTTGAAGCGTTGTGATAAGAGTGATCTATCCCTGAAAATGATTAGGACAGATAGATTTTGTTGTCGAAAACACTTGTCAGCCAAGGACTACGTCCTCAACCCAAACTTTGCTTGTTGAGCTCTCAAACCTACTTCTCAAAAGTGAATAATAACATATGGATACCTAAGGGTTCGATTTGCTTTGTTTTATAGAGTTGAGGTTGCATGACTTGCTTTTGCATGCATGCCCCTTTTAAACTACCGATGACTTAATATCACCACTTAAGATGTCCTTTAATTCCAGGTGGCATTAGTCCTCAGTCAATTCCCTGCTTGTCAAAACCTGCTCGAGCCTATTAGAATTAATTTTTAAATAGGTTAACAGGATTGTTCTTGGTGCTTCATAAGAAGAGGACATTACAGCCCTCCTCGCTCAAAATTGCTTGTCCTCGAGCAATTGTAAGCCTAGATACTGTAAACATGTTCTCCCTCCCGTGTGGCATCTCCAAATGACAATTCCCTCCATTGAACTAGATATTCCCAAATGACTTGTTTCTCAATTTTCTCTCTCAAACTTGTAGAATCTTCTCTTTAACCAATACTAGATGCCCCTCATCATCAAGTGGAGGTAACTTGGATGATGGAGTAATCTACTGACCCAAGGCCTTCTTAAGGTTGGACACATAGAACACGTTATGGATTTTATTATCCTCTAGTAACTCAAGCTCGTAGGCCACCTCTCCTACTTTTCGGATTATCTTGTAAGGCCCATAGAAGCAAGGCTTTATTTTCTCTGCTCCTTTCACCTTAAGTGATGGTTGTTTGTAAGGCTGTAGTCACAAGTATACCAAATCTCCCACCTCGAAACTATGCTCGATCTTGTGCCTGTCTGCATACAACTTTTGTTGGTTTTGGGTTGTCTGTAAGTTTTCTTTGAGTACTTTGAGAATATCTTCGCTATCCTGCATCCATTCCTTGCTTTAGGTGCCCTATTGTCTCCAAATACCAAATCTACAAAGGTCAAGGTATCATAATCGTACAATGCTCAGAAGGGAGTCATCCCAATAGACATGCGATATGTAGTGTTGTAGCAATACTCTCAGAGATGTAGCCATTTAATCCACGATCTTTGTTGCTCTACTACATAGTTCCTCAAATACCCCTCGATCCACTTGTTAACTATCTCTGTATGCCCGCCCGTGGGGGGGCAGAGCAAGTGGTAAATGGAATTGTTTGTAAATGGAGGGTATCGTGTTCAAATCCCCCCCAAATTGTCTCGTGTGCCATGGTTCGCGCGCTGTGGTTACACCTAGGTTTATAGTGGTAGCGGGATTGGATCCCTGGACCCCGTGTCACGCGAGTACCAGCCCAACCCCAGTTGTCGATTCCCCTAGTCAAAAAAAAAAAAACTATCTATGTCTGCCCGTTATTTTGAGGATGATAACTAGTACTTGTAGCTAATTATGTCCCAACCAACCTGAAAAGCTCCTGCCAAAAGGCACCTGTGAACCTCCTATCCCTGTACCTTGGGTAATCCTGTAATGAAATCCATTGAGATGCTTTCCCATTTTTGCTCGGGAATGGGTAATGGTCGAAGCAGAACCTCTCTTTAATCTGTCTATACGTCTTCAGGAACCCTTGATGCCCTACTAATGGCGAATCATGAGAAGCTTATATGATCTTTTCTTTCAATGTGGACTTGAGAACCAAACAGATTTTGTTTTTATAATATATGATGTCATCTATCACCTTATATCTGTCATCGAATTTGCATGTCCAGTATCTCGCAAGCAAACTTTTTTTTTTAATATTCGACCAAAAGGTGAGACTTCCAGTCTGTGGAAATGCTCATGAGAGATAAGGTGGTCGATCATCTAAAAAGGGCATCTGCTACAACATTGTTCTTCCCTTAACATACTCAAACTTGAAGTCATAGGCACCTTTCTAACCCATTTTTGTTGTCCTTCATTCAAGTCTTTCTGCTCCAAGAAGTACCTAAGGTTGTTATGATCTGTCTTGATTTTAAACCTGCTACATACCAAGTACAGCTTGAATTTTGTTAAGGCATGTAGAATTGCGAGTATCTCTTTGTCGTATATGGAGTAGTGGAGTTCATAGTCTTTAAGCTTTATGCTTTCAAATGCAATAGGATGGTGGCTTTGCATCAACACTGCTATTATGCCCTCTCCCAATGCATGACATTCTAATACAAATGGCTGAGTAAAATCGAGCAATGCAAGAACAGGCCATGAACTCATTACCTTCTTCATTTTCTCAAAGGTTTGTTGTGCCTCCTCTGTCGAGTTGAATGGCCCTTTCTTTGTAAGATTTGTGAGAGTTGTTGTCATCTGTGAAAACCCTTAAACATACCTCCTGTAGTAAGAGCAAAGGCCCAAGAACCCTTTCAATTATGTTACATTTTTTGGTGTAGGCCAATCCAAAATGGCCATAATGTTGTCTAAATGTACATGTACTCTGCTTGCTCCTATCACATGTCCGAAGTATAACATCTCATGCATATCGAACTCACATTTGACATTTTAACATATAAGGATTGTTCCTCCAAAATTCCCAGTACTTCATATAGATGCCTCAGATGTTCCTCCCATGTCTTACTATATATTAATATATCATCAAAGAATACAACAAGAAACTGACACAACTAAGCCTTAAAGTTGTGATTCATGCAGGATTGGAAGGTTGTTGGAGCATTTGTAAGCCCAAAATGCATTATGAGGAATTCATGGTGTCTGAAGTGGCAACGAAAGGCTATCTTGGCAATATCTTGTTCCCTCACCTAGATCTGATGGTACCTTGAGCAGAGGTTAATTTTTGAGAAGTACTTGGCTCCCTACAGCTCTTGAGAAGTACTTGGCTCAAGAATGGGGTACCTGTTCTTGATTGTTTTCTTGTTAACCCTGTAATCAATGCACATACGTAATGTCCCATCCTTCTTCTTTACCAATACCACCAAGGATGCAAATGGACTGGAACTAGGTCGTATGTAACCCAACTCAAGTAATTCTTTAATGGTCTTTTCTATTTCATCTTTGTGCCTTTTAGGGTGTCTGTAGGGTGTAGTGATAATTGCTTGGGTCTCCTCCTCTAACTCAATAATGTGCTCGAACCCACAATCAAGAGGCCTTCCTGCTAGGAGATCTTTGAATACCCTCTCATGCTTCTGTAGCAATGCCTGAATGTCTGTAGGATGTTGTGTTGTGTTATCTGTAGGTTTTTGGAATGTGATTAGGCACTTCGCTGCCCACTCTATGTTGCCCTGTCTAGGTACTACCTCCATCCTCTGTGATGATACTGGCTTGGGGGAGTAGGTGTCTGTACCCCTCGGGACTACTCTCTTACCATCCTGTCCCTAGAACTCCATCTCCATGGTCCAATAATTTGTGGTATACTTCCCCATAGAATAGAGCCACTGAACCCCTAGCACCACATTTGTATCCGCTACATTTACCACATAGAAAGAATCTGTCATATTGTAATTTCCCACTGTTATATTTAGCTTGGGAATCCAATGGTTGCACTCCATGTTGTTGTTACCTGCTACTGCTACAGTAAACCCGCGAACTCCTCTGTATGAATGCCTCGCCTAGCTACTCATGCAACATCTATAAAGTTGTGGGTTGCCCCACCATCAATTAGCACTCCTACTCTGTGGCCCTGTATTACTACCCTCACTTTGAGTGTGAAATCTGGGAACTCCAGATAAAGTCCTCCCTTGACATATTTGTGAAGTGACTCCTCCTCTACTGCCCAAAGCTCCTCGGTCTGTCCCTAATCCTGCTCATGCTCATCCTCCACACTATCGGAATAAACCTCGATATAACGGGCTTTCCCCTTTCCCGAACACCTGTGACCTGGCACCCACGATTCCTAGCAACTAAAACATAACTTTTTCCTTCTTAGTTCCTTTCTAGTGTCATCATCCATCGAATTATTCTTTGGCCACTCTTGTTGGAAAGGTTTCTTCTCCTTATCTTTAATTGGGAAAGCTGACTTGGGGAGAAATTTGTTTTTTGGAAGTAAATCTTGCAAATCTTTGGTCCTACTAATAGCATCTTGTAAGGTGGAGGGTTTGTAGGATTTCACCCATACACGTAATGGCTCGGTCAGTGCCTCGATGAACAGCATAACAAGTCTACTCTCTAAGATATCAGTCACCATGACGACAACTCTTTGGAATTTTGATATGAAGGCCTTTGGTCTACCTATATGTTTGAGCTATCCTAGCTCCCTTAAATGTATCTCGAGGTCCCTCTTATCAAAGCGCTCTATGAGCCTTTGCGTGAAGTGACTGTATGAATTGATAGTGTTGTGACTTAGTGTCACCATCCCGTAGTACCACGACTCATGGGCTTCTCCATCCAAATGTAAAGTAGCCAAATTGATTGCATTTGCCTCCATCATAGAGTTAAGTTGGAAGTAGGTATCCAACTTCTACACCCAGATCCTCGTCGGACAGCTACGTGTCCCATCAAAATTGGGGATGGTCATCTTCCCCATTGTCCTCTGCAATTCATAGTTCTGATTGAATGGTCTATTAAATCCCCTCGGCCTGTTCCAGCTCTTCATATTGCAGAAGACCAAAAATGACATAGCTGAGTGGAAATCATCCCCTAGATCTTCATATTCCTATAGATAAGCCCCAAATGGCTCGCTCTGCTCTACCGATACTATTGGTCTTGTGGTGGGGCTCTCCAAAAACTGAGGCATAGTAGGTCTGGAAGGCTTGTGATATATGTAAAGTGTATTCTATATAGTAGTAAGTGCCTAACTCTCGCTGACACTGGTGGATACTCTGTCTTTGTAGTTAGTGTTGATCTTGCCCTGGCTTGTCTGTCAACCTGTTTATTGCATTTAACACCTCCTTTTGGCCTTTGGCCAAATCATTTAGAGAACTAATAAGAATATTGAAAGTTATCTTATCATCTTCTTCAATTTTCCCTTTCCCTTTGTCTGTCTGTGATTCTGTCTTGTCTGTATCCTAATCCTTTAAGGTTGTTTCCTCTAGCTTTATCTCCTCTAAATTGTTGAAATTTAAGGTTAGGTTCAGATTTAACAGGAATAAATATACTTCAATGCATAAATAGAATAGTACTTGTTTCAATAAATTTTAATCTGTAATAAAATTAAACATAATTTTCATCTCTTTCAACTTTAACACTCTATTGGTCCCTGTGTTAAAGATGGTCCTTGAGATGATTCATCAAATGCCATGTACAGTAACAAAATAATAAATAATGTACAGGAAATAAAAGTGCTAAAGAATCATAACCATTATTTGAATCAGCCTTATACTTTGATACTTTTAAGTTTGATCTTGTCACCAAAGGGGCAAGTCAGTCTGGGTTAACAAGTTACGTAACTTGAGAGAGAGAGAGTTAAAGCAAAAGTAAACAGACCTCGGATTCTTTAATCAAATTAGCAGCACAGTCATACCCAGTACAGTCACGCTATGCAGAGATACACAATCGTACGAAGCAGTGACACACAGTCAAAGATAAGCTTCACACTGAGTAGTGACCCATAGTCATACTGAGTAAAACAAACCATTCACACTACAAGGGAAGGCAGCCACGCTGCTGTAACAAGAGAGAAAAATCACACTGCTGAGGAGAGCAGCAATAAGCCACGAGATAGTGATGCAGCAAAGAAGAACCAAAAAGCAATCATGTTGAAGGATCACATAGATACAGTCACGCTTGAGTACCATGTGGATACAAACACGTTGGGGATCACACGGTTACGATCACGCTGGAGGATCAACGCAGATACAGTCACGGTGGAGGATCACGCGACTACAGACACGGTGGAGGTTGTTGGGGATCACGCAAAAGGGTCACACAGAAAAGTTACGGTCCACGCTGCAAAGTAAAGGTAAGGCACACGAGGGTAGCAGTCGAGAGATAGAGCCATGGTCAGCAGCAGTCATGAGATGGAGAGTCACGCAGGATAAAGCCACGGTCAGCAAAAGTCGCGAGATGGAGAGTCACACGGGATAGACCCACGATCAACAACAATGGCAAACGGTCACCCTAAGGGAATGCAATCATGCTAGGACAAACATTCACGTGGAGATAAAGCAGATAGGTAAGTGAGATAACACTTAATGGATGATTAAAATGAAGGATAACCTTTTCCATTTATAAGGTAAGGAGGTTAAACAAAAAATACATTAGGTTGACTTAGGATAAGGTAAAGTGGTCCAAAATAAAACCATAAATAAAATTGTCCAAAGTAAAATAAAATAAAAGGTCCAAAGGTCTTACAATAAAACCATAAGGTAAAATAAATGGTCAAAAGATCTTTAATAATAAAAACCATAAAGTAAATGGTCCAACCTAGAAATAAAATAACTTAGGTTAGTGTACCAAAAATAATAAGAAGGGTACACACATAAAAGAGTGCTAGGACCAAGTAAGATAAAGGACCATGAGTCAAACAAGGAGGTAAAAAAAAAACAACCCGCATACCCACAAGATCAAGGTGGATCAACAATTACTTTTTACCTATAGGACCAACAAGACCAAGGACTTTAATCTTTTCTCTCTCTCAAGGTACAATGTTTTATACATATTTTATCATCATTGTATATGGGGAAGATCCAAACTGGATGGTATGATCCTTTGGTCCTCAATATTGCTCCTAAGGGTTAGGTGCTAGGGACATCATCAAGGGGTGGCCAATCCCTTGAGAAACAACTTAGAAGTAACCGATTAGGAGAGAGGACATCATACATCATTATCTTGGTTCACTGACCAAGATCCTCCATTCTTTAAGGAATGGCTCTCAGCCCTAGGCTGAGTTTCAGTCCCAGACTGAATCATGTTGATCAACCACCCGGTACCTGATGAAGTACTCCATTCTCCCGGAGAATGGTCCTGGGTACTAAGCTGAGCTTCAGTCCCAAACTGAATGTTGATCAACCACCTGCAGGACCTACTTGGTCCCAGACCAGGAATGTCTCTACCTCTTCCTACAAGATCTACTTGGACATCATGTCCCTGGTCCCAGACCAAAATACCCTAGAGGCACATGCTAGGGGCTTCTACCATGGCATCAACCTGCTTGGTCCCAGACCAACAACCCTAGGAGACTATTGGGGGGCCTAGGGTACCTTCTAGGGTTTTACTCTGCCCTAGTTAATTGACTAGGGTACCATCCTCTCTGAGAATGGGTCTCGCAGCTACACTAACTTTAACATAAATCTGGATCTTCTGTGTACCTACCTCTCCTCCTCCTAAAAGTGACAAATGGAGTGTCTTCAGTGTAAATTTCCCTTTAAAGCACAACTAGGGCTAAACAGTATATTTAAATTTGACTGAAATAATCACACATGAACTTCTTTACAGTATGCAGCGGAATATAAAACTGAGAACCATTTACAACATCAATCACATCAATAGAAACAACAAAATCTTTTTGGGTAGAAGCCCTCGAACAAAACCCAAGATGGGAAAACCGGTGCAGCAGTATGAGAGGATATTTTATTAAGAAAATACAGAGGTTTTACAATATCAAAAAATCGATTTATGCCCTAGATGGCAAAAATCCAAACACCCAAAAATCAGTGAGAAAAACCTGTGAGATGGCACGGTTCCCAAGGCAGCTTGTTGTTGTACAGCCTGTTGGTGTACAACTTGTTGCTGCTGTTGTACAGAGCACCTCCGTCGAAGTCTCATGTCTCTCTCCTCTGTAATTTAGGGCTTCCTTCCTAAGTTAGTGCTCCTCTGTCTTCTTCGCCAAAATTCTCTCTCACACTTCTTCCTTCGTCTCTGTCGAAATGCAATTGTGTCCTCTCCACCAATTGACCTTTCTTTTATAACTTCAGGTAAAACGAAAACCCTAATTTTGCTTTCNTTAATTTATTTTCCAAAGTAAACTTAGGAAAAGTAAATTAAATACAACTGGTTTCCTAATTTAAGTCTTCTGCATGCAAGGACACATGCATGCAGGAAGACCTTCCTTGTTGCTGCTAGTTTAACACTCCTTCTCAACGAGGAAGGGATTCAGTAGCAACCCTAACTTATCCCTAAACTTCACAAAACTATGTCTGTAAAGTGCCTTGGTGAAAATGTCTGCCACCTGCTCATCTATCTGTATGTACTCCAACTGAATGGTTCCTCTCTCAACACAATCTCTCAAGAAGTGGTACCTGATGTCTATGTGTTTTGCTCCGGTCATGGAACATTGGATTCTCAGATAGCCTGATGCCACTCTGATTGTCACAATGAACTACTGTAGCCTCTAGCTCACACTCGAACAACCCTGAAAGTAACTTCCTCAGGCACATACCCTCACAAGCAACCATGTTGGCTACCATGTACTCAGCCTCTGTCGAGCTCAATGCAACTGACTTTTGCTTCCTACTGAACCAAGAGACAACACCTGACCCAATGTTGAAACAACAACCTTAAGTACTCTTTCGGTCACATCCTGCCCAGTCAGCATCCGTGAATCCTGCTAACTGTACACCCCTCCTACACTCATAAACCAATCCATACTCCATTGTACCTCTGATGTAGGGAAGTATGTGCTTCGCAACCGTCCAATTCACTCTCCGAGGGTCCACCATGAACTGGCTCAAAGAGTTGACTGCAAAGTTGATGTCTGGCAATGTGTTGACCAGATACATAAGTGATCTGATAAGTTGACGATACAAGGTAGGATCAAATCTGTCTAATCCTGATGCATCAATCTTCCTCCAGTTGGAAACTAGAGGCATGGCCATAGGGTTGCAGTCCTCCATCATGAATCTCTTCAAGATCTCTACTGCATACTTCCCCTGTCCAATGAAGAAGCATCCATCTCTCTGCCAAACCTCTAAGCCCAGAAAATAATGCTCAGACCAAGGTCTTTCATCTCAAACTCCACTGCAAGGTTGGACTTGCAGTCTTCAATCAGCCTCTCATCTCCTGTGAGAAAGAGATCATCCACATATAGGACCATTATGAGAGGCACCTCACCTGTCAAGAAGTACAGGTTGTGGTCAGCCTCACTCAGCTGAAATCCCATCTCCCGTAGATAGTTGTCTATCCTCGAGTACCATGCTCAAGGTGCCTGCTTGAGCCCATAGAGAGATCGATCCAATCTGCATACATGCATCCCCCTATTCTCCACATCAAACCCCTCTGGTTGCTCAATATATACCTCCTCCTCTATCACTCCGTTGACGAAGGCAGTCTTGACATCCATCTGATGGACTCGCCAACCCATCTCTATTGCTAAAGAGATAAGGGTCTGAATAGAAGAATACCTAGCTACAAGGGAAAAGGTCTCCTCATAGTCAATACCCTCCTTCTGTGAAAACCCCTTAGCCATGAAGCGTGCCTTGTACTTCTCCACGCTTCCGTCTACTGCATGCTTCACCCTGTAGATCCACCTGGATCCTACCACCTTCTTGCCTTCATGTCTCGACACAACCTCCCATACCTGGCTCTTTATGATCAAGTCATACTTCTCAACCATGGCCTCCTACCACACGTCATGTTGCGTAGCCTCCTCCAAACTGAAAGGTTCATAGGTAATCAACTCTGTCATCAGTGCCATATAACTAAGTCTCTTTGGTGGTACACTCTGTCTGAAAGATCTCTATGGAAGACCAACCTGCTAGGAATCATGTACTATGGACCTGAACCACTTAGGCCTTGGCCTAGTGTCTACCTATTGCGATTGCTGGATGTCTGTCTCCTGTTGCAGCTCATCCTCCCCATCAAAGATAGGAGGATCCTGTCCACCTAACTCCCTCTGACTACTAGAGCCTGTGCCATGTGTCTGTACCTGTACCTGTACATCTGGCTCCTCCAACTTGATCCCTGTGTCCTGTGTTGGCTGCTGCTCTGTTGGTAAGTCCATTGATCTCCGCAAGGCCCTTTCCTAATCGAATTGGACATCCCTTCTCACAATGATCCTCTTGCGAGAAGGAATGTAAACTCTATATGCCTTCAAAGTCACGCTATATCCAACAAGTAACCCCTTCTCTCCAGAAGGGTCCACCTTCTTCCTAGTGTCAGCATTCAACATGACAATAGCAGACACTTCCAAATATGCAAATGTGACTCACATCTGGCCTAGTGACTGTGAAGAACTCCTGTGGTGTCTTCCTCCCCAAAGTTGTGTGGGGACACCTGTTCTAAATGTAAACTGCAGTCCTGTATGCCTTGGCCCAAAGGAATAGTGGTAATCCCTAATCAAATAGCATGGCCTTGGCTGGTCCTACCATAGTCCTGTTCTTCCGCTCTGCAACTCCATTCTGTTGTGGGGTATGGGGTACAGTGTGCTCTTTCTTGATCCCCTGTGCCGAACAATACTCCAAGAACTCATTGGAGGCGTACTGACCCCCGTTGTCTATCCTCAACACCTGAATCTTCTTTCCTGTTTGGTTCTCCACGAGTCTTGAACTCTCAGAACCTCTCAAAGACCTCTGACTTGGCCTTTAGGAAATAGATCCAAGTTTTCTTGGAATAGTCATCAATGAAGGTTACGTAGTAACTATAACCACTGAAAGAATGGGCACTCATAGGTCCGCATACATCCGAATGCACCAAGTCCAAGGGCTCCTTAGACTTGTGCTCACTTTATGGGAAAGGCTTCCTAATGTTCTTCCCCAAAGCACAACCCTTGCAATGGTTATGCTTCTCCTCCTATACCTGAAGAACTCCAATGACAGCCTGTCTCAAATGCCTCAGTGCTCCATGGTGTAAGTGTGTCATCCTCCTATGCCACAACTCACACTGATTGTTGCTGCTGCTGTTGACTATAGCCTTTGCACACTCAAAGTGTAGTCTATACACTTTCCTACTCCTTCTGCCAATCACCCGATCCAAGCTCCTATCTGACCCCTTGGGCTTGATATATACTCTATGGTCTCGGAACTTCACCTGATATCCCTTGTCCTCCAGAGTAGAGACTGATATAAGGTTCTTGGTCAGTGCTGGAACATATAACACATCAGGAAAACTGAGGGGTTTGCCAGACTCCCTCTCAAATTAAACGATGCCAACTCCCTGCACCTGATACCGCGCATCATCACCCAGCTCAACGTAGATCCCTGTTCCACCCTCTACAAGTCTCTGAAGAATCTCTTTTGTCCAGTCATGTGACTAGATGCTCCACTGTCGATGTACCATATACTGCTCCCTGTGGTGCTTGCCATGCAAGCTATCAAGCAAAACTCCTCATCGAAGTTCCTGCTGAACTCATCCACCTCTGCAAATCCAGCCATCTGAGTGTTACTCTTCTTCCTCCTGTATGGGAACTGGGAGGCAAAGTGTCCCTGCTTGTGGCAGATAAAACACTTGACCTTTGACACGCCAAGGTTCTTCTTACCCTCCTTCTTCCTCTTTGCCTTACCCTTGTTCTTTCCTATAAAAGCTAGAGCCTCCTCATCCACAATCTGTGGGGCACTACTGGATGAGCCTGATCCTTGACCCATGCGGGTCTCCTCCTACACAAAGTCATCCCATTGTCTCTGCCAATCAGGGAGCTTCTCCCTAGCCACAAAACCCTTGACAAAGGTGTCCCATGGCTTAGAGAAGCCATTGAGGGCTATCCGAACTAGCTCCTCAATCTTAGAGCCAACAACTCCAAGCTCATCCCTGGTCTATGTGAGCCTGGTTAGATAAGGCACCACTCCTTCTCCCTTGGCCATCTTGGTGTTGCACATCCTCTCTTGCAACACCATCTTCTGGTTCTCGTTCTTGCTTTGGTACAGACTCTCCAAAGTCGCCCACATCTCTGTTGCGGTCTTCTTACCAGAAAGGTGAGGGACTATATGGTCCTTCACTCCATCCATGATAATCAACATGGCTCTGGAATCAATCTTCTTCCAAGCTATCAGATCTATCGGATCTGTGGGTGCAACTTTTGTGGAGTCAATGTGCTCCTCTGCATCACTGACGTCCAGGATCCTTGTGATCCTCTCTTTCCATGTAGGAAAGTTCTAAGCACCCTGGAGTTTATCCTCAACTCTCATCTATACGGCCATCCTGAAGTATACATGTAAAACCCTAGATTTGGAATCTAGGTTTGTGTCTTCAAATAGATCTGCCCCCGATCTATGACTGTTGCTACAAATCTCTCAGCTTTAGCTCACCAAAGCTCTGATACCATATAAATTTTCCTTTAAAGCACAACTAGGGCTAAAACTGTACATTTAAACTTAACTAAAATAACGACACATGAACTTCTTTACAGTATGCAGCGAAATATAAAACTGAGAACTACTTACAACATCAATCACATCAATAGAAGCGACACAATCTTTTTGGGTAGAAACACCTGGACAAAACCCAAGATGGGAAAACCGGTGTAGCAAATTTGAGAGGATTTTTTATTAAGAAAATACAGAGGTTTTACAATATCAGAAAATCGCTTTATGCCCTAGATGGCAAAATCAAAACACCCAAAAATCACTGAGAAAAACATGTGAGATGGCACGGCTCCCAAGGCAGCTTGTTGTTGTTGTACAGTGTACCTCCGCTAAAGTCTCTTGTCTCTCTCCTCTGCAATTTGCTGCTAGTTTACCATTCTGGATTCATCTAACTGCTTTTTGCATGTTCATGTCAAGCCCACAGCTGGCAAGAAACATACTCTGATACCACTGTAATATCCCAAACTGATATTTTGTAAATTTTCTTTTAAAGCACAGCTAGGGCTAAAACTGTATATTTAAATTTAACTGAAATAACCACACATGAAATTCTTTACAGTATGCAGCGGAATATAAAACTGAGAACCATTTACAACATCAATCACATCAATAGAAACGACACAATCTTTTCGGGTAGAAACCCCCGGACAAAACCCAAGATGGGAAACCGGTGCAACAGTACGAGAGGATATTTTATTAAGAAAATACAAAGCTTTTACAATATCAGAAAATCAATTTATGCCCTAGATGGCAAACTCGAAACACCCAAAAATCACTGAGAAAAACATGTGAGATGGCACAGTTCCCAAGGCATCTTGTTGTTGTACGACCTGTTGTTGCTATTGTACGGTGTACCTCCATTGAAGTCTCTTGTCTCTCTCCTCTGCAATTTAGGGCTTCCTTCCTGAGTTAGTGCTCCTTCGTCTTCTTCACCAAAATTCTCTCTCACACTTCTTCCTCCGTCCCTGTCGGAATGCAAGTGTGTCATCTCCACCAATTGACCTTTCTTTTATAACTTTAGGTAAAGAAAAAACCCTAATTTCACTTTCACTTTAACTAGTGTTTCACTAAAGTTAATTTAGATCACTTTAATCTATTTTCTAAAGTAAACTTAGGAAAAGTAAATTAAATACAATTGGTTTCCTAATTTAAGTCCTATGCATGCAAGGACACATGCATGCAGGAAGACCTTCCTTGTTGCTGCTAGTTTAACATTCTGGATTCATCTAACTGCTTTTTACAAGTTCATGTCAAGCCCACAGCTGGAAAGAAACATACTCTGATACCACTGTAATATCCCAAACTGATATTTTACATGTTCATGTCAAGCCCACAGTTGGCAAGAAACATACTATGATACCACTGTAATATCCCAAACTGATATTTTGTGTTATCGTATTGATTTGTTGAGGTTTTTTTTTATTGGTTCAAAGTTTCTTGATGCTCACAACTTATAAAATGAATTTGTGTGTATTTGCATGATAGTGCACGAACCCCAGAAATAGTAAAACTCAAATCTATAAAGAAATAAACTTCAATTACATGGCAGGAACATACCAATAATCATGGCTTGAATAGTTGAACAAGATGAAAGATACATGCATGCCATGCACTAAAGCTAGGTCAGAAAACATGTTGCACCTCCAAAGCAACTCGCCCATGCAAGAAAAAACGTCCTTCTTGGTATCACTCGTAACTGCTTTGAAAAGATGAATTAGATCCCTGAAATCGACAATAAGGCTAGTAATGGTCTTCTAAAGAGTTTGGATGAAACATGTAGATCATGTGGCGGCTCCTGATCAAGATATGAACTGCTCCTTTTGTGTACAAGTCGCCCATGCAAAGCTACGCCCTCCCGTTATTGATAAATCTCATGAACTAGCTCTGGAAGGACAGAAAAGTGATCAATATGTTGTGGAATGATCAACATTGGATCTCTGAAGGATTTAGTAGGTTACTCAACCTTCAAAATAGCTAGATGATTCACTTCATATAGTTGTACTAGACACCCTTGCGCCCTCCTTGATAAATAAACCCTTGCGCCTTGATATAATAATCCTCTTGTAAATATTGAATGACCTTTGAAGTGTTGTGATAGATCAGAGTGATCTATCCCTGAAAGTGATTAGGGCAGATAGATTTCGCTGACGAAAACACTTGCTAGCGAAGGACTGCGCCTTCAACCCCAACTTTGTTTGTCGAGCTCTCAAACCTGTTTCTCAAAAGTTAATAATAACATATGGATACCTGAGGGTTCGATTTGCCTTCTTTTATAGAGTTGAGGTTACATGACTTGTTTTTGCATGCATGCAACTTAAATGTCGCATGTCGCATGCAAACTGAGATGAGACCCGCATGCTCTGCATACAAGTTGATAAATGCTTCGGTGGCCCCTTTTTATCTACCGATGACTTAATATCACCACTTAAGATGTTCTTTTATTCCAAGTGGCATTAGTCCTCCGTCAATTCCCTACTTGTCAATACTCGCTCGAACCTATGGGAATTAAATAGGTTAACGAGATGGTTCTTGGTGCTTAAGAAGAAGAGGATATTACACTACATGTCACCTATTCTTGGTCTTGAGATATTCTTAGATAATTTCTTTGTATGGATCAACTCTCATCTATGAGAGAAGGGATTCTCAAAGAGATAGGTTGATCAATAATTTTTCATCTCTCCCACACTTCCATTCTACACTTTCTAATTCCTTTCATGTTAGATCTTTGAGTGAGACCATGATTCAGTGTTGAAGCCACTCCCATAGTATGCACGTAACATTGCCCCCGAGTATGGTAAGAGTAAAGCACTTGTGTAGTGATAGTACATCCCCTTGACTTCGTTGAGGTGTTGATAATAACTTGATATGGTATTCTCAAGCCTTGTATTTACAGCTTCAAAATAAAGAATAAATCTCCTTCAATGGTTAACTCTCAATGATAAATATGATATACTTGTTGTAAAAGCTCTTGAGTCTCAACTTCATTGAGGGGCATTACTACACAATTTAAATGAATCATGCCTTGTTTCCATAACATTTTTTCTAAACAATTTTTGAGCTAGCATTCTTTAGGGTTATTAAACGTGTTCAGAGAATCAATTATGAATTTTACTAATCAAAGATCCTTTACTCTCCTTCACTTTAATTAGGTGTTATACAGAAATCATCAAGTTTAAGCATGGCAATGGATATAGCAAGAAAATGGATTCCAAAGGTGCCTTGACTTAAAAATTGCTCGTACTATCTCAAAATTGTGACAAATTATCCAAACAACTTTTTACTTTCATCCCCCTCAAAGTAAATCTTGGCCTTTTATAGTTAAGGTGTGAAGAACCACCTTTACCAAAAGGAAAATTAAGTAAGATTGCCCCAATGCCCTATTACATACTAATCACATATGATTTTGACAACCATGAATTCGCATTGTTACCCCTTTTCAGCAAGGGGTGATATGTTGATTAGATGTAAACTGAGATCATATCACATAAATTTGTTCTCGAGTTGAGATCTATGGCTTCCCCATAAATCATTGGTTAGAGGTCCTTCAACGAGATCATATGTGCTTAGTCAAACGCAGTGTCAGATGTTCTATGTGTTGTGATATCTCTAAACCCTCATTGACACTTAAAATGTTTTCTTATATGACAATATATTTGCATTGGATATTAGGTTTATTAGGTTTATGGCCATATAACAATTCATAACACTTTATAAGGTTAATTTGTACCCTAGTCAACTAAATTAAGTGAATTCATCCATTTCATAACATTTTGCATAGCCATTTTTTATTTCACTAGACAATTCATCCATCCCCTTCATTTTCCCCTTTGTAAAAGATCTACCATCAATAATAATCTACAGTCTCGCAACTATTCCCATGTAAGAATGCCTCAATAAAGCTAAAAAAGTCTCGTACTCTAAGGTTGATGTTGCTAAATGGAAATGGAAAATATGGGACTCCACTTGCGAAAAGCCAAGTTTCCTTGTCATGGGTTATCAAAGCCAAATCTAAAGTAAAGGTGACTAAGCCAATGAAAAGGAGAAGAAATGCAAATAAATAAAATATCAAAGAAAGGAAAAGAAAAGAGATCACAAAAAAGAGGTGCAAGGGCAGATGATCCATGATAGCACTTCCTCCTGAAGCACACATGCGGAAGAAATATCTAAAACCCTAACTCTTGAAAGTTAAGAGTAGACCTATCACACTCAATCGCTATGATGGTTAACTTGCAAGGACCCCTTTCTTTCCCTAAGTTGACATTAACCTTAGTCACTCTCACTTACTTTAGCGATCCAGGCTATGCAACTTAACTTAAGGGCATTCAAATGTAACAAGGACTTTAAAAGAGTCACACCAATGTCATATTGGATAAGTAAAGGTTAATTAAGTCATTTAGTTGTTAGAAAGGTGTAATCGTAAGATAATTTCGTGTATTATTTTCATATTTGAGAACATTTCCTAAGTTATATGTTGGTTTAACCCTTTAGCACTATGAACATTTATTTATATACACATGATATGACACTTGATGTGGTGTATCTTAATGACTACTAAGTTGTTTATGGAGCGCTACACTTGGTCCACATACACATGGGCGTTTCCTAGCATTTGGATGAGATCACCCCTCTCTCTTCATGATAGAGAGTCAGAGACACGTGGGGCAGGATTAAGACACATTTTGGACCTTATCCTATCACTTATGGACCATTTCTTCATCATTTGGATCGATTAGAGCATGTCCTCAAGCTTTCTTGGACTGTTCAAGCTCATTCAAGGGTCGTACCACACATGTGATGATTTTGGGGCTTTTCCTTGCATTTGGATGGAGCACTCTCGAAGTTTGACCTTCCTTTGGTTCTCCTTCCCACTTGGCACCATCATTCGCTTGAGCACTCCCTGTTTTGAGATGATTTATTACTTGTTAAACCATCCTTGAGGATTGACATCACAATTTGAGGACACTTCGAGCCACACAAGTGGCAAGTTTATTGGGCGTTCTAGTTTCTTGATCTTTATTTATGTATTTGGTTATGTTGTTGACCATTTGAGGAGAGCGCTCCCTCTCTTGAGCTTCTATTGTACCATTATCACATGTATTGGCGTTGACTAAGAGGTGGATCCCCTCCATAGGATAGATATCCGGTTTTGGTACATTTATCATTATTTTATTGTGAAGAAAGTTGAGCTCCTCTCCTATATAAGAGAGCATCTTCCTCATCGTATCTTCTTCTTCTTATTAGAGAATGATACTATTTTTGCATCTTTAGCTCTTTGCTCTTGGGATTTTTCTTACATTGTGGCAGAGCTTGTGGAATCTAATATTGAGGTAGCATGTGAATTTCTTGCATTATAAGGTTATTAAATCTAGACCATACAAAAGCAAATTTGTTCTATTGGATCAAGTAGGGAAGAATCTCTTTTGCTTGTTTCACATTTTAGTTTTGTATCTTGCTTGTATTTGGCATCTTAGAAGAGGTACAAGTTCAAGAATGCATAGGCTAAGGTATGAACTAGGATTTTCTAACTGAAGGTTTATGCTAAGGTGACCCTTCGTTAGAAAGATTTGCTTGAAACCCTAAGGCTTGGGAGGGATTTGTCATACCTTTTTGCAGGTGTTTCAATCGAGTAAATTAAGACAAGGCCCAAGAAGAAGTATCTTAAATAATACATTTTTGCCCAAGGAAAAGTATCTTAAAGACTCCATTTTTACCCAAGGATTTGAAGGCACTAGTCAAACACTACATATCTTCAACCAAAACAATAAAAATAAATAAATAAATTCTTTTTTGTTGAGGGTGGAAATCAATTTCTTCAAGGCTAAGAATTTTTCCATGTTTTCCCCAAATCAAACCAAGGTAAAATTCTCTTGTTTTGAATATATCTTTTAGGCTTGAAATTTCTAAATTTCATTTATGTTTTATTTCATTTATTTACAAAAGAAAAAGCAGAGATAAAACCCCCCTAACTAGTCCTAAAATTCACATTTTTATACTAGGGTTTATTTGCTAGAATAAGTCATTTTTATACTAGTGGTTCAATTGGTTGATTTTGCAATTTAAGATTTCAAATAGTTCTGGAAACTATTACAGCAAATTATATTTCATTTTCTGGAATTTTCTAAACCATCTAGCATCTAGAAATTTCATTTTTTATTGCTAAGTTTTTTGCTTTATTTTACTACAGCAAATACATTGGGACAGCAAAAAAATAATTCTGGAATGTTCACTTGGTTTAATACGGTTTAAAATTGCATGTTTAATCCAACACACCTATTGGCTAAGTGTATCATTAATTTCTGGAATTTATTTTGTGCATCTAACTTATCTTGTGAATCATTCTATTGCACAAGCTCTTGATGATGTTATTTATTTTATGGATCATGGATATACGAGGCATTGTCATTTTGGAATCTTAAATCTGAAGTATTGGGGCATTTGAATTATAAGATCTAACGCTTTGAGAAGTGATTCTCATCACTTCAAGAAGTCTGGAAAATATCGCATAAATTAACCTTAGACTCCTTATTTCAGAGATTTCCTCTCAAACAAGGCCTCACCTTGGACCAAACTTCATAATCTCTTAAGGCATTAAGTTAATAACTCGTCACATGCGTAGTTTCAATTTGTTGATGTATATCTTTGTTGTGGCAAATGAACCCACTTGCCTATTTACATTTTAATTGCAAGTCTTGTGAGTTACTCGCTATAATCTTCTTTTCCATGATTCATCTTGCAAAACATTCATGGTTTGTTTTATCTTGCATCTCTGATCTTTTCCATTTCGAATATTTGATCTATTGTGCAACCTACTATCTTACATGGTTAAATGCTTTCAGGAATATTAACTTGATCAAGCACATAAATAATCTAAACTAAGTTGTCTTCTCCCTTTAGCTCTCTCTCCAAACTTCATCAAAACGAACCATAGGGAAGCCTCCCTTGACCTTGAGAGCTGGTCTAAAGTTGGCACTGAGGTGACAGTGGTGCTTTCTTTCAAATTTTCTCCTTGATAGCACTAGTGGATTAGGACTTTTCCACCTGAGTGCTAAAGCAAGCTGTAACACGCACCACTATCGTATCATTTCTCAAGATTACAAAGGCCTCTACCCCCACTACACTATGACCTTCCAACCATAAGAGGCTTTGAAGCTCTTCAATTACCAGCTAGTGACAACAATGTCTGTAAAAATAATTAAGCATTAATAGAAATGTTTTCCATATCAAACTATAAATACATATACACTATTTTAAATGAAATGGTTAAAATAGTCTTGGTTGTAATGTCTTTGCTTGTATTTTTTTATGTCTACTCTCGACTTTCACTACAATTGTCCTTTTTAAAGTCTAATTAAAAGTAACCAAAGGGGAGATCTTGTAAAAATCAAAAAAGTTATATCTTAAAAAATTTATAATAGGCCATAACGGAATCACGCACCTAATATGCTAGAAAACCTTAGGTTTACACTCACTTCTATAAAACATATAAAACTACAGTTGTAGTCTTGTGGATGCCTCAATTTGTACATTTCTAAATGACCTCAGATAGCATTTGGCCTAATATGTTTTACAAGCAAGATTATCAAATAAATAAGCTTTTGTGAGTCGCTGATGGTCTAGAATCTAGATATCATACAGCCTGCAATATTTCTAAACAACAAAACGAAGTCCTTTAGCATGTTCATGAATTGCAAGCAAGGTTGTCCAATCACCTTGAACTGGGTTAATTTTTAATGCTCTGGATTACTTTAATTGTAATTGTACACTTTGTCTCCTATACCAGGAGATATAGTTTTAGAGATTATCTGATCTTGTCTTGTGCATTGGATATATTGTAAAAGAAGGTTCCCCCTTGAAGAGGTTTATTATTCATTGACTCTTTTATCATTATCAAGGCAAAGAACTACTTTTCTTTCTGGTTTTATGCTATATGGGGAGCTCAATTTATAACATTTTCTTATTCTATTCACCAACCTTCAATCTGTCACATTGCAGCCATATTCTTGGTGGAATAAAAGTTTAGTCATTCCATATAATTTCAACCAAAAACTGAGCAGAGTCTCTCAGCCAGATCAAGACTCTTGGGCAAGGTAATAGAAACAAGCCGCTGCGGTATGACACAACAAATTTGGATGGACATTTCTGGTTAACACATGCTTATGCAAGCAGCACTGTCCTAAATAGGATATAACAATGAAGCATATTCAACTCACAACTCACATAATCTATCCATTAGCTTGGAGTATCTATTCGGCCAAATTCGCCCCCAGACTTACATCTGGCCTCAACAGCATGCAAACGCCTGCTTATGCAAACAAGACAGCCCACCAGGGCCAACATGTCTCTAGGAAGATTTGAACCTTGTTAGAGAAATAGCAACACCCCCGCTTTACAAACAAACCCAGTCACCCTCAAGGAGCAAACATGTCTCTAGGGGGGGGGGGGGGGGGGGGGTGTTGAACCTTGTTGGGAAAACAGAAACGGACAAACCAACCCCTGATGAAAAAAAGTGTAATTTAATAACAGGGGCTTTACGTTGATATTAAAAACCAACCCAGTGTTTTCTGCAATGTCCTTACTAGCATGAAATATTCTACGTCTTCGTAACGTACTCAGTTGGAACCCTCAAATTAGAAGACGCGAGAAACAGAGAAAACCACAAGTTCAGGCCTTTCAAGTGGTTACATAAAAAACTAGCAAAGGGAATCTTTAAACGAGACAGCGCAAGGCAACAGGTTTTATACATTGTCGCAATCCAACAATTAGATGCTAGAGGCTGAACCAAGCGCGAGCAAATAAATGTCGACTAAAACTAAATGAAATTCGAGCGCTTTTACACTCGCTGTTATTTCCAAGCGCGAGCAAATAAATGTCGACTAAAACTAAACGAAATTCGAGCGCTTTTACGCTGGCTGTTATTTCATGTTAAATTTCAGCAGCAGTGGTCAGAAAAATGAGATATCAATTAGATATAAATGCAAAATGCAGAAGCATACCACAACTGTCTTGAAGAGATTCGCTTCTTTGGTTGGCAAAGAGGTGGCCATTGTGCAAAGATCTCCGCAGGCCTATGACGAGAAGATCAATGGCAGGGAAGAAATGGTCCCTGGTACTGTTACTGTAACTGCAACTGCAGTGTAGCTAAACTGTTCCTTTGTGGAAACCCTAGTTCAAAAACGAGCTTCTTTAGCTGCCTTGGTTGCTTGTTTCATAGCCAAAATGCGAAAACACGAGAAAAAGAGAAGAAAGAATATGAACGGATGCTGATGTTTTTGCGAAAAGGATTGTCGAATCTAGTGGAATGAATGAAGAGAGCATCGCCACGGGAGGGGAAAGGTCTTTGACGAACGAATCATTTGCTTTTGTTCCTCTTTACCCTTGAATTATATTCCATGGCATACCCTTGCCATGGAATTTCATTTCACAATTAATTTTTTGCTTTTTTAGGGTTAAATTGGATAACATGTTATAACTACCAATAATGCAAGGCGAACATTACCTATAAGAGACTTCTCATGTTCTTTGAGGCAAAAGTGTGGGAAGGTTGTTGAATAAGTTACATTAGCCTTGGAAAATATGAGAAGTCTATTTGGTGCGTAATGTTCAGTGTATTATTGGTAGTTATAATATGTATTTTATGTAATTTTTAAAAAGTAAAAAATAAATTATGAAACGGCTCTCTTACACTTGCTTAAGAAAACGTGACGATTCTTTCTATAAAATAAGTTTTACCCATAATACACTACAAAATGACCTCCTTACAAGATTCGAACTCTACACCTCTTTGTAAGTGTTATATTTTTACAAATAATATATCCTCGGTAATTCTTCTTGAAAGTTCAATTGTGTTTATGGATAACATAGGGTGAGTTTTGGTCAACACACTTGAATAGTATAGGGCGGTATGTGGTCAATGCATGTGTGCATGTCGATAGTGTTAGATCAACACGCTTGTATAGTATAAGATGTTTTTTTCTCAATGCATGTGTGCATGTCGATAGTGTTAGACATGCTTTACATATTTGACCACTACCTCCAATTACACATATGGCTACCTTAAACTAGCATAGATCCATCTAAAAGAGGATCAATTAAGCGCCGAGAGGGATCCAATCTTTCCACGTGCAAACTCGTTTTTAAAGTGGAAATGTTGAGAAAGTGTATAATGCAATGTTTATAGGTTTAATTTATCTAATTTGTGTAGTTTTATATATATGTGCAGTTCTAAACCAGCGTAGATCCAAATCCTAGGCTTTATCAAGCGCCGAGATGGATCAAATCTCTCAAGGTGCAAACCTCTTCTTAGGTATCCATTGATTTGATTCAAACCAAAAGACACATCTTTTTATTTAAGGTCCACATATAATTTTATTATTATTAATATTTAATATTATTTATGGCCAACATATAATATTTTTTATTTTGTTAGGAACGAACATTGCATCATTTCCCCACACATGGTTTTAAAACCATTTGCAAGGCCCTCCTAAACCATGTACAATAAAACCATGGGTTATTTTGGAGGCCTTGCACATGGTTTAAAAACCATGTGCAAAGCCTCCTAAATCATGTAAATAAAACCATGGGTTGCCTAGAATGCCTTGCACATGGTTTTAAAACCTTGTGCACATGGTTTAAAAATTATGTGCAAGGCTAACATTTTTTTGCTGATAATTCAATTTTGTGTTTTTTTTCTTGACCCACATATTTTTTTACGGATAATTAATTTTTTACTTTTTTATTGTTTTTTACGTCGAAAGATTACAACATCTCCCCCATATTAGATTGTTTTTGTGGCCGGCATTTATTTTGGCTTGTTAGAAAATTTATTTTTTATTAATAAAAATAACGTTAGGAAAGTGATATTATTTTTTATTTTGTGTTACAAAATCTCTCCCATAATATTCATTATCACTATTATTTTTTGCCGACATGTTAGAAACGTTAGTAATGTTACATCACGTTACAAGATCTCTCCCATAATATTCACTATCACTATACTTTTTGCCAACATGTTACAAACGTTAGTAATGTTACATCATGTTACAAGATCTCCCCCATACTGGGCTGTAGAGCACCATATGTAACACCATATGTAACGCCATAAGGCCTTACATATGGTGTTACACATATGGCTACCTTAAACTAGCATAGATCCATCTAAAAGAGGATCTATTAAGCGTCGAGAGGGATCCAATCTTTCCACGTGCAAACTCGTTTTTAAAGTGGAAATGTTGAGAAAGTGTATAATGCAATGTTTATAGGTTTAATTTATCTAATTTGTGTAGTTTTATATATATGTGCAGTTCTAAATGATTTAAATTTAATTTGAGTCAACGTGTTATTTTTAATAATATTTTATTATTTTTTATAAAGGACACGTGTCAGCTCTAGGATGAGCACGGAAGGAGTTACACATATCTCCCTCACTGGGTTGTAGAATGCGCCTCTTCGGCGCAATGATTTGCTAAATATATTATTTGGAAGGTATTGAGGAGAACATGGGGTAGGTTTTGGTCCATATATATGTGTGAGTATGTGGTGTTATGTGTCCCTCACACATTCAACCACTACACCTAGGCACCCCCATGGCTAAATTAAGGTGCCAAATAAAGCCCCTTGTGGAGAAAGAAACCTTGATCAATAGTGAGAAAGCTATCATTCCACCCATTTGTTTCAAACCCTTTAGGCTATTGATTCTTGCCAAGCCTCTATGAAAAAGTGGGATAGGCTTTGATCCACATATATGTGTGCATGTGTTTTGTAATGCATCCCTCACACAATCAAGCACTACCTTCAAGTACTCATATGACTGCCTTAAGGTGTTGGGTAAATGTATTATTTGATGGGCCTTAAGGATAACATTGGGATGGGCTTCTATCCATATATTTCTGCACACAATGGTGTTATGCGTGCTTTGCATGCTCGACCACTGCCTCCAAGTATGTGGCTATCTTATGGTGTGGAATGAATCCCTTAGTTAATGGTCAGAAAGTCACTATTCCTCATAATTTGTTCCAAGCCTTTTAGGCATACTTTCTTTATTTCTAATCTGAATAATCCTGCATGCATGACAATTATGACACAAAGTTTTGTTATAAGCCATTACTTGCACCAAAAGCTTTGTTGCATTGGAAGCAAACTTTGGGGGCAAGTCTCAAAGTTTACATGGCAACATCTTCTCTCACTTTGGTATACCATTGCCAATGGATTTAGTCATGCCTTGTGGCTCGAATTTGATTTTTTTTGTATATTTGATGTTGCAAGCTATCTTACTACAATGGCTTATTCATGTGATATAGATGATGTTCCAAACTAATGTGCCCCTTCTTGAAGCGGATTTTGAAGGAAGGTGGAGCTTTGTGTGTCTTGACATGATTTTCATTTCCTTGATTTCAACTTAACCTCGTGTTGAGGAATATTGTGGCATTATAGATTGTATCTTGAGTTTTTCCATCGCATGTATTGTTTAGGGGTTGGTGTCATTGCAACAACATGTGTTTTGTCATGACACAATGTCATTTACGAGGGGGAGTATTACCACTTATATGCAATGCCCTCATTTGTTGAGGGTACCTTTATTTAATGTTAAAGGCATTAGTGAACAAAAACACATTTTAAGGCAATAACAATGGCAATGAAGGTGGTGAAGGTGACACCCTCGCCATGTTTGTCATGACACTACATAGTAGTCAAGGTGTGTTCCATGAACTTTCGAATGATAAGGAGGCTTAATAGGAGCTTGTAAACATCCTTTATCCTCTATAAGTTGGATAGACAAACTTATTGGCATGCACATGACATAACATGGATGTTGATTGACTTCAAATATAGTTGTCTACGAAACTCCATTGAAGGATAACATTGTTTAAGGAAACCATAATATGTGTAAGGAGAATTGTTTCCTTCTATTAGTAGGCTTTGTACAAAACTGGCTTTGCTTCTATATTTAATTTTATGAAAGTCCAATTGTGTATTTATTTTCCCTTAGTTTCCCTTTTTGAGCTAGTGGGTTTTGCATGTTGTTGGCTTGGTTATGTATATCCATTTGGGGCTTAGGTCCAAAACAAATTTAGCAATGCAAACACTTGACTCTATATCCATTTTGCGATTGGGTCTACTAACAATGTTAGCAATGACAAGATTTATAGTAACCAAGTTTAATCCCAAGCTATTTGTGCAAGTTTGCAAACAATTCAAAAAAATCTCTCCATGTAGTTTGGTAGTGAGTTTTCTAATATTCATGAGATCATTGGCATGGATTGAGTCTCTTACTTTGTTGGCACATTCAAGGGACTCCAATATGGTTTTTTGCCTTGCTTTTTAATGGTATGCAATTAGATGATGATTGCTAGATAGGAGGGTCTAATATTTAGAAATACTTTGTGCATTTTCCATTGCTTCTACATGATGGGGTTCTATGAAGCAACATGTCTCAGTTGTTAGCACCATGTTCCTTTGAAGAAGACATTCAAAAGTACTATTCTTCTCTTTCAAGTTCTTCCTCGAGAGCATTTATAATGGAGAAATTGCATCACCCCAGTGTTGAATCTAATGGCGTCATAGATTCATAAGATTGGATATGATCATAACCATTATAGATTGACTTGTATATTCAAAGGTCATTTAAGTCTACCAAGAAAAAAATTAGGATTTGCTTATGTTCAAAAGGTTTTTTCATTGGATCTTTCTAATAACCCCAATGAGTGTATAAAGGCTATGGAAGGGAGGCCATGATCTATGGCTTTAGATAACACATTCCTTAAACTATTTTTTATAGAGTCTAATCATGCTGACATGTCTATTGCTACCACCCATGTGTGGGTGTGCATGATGAAACTTCCTCTTTTTGTGAAGCCTGGTGTCAATGGGGTACAAAAGGGCATTGTTACCTATCCTTACTTATGAATACAACCCAAATTGAGTCATAGTCTCCCAAGATGGTTATAGAATGGATTCATTATCATTGCATCCAGGAGTAGGATTATGAAATTACAACATTAGGATGTAGGGTTTCTTAAGAAATTGGTCATCTGGAAGATGGATAGACTAAGGCGAAGATGTTCCCTTAAAGAAAGGGAAAACCTACAAAACCAAAAAGTTAGAATATGAATCTGACAAACCTCGAAAAAAAGTTGATGTTTGAAAGGATATTCATGCATCATTCAAGATCTTGGTCACCCTTTATATGATAAAAAATGGGCATCAAACTTCAGTTACGCAAACCAAACCTAGCTCAACTATGCAAATTATTCAAATAGATTTTCTTGTAGTTGGGCTAAAGAGGTTACATGAATCATATGTATTTGTTTTGCAAATGGATATTTTTCTTACTTTTATAGTTGACCTTAATTGTGATATTGATAGATAGGTGGTTTCCTAGGAGACTTCACCAGGTCTAGTCCCTGTGATTGAATGGAAGGATGTGCAAAAAAAGAAGGGAAATCAATAATTCCCTTGTTATTCTTATTGAGAATGTAGGTGAACCAACTATATTTGTATGCATGGTTTTTCAATAGTCATTTAATCATTGCCTATATGATCAAAATCATATATAGTTTCTCTAATGCAATTACATGGATCACTTATTGTATATTTGTCCCTCTATTGGTGATAGTCTTGACCCAACCATTGCTTCTATGTTGTACATGTTTTTTTGTTTTGCTTTTTTTAATATATCTCTGTTTTATTTTTCAAAAACAAAAAAAGAGGCCTTAACGATGTCTTGAATGTATCAATGCATGTATTTAACCATTTTTTCATAAACGGTACCATTAATGAGTAGTGAAGATCCTCACTTACATGCAAATGGTTATAGCATCAAGTTGCATATTATTGAACATATATTTCCATTTATTGAATAAGTTGTCTTGTGAATGAAGAGTATGTTCGTGAAATTGGCATAAATTTGCACATGATATTGAGAGTGATTTCACTGTGGAAAATAAGCTACAAACTATGAGATTGTTGAGCTTGAGTATGGAGAAGCAAGCGTATCAAACTTTGAGACCGTTGAGCATGAGTTGGGAGAAGCAAGCATATCAATCTTGCAATTTATGAATTCATATTGATTATATTATAGAAGTAAGCATATCAATCTTGAAATGTATGGACTCATATTGAACATATAATAATATATATGTTTCTTTATTACCCTTTTAATCATAAAATTTAGGCATTACATTACTGCTTCTTTGAATATTTGTTTTCTACAACATTGACAATGTAAAAGCAAACCAAAATTGTGATAATGGCACATGTTCCACAATCCATATTTCAAATGATAAAAAATTTGATGTTTAATTTCCTTTGGTTTGGTTCTACATTAGGCAACAAGATTCATCTAGTTAGATGGGACAAACTTTCTAAACCAAAATCGTTTGGTGCTTGGGATATTAAGAACATACATTGTTTTAGTACAACTTTGTGTGTGAAGAGTATGTGGCAAGGATTGTTTGGATATGGCCTTTGGTGTGATGTGCCACGGGAAAATATTTAAAGGATGATACCATCAATTGGATCAGAAACCCTGTCAAAAGTGTTAGTAATGTTTCAAATTCTAAAATGGTTTTATTCGGTCTTTCTCCTGGATCAATAGATGTCTTTCATGGAAAGTTGGAAATGGTACAAAACTTCTAGTTGGGATTAATCTTACTATTGGTTTCGAGGATAATTATACAATTTCTCCATTCATCTTAAATTATCTGTCTGAATTTGACAGTGATTGGGATTATGAATGTAATGGCTATATATTCTGTCACATACCCCAATTTTGTAAAATAATGTTAATTATTTTATTATATTCCTGAGACATTATGTTAAAATTAATGCTAAGTAGGAATTGATGACTCAGCAGAGTCAACAGAATTGGAATGTAATTCATAATATTTTATTATTAATAAATAAATTGTGGAGACAACAGCATGGGAGAGCTGTTAAAAAGAGGTTACTGGTCAAACTGGTGGATGGAACTAGGTGGAAGGCAAAAGACAAGTGGCAGCATCCTCAAACACTTCCTAAGTTGCAGGTGGCAACTTCCCTATATTTGGGGTCATGATCCCCCAAGAAAGTGGGATCAGAGCAGGTGGCTCATTGAATGACAACTAACCCAAAAAGACCTAGGCAATCTTTTTAAAAGTACTCAATGAAGAGAGCTGAGGCTACTCAGATATTTTCCAGAGAGAATTCATTCAGGTGAATGTTATTCAGGAAATTCATTGAGGAAAGAGGGAAAAACAGTAAGGAAGTTGTCTGAGAGGATTGCTGTAGTAACTTGGTTTATTACAGCTTTTAGCTGGGAGAACTTACTGATAAGTTCTGAGTTAATACTGAGTTTGAAGATTGGTATCTGACTTTGCTGCACCTAGTTCCAGCCAGGGAGACCAGAGCAAGCTCGGGGGTCCTGAGGAGTCGTTGTCTGAGCGCTCTCCAGGAGTTGGTAGGGAGGAACGGCCTCCCATTGCTGTTGTTGTCCCAGTTCAAACAGGTTCTGTTTCTTAATCTATTTATGTTTTAATGAATATGAATAGATGAATGTTATGCTTGTATTATTTGACAGAAGAACTAGCTGGTTAGTGATGTAATTGTTCTAGTTTATCAGTAGTTGAACCTGCTGATGAAAAATAAAGACCTACTGTGTTTTTCCACATCTGGGCTACCAGACCGTACTCCAGCACAGAGGTAGAAATTATAGAAAGATGTATGATGAGATTATAAATTAGACACTTGTTTCTTTACATATCATCAGAAGGAATGTTTGTTTTTACTGATAGTTGTTCATGCTTACAGATAAAACTAGTTTTTGTACAGTAATCATTTCAGTAGTCTTATTATTGAAGCAAATAGATTAAGGTTACTTTAGTTCATTCTACTGTATTAAAAACATTACTATTTTCTTCCTTCTAGTTTAAAAATAATTTAACTGGTTATGTCCAAGTAACAGTACTGAATGTAGAAGTAAATAAATGTAGATTTAACTCTATAATCAAACAAACTAGTTAGAACTGATGTATTACATTAGTGTTATCTTTTCCTTTACTTTTCCTTTTCTTTATTAGACCAATTTCTAACATTATTTAGAATGGTAACCCTATCTTTTATGGATTATAAATGCATGTTACTATATATATGGTTATATAAGATAGATCATAAGAAGTGTTATTCGTTTTATTTTTTATTTTTCATAAGTAATATCCTAACTTAACAGACAGATTAAATATTGTCAGAACTCTTTAAGTAACTGCATAACTATACAGGAATAATCAACAGAATAATATCCTCTATGTACTATAAGTTAAACAAAGGATAAATATATAGAGAATCTAATACTCTTAATAAAGATAAGGTCATTATTATATAATATTAAGTATTATTATTATAATGATAATATACTCTTAAAGTTATATAATCTAGAGTTATTTTTTCCTTTCAAGACATAAGGGAAAGTCCTTATTGTTATTATTTAATTCTGAGCTAAATGTACCTTCTGTAATGTAGGTAAATTGATATTACTTACAAATATGGATAAATTAAATTATAAGCAAAATAATAAAGAACCTATATAATCGAAGGGTATAAACCCTATATTTATCATTTATCCATTTTAAACACTACAATAAGTCAATGTATAACCCAAGTATAGAAACCCTGATATAAAAGCCATTAAAGAAAGTTCCTTTAGAAATCAATACAGTATATAAAATTGTAATAAGCAAATGGTAGAATAACATAACTCATATTAAATTAATAACTCCACAGATGCAAATAGAGTTTACATTTTATTATATAACTTTAGAATGAGAAAATGTAATTTTTCTCAAACTGTAAAATTAGGGTTTAACCCTAAAATCCAACTTATGCAAGTAAATAAATTACTAATTATGAAGATAAGGTAATATTTTACTTACGGCCGCATTATAAATTAACAATATAAGGCTGTCATAAGTCTGTATTATAAATATTCCTACACAGTTCATAAATTGAAAATGTATGCTGTAATACAAACCAGAACTACGAACAAACAATATAATATTTTATATTTTAAAAACTTTGGGTGAAAACCTTGAATATTCTTTAGTACAGTAAAAGAAAACAAGGAGTCGAGGTCGTAACCTCATCCTCAAACAGGCTTACAGCCAGTACTTCTGCATATTTACAGTATTTAAAACACAGAAGGAAACTAATAATTACAACATCGGCCTAAGCCGTAACACCCTCGCATAGCGTAGGGGTTTCTCCCACTGTTTCTTTTAACCAGCAGTGTTTAAGATCAAACCAAGGCCGTAAGGGTTTCAGGCTTCTTAAATCCAACCCCCGAAAGTTCCAACGTAAACCATAAGGAGAACAAGCCATGGTGTAACTAGGCTTACCAGGAATTGCAAACTGCTGCCCAAGTCTTTACACCCATGGCCGCGTACGTAGGTGATTGAAGAACCTGTAAGTACAAAGAATAAACCTCATTACTAAAATGCTGTAACCTGCAATAAAAACTGAAAGTTAAGAACAAACAGTAAGCAAAGATTGAAGTTCTTTATTTCTTACCTATTCCGTTGAGAAGGCACGACTGTTGGTAGCAGCGTTCAACCCTTTGTGAAAGGAGCCAACCCTACGGCAAGGAGGGAGAGAAAGAATAACTCTCAGCCGTGCACAAACTTCACTACAGCAAGTTAAAACCATCGAACCTCACTGAGGGAGGCGATTATCACAGGCTAGGGTTTGTTACAGTATGGTAGAGGAAAGCTCAAGAGATTATCAACTGACCGAGTAGTAACAGCAACGTAGGGAACAATCCTTCAAAACGTAATGAACGGGCCACAACCAGAGGACGAGGTGGAGGACACTTGCAGAAGAGAGGTAATGCGGGGGTGCCCCGGCATCATCGCAGAGCGACCGGCGCCGAAGGAGGAGGAGATAATGAAGGATAGGGTTTACCAACACCCTTTTAACCATGCAGCATATGGCTGGGGCATTTCCACGTTAGTCATTAAATCTTTTAACACGCTGTGGGTCGTGATTATAGTTCAAACTCACAACTTGCTAGAGGAAATGATTCACACAATCATTCTTTTAATCAAAGGTTATCCAAAAGTTTTGGTGCGAAATCCTTCAATCCTACGCTGCATTCAAATGATAAGCAATTATCATTTTCAACCCTAAATTTGTTAATCTTTAAAAAAAAAATCATGTTAAACCTTTGACAATTTCCTCATATTATAAGTATGACCATTGGATTCTTAATACGTAACCTTAACCATGGTTATCATAATAATTATATGATGGAAGGTTATAATGTTTATTAATAATATATAAGAGTTAAAGGAGTTAAAGGTTTACCATGGTGTAGTTCGTATATATGGACCTTTTCTCTATAAATTATAGTACTATAGTTTATAAAAGAAGTATAGGGAATGATAGTATAAGAACTTTAAATTATAATAAGTCAAGATTGAATGTTAAATTGATCATAATCATGGTTTTTCTCCTAACCTTATGATCAACCCTTGTTTTTAATTAATAACTTATCACTAGTGTAAAATCATCCTGGAAACATTTAGTCTTTGGTCTAAATCCGAGTTTCAGGGTTATGATAAGCATTATAAAATCATTCAATGATTTTTAGCATTATAAGCTAACTTTCATTATTGATAGCATAGTTCAGAAGATTATAAAGTAGGGTGTTAAAGTAGAAGACTGTGGAATAGACCCTTTTCTACTTGTTTTTATTTAAATGATTTAATTACAGTGATGAAGATAGTAGGAGGTGGTACAAAGTGATAAAGGAAAGAGAATAGTAATTACTATGTAGAAACGATGTTTTACCTAAAGTATTAGTTTCAATAAGAAGTTGGGACTTGACAAGAATAGGCCATACCTTATTAGTAGTACGTAAAACCCCTTTTTAGTTTTTACTTGACTATGTAATGCTTTGATTGCATTTTGATTTTTACTATAGAATTCATAACTCTGTCTCTCTTACTCTGATTTTAAGAGTTGGTAAGATACTTTTTATAACTATAACTATAACATAAATGGAAAGGTTAATTGATCAACAAAGAACATAAAATACTTCTGCCAGAAAAGAGCCAGTTTAATTATACCTTAGCATAAGTTGAAATGGATTATCTCTTACGTTTCTTAATGAGCTTTTGCTCTTACAACAAACTTGTAATAAAAACTTTAGAAGTTCGAAAAACAGCACCACCATCTCCTACTTGTATATCTGTAAGAAAAGTGAAAACCGTTGCATTAGCTCGAAAGCTAAGTAAGCCCAGTTTTGCATGACAGACTCACCTTATGATCACAAGAGGAACAAAAGTCAGTAAAATGAAAGATCTGTTCTATCTCTAAACATCACCAACTGATGAACTCAATATCAAGCTATTAACTTATAACTAATTAATGATTAGTTAAACTGCATTACGTTAATGTTTTGTAAATTTAAAAATTTTAAATTTTTCAGAAAATTTGGGGTTTCGACATATTCTCACTCAACAAAGCAGGGATCAAGCTAGGAGAAAAATATGATATCTCGACATGGTCCTTGAATGATGCTATAGGTCATGTTTGTGCAAAGTCTGCTTATTTAGAATTGCTGGAAGTTTCCCTATAGTAGAAATTAATTTGACAGATTGTGGAAATGACATTTGCCACTAAAGCTTAAATGTTTTATTTGGATTGCTTTTGAAAATTGCTTGTTGACTTGGGACAATCTACTCCATAAGGGGTGGAATGGTCAAAATATTTGCACTTAGTGCAAAGTGAAGGGTGAATTAGTAAATCATATTTTTATAAATTGTATTTTCAGCAAAAAGATCTGGCGGATGGTAACTTCTGAACTAGGCATTTCTTAGGAATGGAATTTTTATACTTTTGATGAAAATTTTGAACTGTGGGGCAGTAAGTATCCAACACATAAAACTATGTATGCTTTCATCATTTGGTATATTTGGAAATCTAGAAACTTTGTTATCTTTGAAGGAATTTCTCTGAATAGTTATGCCAACCTTCTAAGGATTCTAAGCATGTACAAGGATTATACACTAGTTGCTAAATTGAGCAAAGTTCGTCATATTACATCTCTACCTATACACTTTTATGTTGTAGGATTATTTAATGGAGTTGCTCATATAGGAACTTGTGGTGTAGGTATAATTTTAAAGATATACTATGAGCACCATTTTAGACTATGGATGAATTGTGGGTTAGGAACTAATACAAAAGCCAAGTTAATGGCCCTTTGGTGTTAGCTCAACTTTTCCTCTACTATTGGTATTGGTTCTCTTAAGGTATTTGGGGACTCTTTGAGTATAGTAAAATGGGAAAATAAATTATATAGGCTTTACGTTCTCTCTTTGGAACATTGGTGTAATAGGATTGAGGCTCTCATGGAAAATTTTGGGACTTTTCAAGTTGAACATGTATACAAAGAACTTAATGATGCGGTTGATGGACTATCTAAAGCAGCCATTGGTGGAGTTGAAGGCATTCTACATGTTGAAGAGTATATAGAAGACACTCTCTCCTATAAAGGCCCAACTTATTTTTTGCACTAAATCTGAGAAGGATTTGTGGACTACAATTTCTCTATTTTACTTTGTAATTTTGTTATGTTTGTTCTGATTTGCCAATAATTAGCTATTTGTAGTAACTTGTACAATTTCTTATTGGGTTTTTTTGAAAGATAGTTTCCTTGGGGGGACTGTACAAATTTTTTTATTGTACTTGTCTTGGGGGGAAGATACATTTTCTTTTTGGCCCTATTCATTGAAGGAAGGAACTGTGCCTCTCTATGTATATTGGTGCCAATCTCGAAGGAGGATTTGGAACCACGATTTAGAAGAATTATTGTTCACTTGGGAGTCAGACTCTCCTCGTTGCTTGATCATGGACCTGTGACTTTGGCGATTCATGTTGGGCTTGGAGAGTCGGACACCTTTGTAGTCAGGAAGCGGTTTGTTTAGCACACAAGAGGAGGCTCAAGGCACCTCATGGATGTTGCCATATTTTTCTTTGTTTCCTCTCTCCTTCATTTCCTTCTAATTGGGATAGTCACCTTCTTTGCAATGGTGCTCTTCCTTATTCAACATATGTTGAATTCATTTGGAATGGATAAATCTAGTATTTTGGTAATTTCTCTTATTACTGGAAGGATGGAGGTGGAGTCATGTTGTTTAAAAAACGATGCAAGTAACAAGCAATCGAGTTAACCATTGTTGGCCATTTTTAATGAGTTGAATTGGGGCTCTCTCTCTTCGTTTTTCAGAACCCACATGATGAATTTTGGGTGCACCTTCATTTTTCTATTTTGGCCTTTCATCGTGAAACTCTTTTAGGCAGCCTCCTTTAGTTGTTCTATTGGTCATCCAAGAGTCAACACCCTAGATTTTGGGCATCAAATCAATAATCCTCAAGCTCTCATCCATGTACCTTGTGTCTCAATTAGTTTCATATTTATCGATCCTTAGGTACCTCCTTCAGAATCAGGAAGCAACAAGCTCGAGGAAAGCAAGTCACAGTCTTGCAAGGAGCCAAAATAAATATTTCACGACAACTGTGTGCAGTATTTCAATCAATTTTAATGTTTTGTAAAATAATATTGATTTTGGGAGTTTTCTCGAGGCTGTATATCAACAATGAATGTGTAATTAGTAGGAAAGATTTCGAAGAGGATTGTAATGTCCCCTAAGGATATAAAAGGTTATGAGGCACATATCATTAGCTCTCTAAGGATAATTAGATAATTTTAGCACAATGATTTAGTTAAACAAATATTAAATTTCATTTTTCAAGATTTAATCACGACAAAGTCCCTTTAATGACCAATAAATTAAAATAAATTCAATAACTATTCCAATGTCTGATCCAAGGGTTGGGAAGGATACTAACACCTTCTAGAAACACCATATATCCATTCCAATCCAATTCAAACATAATTTCCACCTCTAAAGACCATTTACCATTAATCATGATTGCGTAGTAATTAGTGTTTTGATTACGATACTTAACGACACCTAGCGCACAAGTGACAGTACTTAATATAATTTCATTTGTTTATCACTAAACCATTGTTTATTAATTCCAATCAGCAATCCACACTTAATAACATGTAAATCATGCCTAATTATAATTTTCCAATTAATTAAACATAGTAATTATGAAAATGATTCCACAATAACTAGTTAACTAGTTGTTCAATACTAACAACTAGTCTTGCACAAATTTAGCACGCAACCATGCCAATGAACCAAAAAGTGAACCTACAACCATTATACACATATTTAAGCATGCACATACAACAAAATAAATTATTTTTAACAGATCTGATTCGAGTACATAAATGAAGAATATTTCAAGTTAATCAGTATAACTAGTTAATAAACACTGCCATGAATTTAATCAAACCACTCGTACTGAGTTCCGAGGAACGCAGAGGTGATGGTACAGATCTGGAAAATAACATTCTACAACACATTTAAAGTACCAAGAACAGATCATATGGATGTACATTCATCTTTTTCCAAAAACATAGATTCGAATCCAAAAACTATTTACCAATTTCACCATAATGTAGCTAGTTTCCAATTTAACTTTGCAAATTCCAAATAAAGAGAAATATATGACTATTGTATCTCATGGAAAGCACATCAGGGGTCACTTGCAGTCATATGGTTTTAGCTTTCCTCCCACATACATTCCATTAAACAACTCATAAAACTAGTTAATTCTAGTCATCTGAATGGACAAGCAATTTTAGGAATCACTAGAATAATTAAATCCACATCTTATAGAATCATTCAAATGAAATTGCATCTCTAAATAACATGTTTTATCATTCATAACAGAGGTATATTTCATTCTAACATTTTTTCAAACACTTGATATGCAAAGTCACAAATCTACCCAAAATAATTCCATTGAAGGATCTAGAAATTGGAAATTGATCTAGAATTTTGTAGACATTTCCCCAACACTAACAAGAAGATTTATCCTCACATTCACACACACATTTAAATATTATTTATCAGACATAATCATAAAATTATCACTCAAGCATTTTTACAAACACTTCAAGTGCCAAGTCTCCAAATTATGCCAAACAGCCCAATCGAAGAACTAGTTTTCAAATAAACAGTAAAAGCATCAAAGAGAAGTGTATTAAACCATAACAAGGTTACTATAACATAAAAGCACACATTATATAATGAACAGGGGAAAAAATCAGTTCTATAGCAAAGGTACCAAAGAATTATTTCCTCAAACAATTTGTGCACAAAATCCCCAAAACCAGTTTCCAATTCTTCCATAAAATTTACTTGCATAAATAGATTGAATTCTGGGAGAGATTTATTCAACAGATAACTCATAGGTTTCATCAAACATTTCATGTGTATCCATAAATAAATAAGATCATAGCCATTAAATTAAATAAACATGAGATAAATCACTTATCTTATCAATGCGCAACCAACATCATCCAGACGAGTTTCCACCCAGCCTTTGGCACTGCCAAGCCGGATCTCATTTTGACAGGCCACCCTCGAGATGAGGCCACAAATCAAAACAAAGGTGCGTGCAAGAATATCTCAAGTATCAATTTGAGAAGAAAAAACTCTATTCCTCACCGCATACTTTCTCTTCCACCCCACTACCAGGTGCAATGGTAATCCAGACCCCCTAAGGCATCGAGATATCGACAATCACTATCAGGATTTATGTGCAGGTCTAGGACGGAGCCAAGTCATGGACACAGAGGAACTGCACCATAATTTTTTGTACTTACCACAAACACGATATGATATCATAGTGCTTCAAGCACAAAGTTCATTCATATAGCAAAACATTCATGGTTTCCCAAGCTCACAGGCTTACCAAGTTCTCACCATCAAAGGTCTAAACAACCATAATAAAAATCCATCCAAAAGAACCATCAACAACCCCCAAACCAAGGATATCAAACATGGATTTATATACCAAAGAAGGCAATTCTAACTCAATTGGGTCAAACCAAACCAAGGTAAACCAACTTAATTCAATCAAAGGGGGTGATTCAACCAAAAGGGGTTAAATCTAATCCAACCCAAGCAATTCAAATTTCAAGGAGAGTGACTCCAAGCCACTCCACCCAACTCAAATTCATGTGTGGACACATCATTCATGAATAGGAAACAAAATTAGTGAGGTGAGGTGTTACAAAAGCCAAGGCATCTTCCCAAAATAGCAAAGGGGGGTTACACAAGGACTTATATGAGAGTTACACAAGGATTTACAGAAGTATTTACACAAGGAGTTACATAATTATTTACACAACTTTTGAGGTGTAAGGCTAAAAATATCTAGTGAGGGAACACTTGTGCAAATGGGAGTTACAAAACCAAGTGTAACCTCTACAAAGATGTTACAAAACCACCAAAGGGTCTCAGTCAACAAGTGACACACACCCAACCATCAAGGAGACCCACTAAATCATGAGTTAGGCTCAATAATACCAACATAGGCTAAAATTATAAAAATTTGGGTCCGTTGTATAATCTTTGGGTGATCATCAATTAATAAAGCCACCAAGGCATAAATATGGACCAAAATCAACCAAACAAGTTCTAAAGTGCAAGGAATGTCCCCATTCCCCTCACATTGTGGATCCATGCCTCCCATATTCTTTTAGTGATCCTCGATGTGCCATTTGTTTTCATTAATTAATTATTTACAAAATAATAATAATATCTCTAGGTCTTTGAAGAACCTTGTTCCGAAACCCTGTGCCACAATAATAAACAATGACAAATTACATATTTTTGGGGCTTAACACATGGGGCATTACAGGGATCTTTTAGGTAGTGTCTCAGTTAGAAGCAAAAGACTTCAAGTGTCTATGAAGAATATATGTAATAATTTTGCATTCTCTGTTTTGGAAGGTTGTCCATCCCAATCACAATTCTCCCCATTTTATGGTAATACAAATACACGTTTCTGTTAATTTTTTTATTTATTCTTCTAAATTTAAAATGTATGATTATATGTATAAGGTTTATTATAGCCTTATCAAATATTATCGAACTGAAGTGAGTGTTTATATATATCAAACAAGGAAGTTTTTAAAGGTAGATATAAGTTTGATATCGAGGGTATATTTTTCGATGATAATAAAATGGAGTTTTATGGTGAAAAACAAGGAATATTCCCTTCTTCTTATTCAAAATATGCATATACCTTATAAAAATTTAATGGGATTATTCAAAAAAGGGATATAAGCATTGTTATTTGTCAGACCACCAAGAAAATTCACATTAACATTGACTTGGTGAACCAATTAATGGTTCTAGAACCAAATATAATTGAAAATGGTAGGTGTCTTTCTTATTAGAAATACGAAATCAAGAACCTACAACTATTTATTTATGATTGCATATTCATAGCTCAATTCAATGTCGTATCAATGTATCAAGACAAAGCTGATATAATTATAGGTTCAACCTAGATGGATACATTGGGTACCTTCATTTTCAACACAAGGAAAAAGTTATTAACATTTCTTATAATAAGAAAAAAATCACATCGCAAGACGTTACAATGGAGTCAGATTTAGAATTTTCATCATTTGAAGATTTCAAAGATGTATAAAAAATTATCTTTCAATATAACCAAATGTCAATACAAAGGGTGCAGGATCGACAACAAGAATGTTACATAGTCATCGCTGAAAAAGACTAAGAGATTTCTTGCCTAAGAGATCATAACCATAAACTACTTGCAAAAATCATGAAGTCCAAGGAAAAGAAACACTCTTTTCAAAAGTTAGAACAAGAGAATCAAGATCTTGTGAAGGAACTCAACAAGAAGTTATCAGAGAAACATCAAGAAGCTTATAGCTTAAGGAACCTTAATATAGATTTTTAATCAAATTGAAAGATTAAAGGGCAACTAAATGAAGAATCTATAATAAAAAAATAAAGACGACAAGTCAAATAACAAGAAATAAGTCTTGTGTTTAAGACGACAAAATATAGACTTACTCAGACATATTAAAAAGTTAAAGCATGATAAAAAGACTTTATAAGAATAGTCAGATCGCAAAGGATCATTAGTTAGAAAAGGAATAATGATTGACCCAATAGAGAAATTATCAGATGCTCAAATTCATACATCAGAAAAGGGAACAAATACAAAGTCAGTTGACACTCAAATGCAAAAGAATGCTTATATTAACAAATCAGTACATATATCAAGAGAAGATGGGTTCCAAAGAATAATCACAAAAGATTAGGATGCCTTATCGTCATCCAAATCACAAGAATCACTGCGAACAAGAACCATCAACAACCCCCAAACCAAGGAGATCAAACATGGATTTATATACCAAAGAAGGCAATTCTAACTCAATGGGGTCAAACTAAACCAAGGTAAGCCAAATTGAGTAAATAAAAGGGGGGTAATTCAACCACAAGAGGTTAACTCTAATCCAACCCAAGCAATTCAAATTTCAAGGAGAGTGACTCCAAGCCACTCCACCCAACTCAAATTCATGTGTGGACACATCATCCATGAATATGAATCGAAATTAGTGAGGTGAGGTGTTACAAAAGCCAAGGCATCTTCCTAAAATAGAAAAGGGGGGTTATGCAAGGATTTACACGTGAGTTACACAAGGATTTACACAAGTATTTACACAAGGAGTTACATAATTATTTACACAAGTTTTGAGGTGTAACGCTAAAAATATCTAGCGAGGGAACACTTGTGCAAATGGGAGTTACAAAGCCAAGTGTAACCTCTATAGAGGAGTTACAAAACCATCAAAGGGGCTCAGTCAACAAGTGACACCCACCCAAACACCCAGAAGGCCCACTAAATCATGAATTAGGCTCAATAATACCAACATAGGCTAAAATAATCAAAGGTTGGGTCCGTTGTATAATCTTTGGGTAATCATCAATTAATAAAGCCACAAAGGCATAAATATGGACCAAGATCAACCAAACAAGTTTTAAAGTGATAGGAATGTCCCCATTCCCCGTCACATTGTGGATCCATGCCTCCCATACTCTTTTAGTAGTCCCCGGTGTGCCATTTGTTTTCATTAACTAATTATTTACAAAATAATAATAATGTCTCTAGGTCCTTGAAGAACCTTGTTCCAACACCTTGTGCCAAAATAATAAAAAATTACAAATTACATAACTCTGGGGCTTAACGCCCGCGTATTACAGGGATCTTTTAGGTAGTGTCCCAGTTAGAAGAAAAATAATTCAAGTGTCTATGAAGAATATATGTAATAGTTTTGAAATCTCTATTTAGGAAGGTTGTCCGTCCCAATCGTAGTTCTCCCCATTTTATAGTAATACAAATACACGTTTCTGTTAATTTTTTTTATTTATTCTTCTGAATTTGAAAGTTGTGATTATATATATAAGGTTTATTAGAGCCTTATCAAATATCATCGAAGTGAAGTGAGTGTTTAGATATATCAAACAAGGAAGTTTTTAAAGGAAGATATAAGTTTGATATCGAGGGTATATTTGTCGATGATAATAAAATGGAGTTTTATGGTGAAAAATAAGGAATTCCCTCCTACTTATTCAAAATATGCATATACCTTATAAAACGTTAATGGGATTATTCAAAAAAGGGATATACGCATTGTTGATGTATATGTAACTTTGGAATGTATTCTTCTATGTATCTTATATATTGTAACCCAATGTTTATTCCAGGATGTCTCTATTATGTATTTGAGTCATGTGGTCATGCCCCGATGTTTCGAT
>LPNX011095980.1:89202-129237 GCA_001517045.1 Pseudotsuga menziesii | reverse complement strand
CCTTCCAGATTGGTGGCATCCACTATATGCTACCTCCTTGATCGTGCTAGTGTTCATGAGATTTCAGCTCTCGTGACTTGTTCCAGTATATGTCAGACATTTCCATCCACTATGGAGATCTTAATCTATTGTATATCTTCAGCCTTTGTGGAGATCATGGTCCTTTGTATATCTTCATCATGGAGATTCTGATCTATGTATATTGTACGTGGCGATGACCACATATGTGTTATCATGTTTCATGCCTATTCATGGCCATTGTACTCTTATGTATCCGGGACTGCTATATGTATTTACAGTTATATGCAGAGTTGTATTATTGTACTATGTTGATTGGGTGGCTGGTCTTCCATTTGGGTACCTTCATCACTTCACTTCTGGGATGGACTTATAATGTATTTCGGCCATCGTATCGCCCCTCTGATCTCATACATTAGGGGGCATCTGTTATAGCGGATTTCACCACACTAGGTGAATCACACATTGTATGGCCTTCCCCTGTCCCGCTGCAGACTCATTATCCCCTATGGACCACTTTTTGTCTTTTGATGTATCCTTGACCATCCCTAAAAACATAAGAAAAGTGATATACGCGGATTTTTTGCCGATAACCGCGTACATACACGGATATTCCCTCTATAGTCGCATACATCGGGATGTGTACATAATCCAAATTCTTTTGGAGCGTTCCTTGACTTGGATCCGACTCATATGACTCTTGGCCTTCCATATGCCTTGAGATCGCACGGATTCGACCTTTCAGTATCCCTTTGAAAAGCTATATAAGGAACCCATTGAGACATTGAAAGCAGAAGAGAGAATTGAGAGTAACGAAACTATAGTCCATTGTTGCCAGAACTTATGCTTGAGTCTGCATCCCTTTTTCCCTTGGAGCACTGTTGTGTTCTTCCCAAGCTTTCCTTTTGCTAGTGAGCTTGCTATCTGAGTGATGGAGGATTGAGGTGGTGGAGGCCCAAGTGGGGGATTCAGTTTCTCCAGTTCGCAGACGTGCCATCAGAGGTTGTCACTTGTAATCTCTGATTCATATTAATAGAAATATCTTTTCCTATCCAGTAATGTGTATTTGAATGAATATTGTATCCATTGGAATATGTCAAATGCTTATACATTATTGATTATATATGCTAGAATAGATCTAACACCATGAAATATAGTATGCTTGTATTGTTTACTTATTGTTGAGGAAGTATTACATCAATTCAAGCTAAATATTGGAAATCTCAACGGGGATCTACTTCAACCGTCCGGAATAAGGTACGAGGTTCGATCCTTTACTGTTAGACATTTTATTTCTATTGCATATTGGGAAAGAATGATTTCTGGAGTCTAGCTGTCTGTTGTGGTACCCCAAGCCATAGGAATTTCTCTCCGTAGCACTGATTGTGGTCAATTCTGATAGGAACAGGATTATTTCTAGCGTAGGTTCATTCCTGGCTCATTGTGGTTTAGGCTGAGCACTTTTTGATGTATTTTTTTAGAGTGCATCATCAAGTATATTGTGCTAACTAGTTGGCTAGATTCTCCTTGTGCAAATCCATTTTCATACAACCATTAATGCTCCTTCCTTTGTATAGATGGGGGAATGTTCAATGTGGTGGGTAATAAACTAGTCGAAGGTATGGTTAATGGGTCAGTAATAATAGCATATGAAGACCTCGACGATGGCACCATATCACAATGTTTATTGTGGTTATAATTATCAGTGAAGTGGCTGATGAGATGTTCAATGTAATAGATAATAAAGTGATCAGAAGGGAATCTTAACCACTTCATGATGGAGTTGTTGGTCTAATAATTGATCAAATGGGTGGCAGTTAGAATGAATTCTTTAATGGAGAAGGTCTTGGGTCCTGAGGTGGAGGTAAAATAGATAATTGCTTATGTGACAAACATGTTATTAGGATAATAGGATGTATTGTGATCAGCTATTGTAGTTGCAGAAACGTGGTGTACAATGATTCCAAAGAAAATCCCAATAAGTTTGTAGGAAGCTAGGTAATTTCTAGAGTAATGGTGGTGGATAGAAATGTTAATGCTGTATAGGGATAGGTTTCTTCTTCAAGTTGGGGTGGCGAAGGAAGTGATATTTCTTTATTCAAGTCTATTTATTGTTCTGAAGAGGTATTATGAGTACGTTGATACTTTGTATGGATGGGAAGGAGATGGAGTGGAGATATTTTTACCTTTTTGGCATGTGATGTCCCTTTCCGCTATGAAAATGTCTTCACTATATACTACTCAGTTGTGAGTCGCTTTCTTATGGACATATTCAAATGTTATATCCTTGGTTATTTCTCTTATATCAATGATGTCTTCTTCAACCAATGAGGTCAGTAGTCATTTCATTTTCTTAGATTGATATTGATTTGACTTTCCTTAAATATCATGTTGGTAAATTATAATTTGTTCGATGACATGGTCAAGTTTTTCTTTTAATATAGGCTTGAAAAAATTTGGCTCACTTCTTCTTGTATGGTAGGGCCCAATTCCTCTGCAATTAACTAGCTATATGACTCATCGTCTAGCTCTTTGTTCTGGTTGGAATACAAAACAATTTCTAACTATTGTTACAAAGTTGTGTCTTATGGTGAAAATGTGGTAATATACAATAAAGCTTCATACTACTCTTAGATTTCTCCATTTGTGAGTAGGAGGAGAAACTATATTGCTTGCTCCTAGATGACGTTGGTACAAGGCTGTCTATGTTAGACCACCTAGATAAGTTAGTGAATAATTTGTTGACCTCCAAATAATAGTCTAACTCCTCGAGTTATCTACCTAGTCCTTGCATATTCCACACCTTGGTGTGATTGAATGATAAAATTATATGCGAGCAGTCATCGGTCAGATACTCCATACTACGATTGTGGTACTCTCAACCTATCGTACTTGATCTTGAGTACCTAGAACCAATTTTTTAGAAACATTTTCGTCTTCGTCGACCCAATTGGAGCACGTTTTTTGGTACATATTCAAAATTTGGCCATTGTTTTGGTATATGTGACCTCTCATACTAGAGGTATTTTCATCATTATAATCAAGATGAGAAAATACATAAACTGTATTTCCTTCCTAGTTTTTTGGAATGTTTCACAATTTGTTTTAACTATGTTGGTGACATGGTCATCCTATTTGAACATATTCCCTTCATAAACAATTTTCATAACTTCTTCCAACACTTCAAGTTTAAGGTCAGAGAACTTGCAAGAAAGAGGGAGATTATCATTTATGTCCACTTGATTACAAAGAATATCACTTTGTTGATGATTTTTCCTTGCAAATTCTTTCCCTCCTGAGATCGTAGAAATTCCTGGACTGGCTCCAGTGGCTTAGTCACAATAGGAACTAGATATATGTTGTTTGGTATACTGGTTATGTGGCTAATCAACAAACCAATGATCTTTATTGGCTTATTTATCCAAATTTTGTAGGCATAATATCTACTTATTATGAATTTTGCAACCATCTTCTTGATTTTTTCATGTTTTTCTAGTTGAGGGGCAATGAGGTCATGATGAATTTTGGATACATTCAACATGTAGGATTCCTCAACCCATTTTTTGTTTCTAACTCCTCATTCCCTAATTTTCAACCATTATTTTCCCCAAATATATTCATTTACATTTTATTTCTTAATCGAATTTAGGTGGGCTTGCAAAGGTGTCATAGACATTTCTTCTTGTTACATCTTAAGTCGCTCTTCAGTGGATTTGTGTTTAGAATATGGACCAGCTCTATTTGGTTCCTTTGTTATCATTTGTTTGTCTGGAATATGGACATCCTGCTGTGAGAAGGTTGGATTAAGAATCGGTTGTACTCACTTTAATTCATGAAAGAAATTTGCTAGCAATCTTCAAGCACTAGTGAATTTATAGGAACAAGAATCAGTGAGTAGTTAATGTGAGTAGGTAAGCGTAGTAACTGTGGTTCTTATGCGGGATAGCTACTTCGCATGTGTGAGGAAACTTGTGTTGGAATTTTAGTTTGTTATCTTAGTGCTATTTGTTCACTTGATTCCATTGGTAATTGGTAAGTCTTAGATTGTACTCATGCATGGTTGTCTTCTTAGTCAACTGGTTTGTTTATCGATAGCTTGGATATGGTCATTTTTCGATCATGTTTGGTATGATGGCTGATTGAGTTGTTCCGTTGGCCAATGAGTTTTTCCTAAATCTTGTCTTCATTAGGGACATGTCAACTACTTCTAGGTCAATTTGTTCTTGTTCTCTACGGAGGGGATCCCTTTCCCCAATCAACTATCATCATGGTGAAGTTCTTTCTCCTACTAGGGTCCATGTCTCGGTTCCTTTATATATTTGTTCTATTATAGTTTTTATTTAACGAAATCAAACCTAAAAGCACAACAATCGACCAAGGGTGATACAACCATTAATTACCAGGAATGCTTCTTATGTGTGATATCACTTCAATCATGTACTATTGATTACTTTCATGAAGACTTGAACCTGTAATGTTTTAAGTCTAGTTTTTCCATTGTGGTTCATTTCTTCGACTATGCATGCTCCTAACCATGCAATTTCTAATTTCCTTGGTATTCCTTTGATTTTGCAATGATATAATAGGATTATATCTCTTACTAATATATATTTGGCTTTGTTGATTTTGCCATGCCATTCTTTTTGTTGCAACTTTTGTACTTCCTGATGGTGTAAGGTGACTAGTCTCTATTCTTCTAATTTCTGTAACTCAAATAACCTATCTTGGGTAGCTTGTACAACATCAAAATGTAATACTTGTGCAATTATCGGATCTTGTTGTTTAAAGTGTAAGGGCATGAATTCTTCTTGCCCATAGACTAGTTTGAATGGTGTATGGCATGTCGATCTCTTATACGATGTCCTATAATCCCATAAAACAGTTGGAATCTTGTCATCCCAATCATATTTTTCAATGTTGCAAATCTTCAGTTAATCCTTTGGTAAGTGTTTGGGTGAAGGATTCTATAGCACCGTTCGACTAAGGATGGTATTTTGAACTGTTGTTATGATAATCAAGAAATATTTTAGTAGCATAGCAATAGTTTTTTTAATAAAGTGTGTTCCTTTGTCACTAATTAATGGAAAGGGGCATCCAAATATAGTAATTATCTTTTCATAAATGAGTTGTGTTGCTACCTCTATAGCCTTTGATTGGATCAACTTTTACCCATTTGGTAACCTATTCAACTATAGTGATAATATATGTCCCACCCATTTGTCGACCAGGTACTAGAAATAATCCGACAAAGTTGATGACCCAAATATCAAATGCAAGGCTTGGACTAACTAAAATCAATGGGAATTTCATTTTTTCCTTAACGGTCAACCCGTTCTTTGGAATTTTTCACATTTACTAATAATTTTTTTGCAACCTTTGTCAAGCATTGACCACCACAGTATGGCATGTAGAATCTTTTTAATAGTCATGTTGGCCTGGAAATGTCCATCGACTGGTCTGAAATGTGCTTCATCAATAATCAATTGCCTCTCATGGTCAAGGAGTCATTAACGTAAAAATCATCATTTTCTAGCTTATATAGGAATATGGGGAATTTTTCATCGTTAGGATTTCCCTATTTTTTTTAGGATACTCCTTCCCGTGCTTGTCCATCTTACAAAAATTGGGCTATATAAACTAATTTTGTAGCTACTACCTCAACCCTAAACATATGGGCATCAAATAATTAATTATCTATTCCAATGGGGTCTTCTATTGTCTCTATCCTAGACAAGTGGTCTAGTCCAACATTAATATTCCATGGTGTAAGGGTTTGTTGACTAAGTACTTTAGGGATTGATGATATGTGAATAAAACAAAAGGGTTAGCCAATAAATAATGATGGTATTTCTACAGAGCAAAAATCGTATTGATTCGTTCACATTTGGCGGTTAATATTAATTCAATTTCTAACTAGCATAGGCATTTGGGTAGTCCATCGTGTCGGCAGCTAGCTGAGTTAGTACTGCTACGACTGCAATGGTTGATGTGTCGATGTGTAAATGAAATTTATTTGACCAATTTGGGAAGCATATTATAGGTTCTTTGACTAACTTTCTCTTTAGTAGATCGAAGGATTCCAAACATTCTTTTGTCCATTCAAATCCAACATTCATTCTAAGTATCTCATCTAGGGGGATGTGATATATGCGTAATGACAACAAAAAATTGATAATATCATGTGTTCTAAGAATATCCTAATTTGTTTTGAATTTATTGGAATATTTAAGTATATAATGACTTTTTATTTTGACCAAGTCGTCTTTAATTCCTTCTTTGCAAACCACATGGATTAAAAGGATCGCAATAGGTGTAGCAAATATACACTTATTTATGTTTAAAAGATATATGGATTTGTTTACGTGCTTTTAACATTAAGTGAATCCATTTGATATGGTCTCTACGTAAATTGTATATGGGCCAGTCATTGAAGCAGACAACCATAGTTTTATTTAGGTGTTCCTGAAAAGCTTTAATAACCATTCTAGAAAATATTGTAGGTGCATTATTTAGACCAAAGGGAATGACCTTGTAAGAAAATTATCCAAATTCATAGAAAAATGTTTTTTTTATATTGGTATTCCTTGGTTATTGGCACTCGATTATATCCTAAGAATCCATCTATGAAAGAGTAACATTCTTGGTCAGCTACTTCTTTGATAATTTCATTATCAAAGGGTGTCGGAAAAGGATCTATGAGAGTTACTTTATTTAGTCCTCTAAAGTTGGAATAGATATAAAGGTTTTTAGGATCATGCTTTTTGGGTTGAACAACCATTGGGTTATCCCATTCCGACTGCTCGATCGGGTATATGATCCCTGCAACTAACATGTTTTCAATTTATCATTTAACAATGTCTTTGTATTTATGGGGTAACTTATAGGGTCTCTTTTTGTTGGTTTAGCACCTAGTATGGGGTTTATCTTAATTTCTCCCATCTCCTATACCAATCCTTTCAGATCTTTGTAATCTTTAGCAAAAACATCTTGGTATTCTCTAAGAAGGTTTGTTATTTCTGTTCTTTGTTCCTCTGGCCAAAAATATCCTATTTTGGTTAATTTAGGTCTATCATTTATGGATATATCTATTTATTTGGTTTCAATTTATGCATTCATCCACTCAGGGGCTTGTGACTCATCAATCTGTTAGTCTCCTTCTTTAAAGTATGTAATGGATGGAAGAAATTATTTTTCTTCAAGATCTGTACTTTCTTCCTTAGGTTTAGTAAATAATTTCATAACAAACTTTACTAGATTCACAATATCAAGATGATCTCTTTTCCATCTAAATCTCTTACCTGGATCCTTTCTCAGTTTATAATTCTAAGCGATTTGAAAGTCAATATTGTTGTTTTTGGTTGGTTGTTATGTTGTTGCGAGTCGAAATTAGATTATGGTTCGATGGTGTTCCATTGGAATTCTTTAGGTTATATTAAAGTTAAGTAAAACTTTGTAGTTCTTTCATAGCTTCCTTAATATGTTCATGAGCAATGTTAAATGAGAAACGCTTGATAAAGTTTTATTTAAGCTATTGCTAGTTGAATGTCTCACCTCTTGCTTCTTCAATATTATATCATTTGTTGGGTAAGCCATCCATTTTATTTGGGAACATGTGCGGACATGATATTTCATTGTGGTATCCTAATATTTTCCATTCTTTTTGACATAGATTTATGTGGACAACCGGATTTTTCCCTTGTATGAACTTAATAATTGTGCTTGTGTTGTTATATTTTTTCCTACAAAGTAATCAATGAAATATGTAGACGCTATCATCCATGTTAATAATCGAGATTGATGCTTATCCCACCATCAAATATCTTGATTGATGAAAGTTTCAGTTATCATGTGTTCCTAGAAACTTCGTTGATGTGTATAGATGGTGATTCTCATTCTTTGTACTGAAGCAGTGGTATATTGGCCAATTCATTTATGGTCAGTAACAGGGTTGGATACTCTTGTGAATTATTTTCCAACACTTTTGGTATGAATGAAATATTGAAATATCCATGAATTGAATGGAAAGGAATAGCTTCAATTGTCTAGAGTGTGTGGGGTTTAGATTCATAGTTTTATATTTTCCATTCATAGAGTTCTAAGTCAAAATTTTGGTCGACTGCCATAGGAGAAACTAGATGTAGTTCCCCATTGGCATTTCGCTCTACTAAGTCATAATTAATTTTTATTACTTGATATAACCATCTTATGTCTACATCATTATCGTTAGGGTTGGCCCAAGGTTTTCCTTGAGATGGATATAAGGGTACGCTAACCCTTTTTCGTTCTCCTTGTAATTTTATTCTATCTTTTTCCAAAGAAATGGAAGCTTTCATTTTTTGTCACCAAAGTCGATTGACTAGTGGTGGGAATAAGTTAGATCCTTCCTAAGGGTTAATTACTTCAAAATTGACTTGTGTTGTTATGCTCGTGATTGTTGTATGTACAATTCTCCATACTCATATAGGTTCAATTAAGCCTTGGTTTGCCAATTTAAGGAAAATTCCTTATTCTAAAAGTTTTGGTCCACCCACTTTTTTTCCAGTGTGCTTCTTGTCATTGTATTTGCTTGTGATCCAAATTCAAAAAAAACTTGTGAAATATGATATCCTTCGACTTATAGGTCGACTAATGGGTCGATGTTGATTGTATTCTTTTGATTTAGAATCGTAGCTATATTGTCATTTACTTGATTGCCTTTTACCATGTATATTAAATCAATTAAGCACACAACAACATCTTCTTTTGTGAGTAGTTGTAATAATTCATTAAGTGTTTAATTTTTTATTTCTTAAGTATCTTCTTCCATTGCTAGTTCTTCAAAATTTCTTGAAGCATCATTGAAATTTTTACTTTTACTTATGCGGATTAGGATAGTTATTTTATTTATTTTAAATTTTGGTGATGTTCAGATTATCACCTCCAATCTTAGACCCTTGTCTAGTTATAATATGCAAAATTTTAATATTCATAACTTCATGTTTAGGAAGACTCCCTAAAGGCGGTGGGGTGGGGGGGGAATGATGCATGTGGATACTGGTGGCTACCCACCTGTTCCACCAAGTATCCATCTTCTTAGCAATTTTATATGGTTTTTAAGGTCCCAAACTTTTGGGACCATTTTGAGGTCCTAAGCAAATTTTTTTGGCCAATCGGGCAGCCAGGGGCTTCCATGGTGTTCCATGGCCCTAGTCAAAAGTTGTAATTCTCAGTTAGTTATTTTCAGCTAGCTATCAAGTCCCATAAATGGAGGTCATATGCAAATTTTGAGACCCCAAAAAGTTGATGTATCAACTAACCACCTCGAGGACCACAAATACTTTTGGCGCTTATCTCCTAGGGTTAAGTTTCTATATGTTAGGGTTTTTTTGCTCTTTATGCTTATGATAAAAGTCCCTTTGCATTCCATTTGTTATAATCTCTTTCAAATTATCATAATTGGCACATCCCTCTTCAGATATAAGCTACCACCATCTGATCTAATTTGTATTGCTTTAAAATTTATAGTGTTTTTCCATTCCATTCATTTATAGAATTGTGTTTTTAATGTACTACGATGATTTCTACAAAATATTTGTGTGCGTTTGTGTATTTCCATTTTATATTTCTTGTCAGGGTCTCAAAGTGGCTTATTATTTTGAACAATGGTTTTCGCTATCCGAATTGGCAAACTTAGCCCTTTTCCTATTAACTTACACCTTTTTGCCATTATAAACCTGTGAACATGCTTATATCCTTCTGAAGTACGTAAAATCACATTTTTGTTTTGTTATTGATATTTGCATAATTAATTGGATTTTTTATTACCAATTTTGGTAACTAACAGAAATTGACACTCAATTTAGCTTTTACAGTTTTTTCCAGTTTTTACAAGTTTTCCAGTTTTCTCAACATTTACAAGTTTTGTGGAAAACTTGTAAACCTGATAGCTTTTGGTACCTGCAGTCATGCAAATTAGAAATTGGCACATGGATTTCCTCCAACATGATGTGGATCGGCTTCTCATCCTCATATTTTCAATATTTTGCTAAGATCACATCCCAGGATAGGATTGGATTAATTGAAGATTGGTTAAGGCCGCAGTCGAATGCGCATTTTTGCTCGGAATTGTGGATATATCGATCCTTCGAATCTTGGAAAATCCATTACGATTTAATTATGGATGTATTTTTAATAATCCTTGGATCTCTCTTCAATAAGATAGACACTTCTTCCATCATTTGTTTTGTGGTCTGTGTAATGGTTGTAGAGCGTGTACCGCCCAATCCTTTTTATTTTTGGAAATAAGTTACTCTTATAAATACCATATTGTAATTTCCATGATAGATTAGACAATAATATTAAGAAATCATAATATTGTATTCACTAGTGTACTCTTATTAGTTAATCATTACGGTGTTTATTTTTGGAAATAAGTTACTCTTATAAATACCATATTGTAATTTCCATGATAGATTAGACAATAATATTAAGAAATCATAATATTGTATTCACTAGTGTACTCTTATTAGTTAATCATTACGGTGTTTATTTTTGGAAATAAGTTACTCTTATAAATACCATATTGTAATTTCCATGATAGATTAGACAATAATATTAAGAAATCATAATATTGTATTCACTAGTGTACTCTTATTAGTTAATCATTACGGTGTTCATGTGTTTCATGTTCTAAGACTTTAATTTCATGGAACTCGTAGTCTGTAACTTGTGGAGGAACGGACCCCTTCAAAGGTGCAACACTACTCAGTGTATTGAGTTTTGTGTGAGTATATTTTTATTTGTTGGTTATATGTATAATTCATTTTAATTACAGTAAAGTGATTTTATTGTGTGGATTAGAGTGTTATTATTTTGGGTTGTTTTTATCATAGAATGGATAAAATATTGTAGCTTTCTTAATACAAATTTGGAGTGTGTAGAAATAGGTTGTGCACACATCATAATTCAATTAGATTTTGTTTTAGTAATTTTTGTAGATTGGCTGGTAGATTCACCTATTATTTTCAATTTCATATTTAAATGTTGTTTGGTTTGTTCTTAGACAGAAACATTTGATAGAATCATAGTACTGTATTGTTGAGCAGGGTATATACTTGTGCAGTATCAATAGTACTTGACCTTGACCAAGACCAATTACAAACTGAATAATTGGAAGATGTGAGCAGTAAGAAGCCGCAACAAGATTATCAATACTTGGAAATTTACCAAGAATCATTTCGATTAAAATGCATCCTAAACTTTGAATTGAACTATGAGTCTTTTGTATGTGTGTGAATTTAATTTTGGACCATTGAATTTGATTTGAATCTAATTAGGAACCTAGAAAACTTATTTTCAAACTAGATATGCAGAGATAGTGTCCATCTATCACAAGTTTACGTTCTCTGGTTTGACAATTGAATAATTGGGAATTTATTTGGTATATAATTTCACTAACATTTTTGGTGCCATTGTCGTGGAAGTTATGGAAAGGGATAGAATAAATTGTTAGCTATACTAAATCGATTATTGTAATGTGGTGTGTGTAGATGTGAACTTTCACTATGAAGAAGAGGACCTAATAATAAGACGAGAGGTAAGAACCTGTGCTATCACCATTGGTGAAAGAAGGTAAGTTTTCCTGCTCTAACACCATCGGTGAAGAACCTTCCAAATGTTTGTCGAATGAATAGAGATAGGGATATCAAAGGAAGATTTATTGGTAGGACAAATACAAATTTTTAAACACATAATTGTTCACCCTCTAGAAGTAGAGGAATACCAATACCCCCTAGTTCACTTTGGCAAGGGATATATCCAAACCATCGTACTTCATCATCTTCTAGTAGTCAAAGAATACCAATTTCCTCCACTCAAATTCCATGACCTCCTACTCCTCAATCTAACACTGGGGTTGGCCAAATAAAATATACAACAAATCCTCCAAAGGAGGAAACTGTCGTATCACAAACAGAACCTATTAGTGCCATAACTCTAGAAGGTACAAAATAAGGGGTAGAAACACATACTACAGTGACACAGATAGGGCATAGTAGATCCACTCAGGGGTAAGTTTTAGAAACAACTCCAATATATGTGACCATAGGAATTGTACCACCCTGTATTATTCCTAGACCCACCCTTGGAGAACTTGTTAGTTAAGGGCATGCGTCTTCTTCAATCAAAGAAATTGTTGAAGAAATATATCACGAAACATACACTAAACCCTTCAAATTAAAAACCATGGGAGTAAATGATCATGAGTCAAATCATGGGGAAAACAAGAATAGGAACCAAGAAATAGAGGAATCAACCTTCGGATTTCCCATCTTAGATAACACAAGAGGTATCTTCATGAAAAATGTTACTCCCTCGATTTTACCTTAGTTTCATGGAATTCCTACTGAAGACACTGATGCCTTTTTATTTGAGTTTGAAATCTTATGTATAAACTATAATTATCACCAAGATGCACACAAACTCAACTTATTTCCAGGCACATTGAAAGATTATGCACTTAGATGGTTTATGGGGTTGGAAAATTACGCAATTTGTAAATGGGATGATATGAAACGCTATTTTCTCAAGAAGTATCACAGATACTGCAAGCATATGAACTCAAAGGAAGATATATTTACTATGCAACAGAGAGAGGATGAAATCTTAGAGCATTTTGTGGAAAGATTTCTATAATATTTGCAAAATTCTAAGCATACATGTTTGAATGAAGACACAATTAGAACTCTTTTCTTTAGAGGGATTTGAAATATCAAATATTCAGTTGGAGACAAGATCTCGAATTTGCAGATAAGAGAAAAATATAATATTTATATTTGATAAAATAAAATTGATGGTGAGTTACAATGAAAAGAGATCGAATAAATAATATTTAGAGTAGATAGAATTGGTTTGGCATTTCATAAAATCCATGTCCCTTTATTTATTTTTAATTAAGACTTAAATAATTGTTTTTTTTGCATTTGTTATATATATTTTTATTTTATTATTTTATTATGTTTGTATATTTATATATTTATATAAATATAAATATATAAATACACACATATATTCATATACTTAGTAGCATTTTTTATATTATTATTATTTTTACATATATAACATTACCCTCTCCTTTTAAGATGTTTTGTCCTCAAAGCAAGGTAATGATGGATGTTGTTGAATGAACTTCTTTCTCTCCCATTATGTGTCCTCTTTTGAAATATTCTTCCATTTAATAAGAAATTATTTAATTATTCGAAAGGGTACTCTTCTTTCCCTGATGGTGAGGATAGCTTCAGGTTCTAAAATGAGTTTTCCTTATTCATCTAAGATAAGAAGTACCATCTAGGTAGATTGATGTTTCCCTAGCATCATTTTAAGACACAACACATGAAAAACGTTGTGAATTCGACTTGTAACGGGTATTTCCAATTCATAAGCCACTGGGATGATAATCCTGATATTTTTATTTGGCTCGTAAAACTTGGGTGCCAATTTATCTTTTCCTCGTTGTTTAAGAGATAATTGTTTGTATGGTTGAAGTCTTACAAACACCCAATATGCTACTTCAAATTCTTGTTATGTTCTATGATGATCTACTTGTTGCTTCATATGATTTTACCCCATGGTTAAGTTATCCTTGTGTACTTGTATTACTCTATGGTTCTCTTCTAAATGATTTTTACTGTTGGTACCTTTACATTACTTTGAGCAAATTTTTTCCACCTGGGCGGTTCATACCCATATAATGCTTGAAAATTTGTCATTTTGGTCGACGTGTGGTAAGTAGAGTTATACCACCATTCTGTCAGATGCAACCATTTGTTTTGCTTATCAGTAACAAATCTACAAAGATAAGTTTCCAAACATTTGTTGACAATTTCTATCTATCCATCTATTTGGGGGTGGTAAGTTGAATTCATGTTTAGATATGTCCCAATTTGTTTTTAGAATTCCTTCCAAAAGTTGTTCTTGAATTTGGCATCTCTATCACTAACAATGATTTTAGGAAAACCGTGTAATTTGTAAATATTTTTACAGAACACTTCATCAATTTGTTTAGTTGAATCAGTGTTCTTCACGCCCATAAAATGTGCATACTTAGTTAGTTGGTCCACTACCACTAGGAATTATATTTCCCTTCTAATAATGGTAACCCTTCAATAAAATTCATGGAAATTTCCTCCCACTTCTGGTTTGGGATGTGTAGGGGATGGAGTAACCAAGGAGTCATGATATTTTCGTGTTTATTTTTTTAACAAATATCACACTCTACTACATAGTTTAAAATGTATTTATACACTCCCTTCCAAAAGAATGATTGCCTAAGATTGTAGTAAGTTTTGAAAAACCCTACATGTTGGTCATGGTTCTATCCAAACAACCCACAGAGATCATGGTTTTGTCCTAGCATAAGTCACGGCTCAGTCCAAGGAAGCCCACAAGGTCATGACTCAATACTAGCAACCTCAAAGGTGGTTGCAGTTAAACATAATAGGATCAGTAAAGAACATGGCCTTCCCTAGCAGGTTGCCAACAAGCTCCAACACAATATAATAATAATAAAAATAAAACACATATATGAAAATATAATTTCTAAAACAAAAAACTATATGAAAATGCATCTCTCGACTCACCTCTGTTTGACGACATTCATGGACAATTTTCCTGAACTTGTGGAGCTTTCATCCTCCAATTCCACAGATGACTACTCAATCATCCCATTGGCGCCAAATAACCGGTCCAAGCGTACCGTTGGAGCCAAATATTTTTCGTTGGTTGGAGGCAAGGAGGTTTTAGTGGGTTATGAGGGGCAATTAGTTGTGAATTAGGACTTAGGGTAATTTTTGGGCATTTATTACGCCACCATTGATACCCGTTGAGGAATTTGTGAGTCATTCACAATTGTTGAGGGTTTAGAATTTCGGTATTTAATTTCCAGTGTTGTCATGGATAAAAGAGAATTGGAGAGAACTTGGAGGCTCTTGAAGAGGCGGGCCACAAATTCTGCAGCTCTAGAGTCAAAATGACCTTCTTCCTTTACAAAATCGCAGGTAAGTTTCTTGGTTTACTATGAAATTTTAGCTTTTGCATGTTAATATTGGTTATAATTCTGAAGCGTAGGTAGGTAGGTTTTTTTGAAAACCTAGAAAGCATTCATGAAATAAGTGGTATAGGGATACTAGGTGTAGTTATTAAGGTAGGTAGGTAGGTTTTTTTTAAACACTGAAGTGAAGGAAGTGTAATGTCATTCCATCCTGGAACAAGTTAACAAATGTGAATGGAAATTCATTATGACAAAAGGGTCAAGGTACCACACTAGGAGAGGGAGGTGCTAGGATAAGGACCAACAAGGTTCAAAACAAGATCAAAGGTCAACAAGAGTGGTCATAAGAAAGTGGAAAGACAACCCTTTCGCCCACAATACCAAGGTGTACCATCAAGGTACAGAAATAACCCTTTTACCCACAAGACCAAGGTGTACAATCAAGGTGGGGAAACGACCCTTTTACCCACAAGACCAAGGGTCAAACTTTTATCTTCTATCTCAAGGTACATAGTCCATAGTTGTTCTGTACAATAACAATAAGTTTTATCCCCGCCATATAAGGAAGGTCCAAACTATGAAACACTTTAACTGACTCCAATACAACATATATAACATGATTTTCATTTCGTTCAACTTAACACTCCCAAAGGTCCCTGTGTTAAAGTTAAAGCATCCAAGGGAAATAAATAACAACAGTAGTAATAAATTAATGAACAAGTTAAACTAGCATATGTAAAGGAGAATACAATGTGGTAACATATATAACATAATTTTCATTTCTTTCAATTAGCACTCTCAAAAGGTCCATGCATTAAAGTTGAAGCATCCAAGGACAATAAATAACAGCAGTAGTAATAAATTAATGAACAAGTTAAACTAGCATATATAAAGGAGAAAACAATGTTGTAACATATATAGCATAATTTTCATTTCTTTGAACTTAACACTCCCAAAGGTCCCTATGTTAAAGTTGAAGCATCCAAGTACAATAAATAACAACAGTAGTAATAAATTAATGAAAAATTTAAACTAGCATACGTAAAGGAGAAAACAATGTGGTAACATATATAACATAATTTTCATTTCTTTCAACTTAACACTCCCAAAGGTCCATGTGTTAATGTTGAAGCATCCAAGGACAATAAATAACAACAGTAGTAATAAACTAATGAACAAGTTAAACTAGCATATGTAAAGGAGAAAACAATGTGGTAACATATATAACATAATTTTCATTTCTTTCAACTTAACACTCCCAAAGGTCCCTGTGTTAAAGTTCAAGCATCCAAGGACAATAAATAACACCAGTAGTAATAAATTAATGAACAATTTAAACTAGCATACGTAAAGAAGAAAACAATGTGGTTTAGACCTTCCTTTATATACTCAGTTATTAATTGTGATCAGACTTTGTCTCTTAGGAGACAAGTCACTAACAAAATAATGGACATACCTGAGAGAGAGATATATAGGTAGTTGTAGGGTAGAGTTGGACAAATACAAACTACAAGGTATTAATCAAAACATTCTAGAAATGAGGATGAACTTTCAATCCCATTGCTGTAATAAATGACAGTATTTTAGGACAGTCATGCATCAAGTAAATAGAAGCTCCTTTCAAATGTGCAGAGGAAGCCTTAACCCACACTCTAGCACATCCATCAGATTGTTGCACACTTCCATACATAGTAGCAGCCTTAAGGAGGCTGAAAAGGAGCACAAAACAATAAAGTTAAGTCATCATGACAAATGGGTCAAGGTACCACACTAGGATAAGGAGGCGTTAGCACCAAGACCAACAAGGTTCAACACAGGGTCAAAGTTCAACAAGAGTGGTCATAACAAATTGGGAAGACAACCCTTTCACCCACAACACCAAGGTGTACAATCAAGGTGGGGAAACAACCCTTTTACCCACAAAACCAAGGGTCAAACTTTTATCTTCTCTCTCTAGGTATATAGTCCATAGGTGTTCCATACAATAATAATAAGTTTTATCATCACCATATAAGGAAGGTCCAAATTGGATAAATTTTATTCCTATACATGCAATAAAATTATAAATGTACAAAAAGAAAAAACAAATTTAATCACATACAATTTGATTCAACACTTTGGTAAGAATTTTAGTTTAAAAAAATATATATGCTATGTATAACACTCTGCAAGACAGAAGTGAACCAACTATGAAACACTTCTAGTGACTGCAATACAACATATATATTAGACAATTCCAAAAAAGTAATCACTTTTAAACCATCATATAAAATAAGGATAAGATATGAAGTTACACAACATCGTTCGAAACTCTTTTATAAGAAAACCAATAAAATTATACTACCTAGACAAGGGGTACTACTAGACAAAGAGGCCATTACTAGTCAATACTCTCAACAACATGAACTTCAAGAACATCAATATTTGGGACAAGAACATAAAAATCATCTAGTTTGATGACTTTTTGAAATACTTCTTTGGCCACCAAATGAAACTCATTTCCACCTCATTTCCTTCTCCATCAAACAGAGACAACCATCTATTTTATCTTCATACAAAAGTGGGATGTTACTTGTGACATTGATTACATTAACATTTGCATCTTTAGGACCAAGTGCCACTCTATGGATCATAGAAAGTGAATGAATTCATCCAATGCCGACAATAGCACCGTCATATGGATCCAATCTTTTAACATTTTCACCTTCCTAGAGTACTTCATGCCCCCCTGGAATTATTGAGCACTGTAAAAAACAAAACAATATACCAATTAAACCATATTCTAATATATAAGGCTTATATATATATCTACAAAAAGTGCGACGGATTTAGTGCATACATTTGCATGCTCATGGCCATGTTTTGGGTCTTTCAATATTGTTGCACCACCCAGAATTACGGTTTTTTCCTATGATTGACAGGCATTTCCATTAAAAAAAGAGGCTTTGTGAGTGAAGTGAAATGGATCAAAAACATCCATAGATTAAAATATCAATTGAAGAAATGGTTGGAATGGAATGATAATTAGCTTACCTCTTTTGAATAAATAGGAAATCCCTTATTTAATTTGAATGCAGGAACAATAGGTTTAATGGAGGAGGCTATGGTCGACATCTTCTCTGATAACAAATTTATACAACGATTCATTGCAATGTTATAATCCTCAATATGGTTTTAAATAGTATATGGATCTCTTGTGTCTCTCGACTTCAACAGATGGAAAGGAACTCTCTTTTTTAGAATTTTCTAAGTCTACCATATATTGAGACATTTCACTCAAATTGGGTTCTTTATTGAGCAATTGATTCCCTTTATGTGCTCATACAAGACTTGAATAATTTTGCATATTTTGACGAAAGGTGATGGATCTTCAGAACTAGTTTGGGCATTGAAAAACCACTCATATTTGTGGATATAGCAGGTTCGGCTGCTAGAATGTTCCTTAGAGGAGATGTAATTGGTTTTTATTCTAAGGAAGAAGGATGAATTGGTTCCTCATAATTGGACACAACAGGTGTGGCACTAGGTAGCTCACCAATCTCCTCAACAAGTGTGTCACTAGTTAGATCAGGAATCTCCTCAATAGGTATGGAAATTGGTAGGTCACCAATCCCTTCAGATGTGTTTTCAAATATTTGCTTTAATTTTAAATAAAGCTCTCGCAAGCATGATTGTCTAGAATATGCCAGTTCTTAAGGAGAATATTGGACATGATCATATGATATAAGAGGAAGTTGTTCATTAGTATCATTAGCTTCATCTTTGTGTATTGATCTACCAAGAAGTTGGCTTCTACGAGCTGGTAGTCATTTTTCTTTGCTTTCCTTTTGTTTCTAATGATAATTTTTTGTAGAATCAAACATTCCCCTATAAAGCAAAAAAATTACCAATTAGAATCAAAACCATATATGGCCTACATCATGAAATAGATTATATAAATTTTTTATGAAATATGCATAGAAGTGAAAAGGTACGAGGGATGACAAATATTCTTCATTTCTTGTGATGTGGTATTTACGAACACACTCGTATTCTATCACATTTTCATCTTTACTATGGTCATGTTTACATTTCAACCCCTTATTCTTCTTATCCTATATGTCCAAATTTTCTCTTAAAAAGAATCATTAGTGCGTGTGCAAACAACAATTATAAAATATCTAAATTCAAATGCTCATGGCAACATCAAACACGTATTTCTAAAGTTAGAATTGCAATGCCTCTAAGATGGAAATCATTGATCTCTGTCTCATAAATACATCCAATGATGAGAGTAATAAATTTGTTTTAATATATATTGGATAGGGAGAGCCAAGTAGTGTAATGAATCTATTGTCTACATTAACTATTCAACTCTTACAACATGAACACTAAATGGATCCCATTGGAATCACACTGTAACTTTCTTAAACAACATATGCAAACGAACACAAGCAATTAAACATTACACAGTACTGAAAACAAGTAAAACATGACAATAATAACCCACATATATCGTGTATGTAGATATGCACAAAAAAAAGTTAAAATGGTGTATATCCAATATCGTTAAATTCCATACAAAGTTTAGTATAATCCTTTGGATAGGTAATCCCAATGGCCAAAACAATAAAATCCATTTACATAGTGAAGTTTTATTCCATAAAGTTGAGGTGACAAACCATCATCATTATCATTTGTTTTTTCATCAAGATCACAATCCTAATCACCCGTGTATGCATTTGCTTGATCTTCTTCACTGTCCTCAAACAATAGATTTTCCTGACCATGAATTACATTCTCTATCTCATACTCTTCATTGGGAAGAAAATTTTCATCTTCAAATACTCTATGGCCATCTCCAACTTCTTCTTCCAATATTTCTTGTAAACTATTACACTTCCCATTGACCATTAGATCAACACATTGCATGAATTTCCTTTCTGAACGAAGCTCCATTTGAATGACATATGACCATCCTAGGCTTGTTATATCATCAATTAGAAATTTCTGGTTAATTTGAAGAGGGGAAACAGATGGCTCATCGGTCTTTGATAAGATTTGACGTGTATTTTCACGTCAAAATCCATACTCATCATGTTGTATTGCAAATAGTTTGATCCATTTACAATTTAAAAATATAGGACTAGTTTCACCATAATCAACTTGAATAATTTCTTGTATGAATCCAACATAGAAGTTCATTTTAGTGTCATGATGAAATTCATCACTAACAACACAATCACAATTTTATTTTCTTGTGTCCTTTTCTTCCACTCTTAAATGACTACCATAGGCCCACATCCCACTGAAATGATAAGCATATGTATGTGGAGGTCATGAAAGATCAATCTCCTTGATCATTAGATCTTGACCTTGTTGTTGTGCATAATTTATTGCATCAACAATCCAATCATCAAATTTTGCAAAAGTCAAACCACCTCCAATATTCGAATCTTGAAGTCTACACTTTCGAGATGGACGTGTCCCTGTTTGAATCTCTTCTTTGTATTTTCTACATAGAATATGAACAGACATGATAGTAAGAATGATAATAATTTGGATATTATATGAAATTAAATAGATAAATTATCATGTAAAGAAAAATTCACATGCGCCACTTATCAAATGTGGATGTGTTTTGAAGAACATAGGCATGTATCGAAGTTCTTTCCTCATTTGATAGCTTGAAGCGATGTCCATTTCCTTCTAATACTTCGCCTGCAACTCTCTCATCTTCATCATCATCCCATACACGTTGATTGACACTGCTAAAATCCTCCATATATTCTTTGTAAAATCCCATGGCCTCTTGCATTAAATATCCCTCACACATGCTACCTTCTGGTTTTTCCTTATTACAAACAAACTTTTTCAGAACCTTCATATATCGTTATATAGGATACATGCATCTCGTTCTTATTAGGCCACAATTCTCTAGTTCATTTTCTATATGTATAAGAAGATGCATATAAATATTGAATATTGTTGGTGGAAATTCTCCTTCTAATAAGCAAAGGAATTCAACAACCTCTTCCCTCAAATTATCAAAGTTTGAAGGATCTAACACATGCAAACTCATTCTCTTCAATATTAGGCCCGACCTTATAATTTCCAATCTTGGCCCCTTTTCCAAACTTGATATGAACACAATAGGTAAAATGTCCTCGATTATGACATGATAGTCATGGGTCTTGAGGCCTCTTAAGATATTATTGTCAGTTTAAATTCTAATATTACTACTTACATATCCAGTAGGAAAGCGAGTCTAAGACGTCAACTTTAAGAACTATGCACGTTGTTCCTTTGTCCACACATACGAAGCAATAGGATTTCTATATTTTCCATCACCACATTTTTCAACCTAAATATTTCGATAAATATTTAGTTCTTGAAGGTCTAGGCATGATTACACTGTATCATATGCACCAAAAAGAGTTTCTATAATAGCAAAAGCTATGTTTTTCTCAGTATGCATAAAGTAAACAGTATTCGTAATGGATATATTTTTAAAGTATGGAACCTTATAGAATATGCACAATATTTTTACACCACTATCATTAAGTGGATCATTTTTACTACCACAAATTCCACCATCCTTAATAAACTACGTTCTTTTTTCTCCGTTCTCAATAATCAAATCACTTGTTATTGCCAATGGTGCTTCATGATTCTCTTCTTGACCATTGAAACGTGACTTTTTTCGATGATATGGATTCTCCATTTTAAGGTAGGCACATGTACACAATAAATGCACTTACTCAAACTACTTGAGTGCCTCACAAAATCCTTAAAGATGCAAGCCATAAATCCATGGTGTCCATGAACATTTAGACTAGTCAATGTGCCATATGTAGGAAGACCATGTATTGTAAACAATAAAGAAGCTCTTAAAGTGAATTGGATAGAATCACCATCCCTTAAAATTTGAATTGCTTCAATTCCTTTCCACAATTCCGCTAGATCATCAAATAATGGCTCTAAATACACATCAATTGTATATGAAGTCACACTTTTATTTCCCGGTATAATTAATGACAACATCAAGAAGAATGGTTTGGTTTCTAACCATGGAGGAAAGTTATAATTTATTAAAAAAATTGGCCAAGTTGACCATTTAGTAGTCTGATTTGAGAATGGGTTCACACCATCTAGAGGTAAACCAAGCCTCATATTATGAGGATCTTGGGCGAAATCGGGCCATCTATTGTCAAATTCCATCCACATCTTAGAATCAGCCACAAATCATTGTTTTTCATCAGTGCTCTTATTTTGAGCATGTCATTGCATAAGTGCAGCAATGTCTCGACACCTATACATTCGAAGCAACTGTGGGATTAGTGGAAAGTGGCGAAGAACCTTTCTAGGAGATGAATTTGTTTTCAACCCTGGTTTATATCTCCCTTCTTTACGTTTTGGACATCCTGTCTTACTTGCAATATTTTTGCGAAATTATACACAACCATTCACACATGTGTGGATGTTTTCATACCCTAATCCTAACTTACTGATTTGCACTTTACATTCTCTCCATTTTGTTGGCACTGTAGAGTTAGGTGGTAAAAAATCATGTAAAAATCCCAATAAATTGTCAACACTCTCATTTTTACAACCATGAACTATTTGCAAGTTAAGAAGTACAAGGATTGTTGTTAAATGGCTGAACTTGCAAGTACCATACACAGGTTTTGAAGCATCCTCCATCAACTTCTACCAATCATCCTTGGAGCCCTCATTCGACATTCTATCAACTTCAATCCGTTCATTTAAGGTTCCTACCTCTCCATCTATGTTTGTTGCCTCGTCGTTTATGTTTGGCACCTCTACGTCTCTCATGCTATGCAATTGTAACCTATCAAGATAATCATTTTGAGGGAAAGGGCTAATCCCTGTATGACCAAATTTTAGCATATGTTCATAAATCACTTGTATTTTTCTCATCTTCCCACAATAACAATCATTACATGGACATGCATATTTAAGCAAGCTCTTTGCATCGGCTATTCTCTCGTTGTATGCATGGTATTAAGCAGTTTTCAAAACTGGGTGTTGACTCATCTTCAATTTTATGCATTCAATTAGGAAACCAATATGTTAACTCTAACTTTCCACTATTTTAATATATCTTGTCTTTAATTTAAATGCATCAAAACCAATTCATAGAGAGAAAAAAAGAAAATTATCAACATTAATCATAAATCATTTTCAAATTCCGATGTAGCAATGTAACAATCAGATCCATATTTAGAGGGATTGATCAAGTGCATGTGCATAATGGTGACAATTTGAAAGGCTATGTTTACTAGGTGAGGTTGGTGGATTATGAAATCCATGACTATGTAATTTTCTTTGATTTCTCCTTAAATTGTTGCACAAAACCCCAAGGATTCCCAACACATTCTACAAAGGAATATGAATCCCATACTCATTATATGTGGCTTTACGAAGACAAAGTAAAGAATTGAACAGGACATGGCTACAACCAAGAAATGTCACGTCCCCATCCCTTAGACCGGTGAAGAGGACGCGACGAACACCACGAATAGCCGGGCAAACAGCCCCATGAACATAAACAGGAAAAATGCTGATATTAAAAGCTTAAACAACATGCATAACAGAGTGCATAAAACATCATACAAGATGCATAATTCCTCAATCATTCAGCGGAAGCAAACATATTCATAAACCAGCATTCAGCATGTTCATCATAACTCATTAAACATCAATATAATTGCAGAGATGGAATAGCAACAGTACTTATATTTTGATGAAGAATCCCACAACCAGCTACATCGCTGCAACGTTCCACCCAACCATAGGCCAGCGTGCTCATTAATCTCTCAGCAACACTGCCACCCCCGAGCTGGGCATGATTCCTCCAAGGATAAGGGTCAATGCAGGCTTACACATAGCCAAGGGACACCATTAGCAAACCAACACAGCTGGTTTTATCAGGCCCTCAACAAACCGGCCGAGCCAGCACAATCTGAAGACCAACCACTGCACACATGCAGCAAAACAACCCTTCACAGCCCTGTGAAGAAGCAAAGACGACCAGAGATAATCCCAAACAAACGATGAGCACAGCTCAAGCCCACAAGGCAACACAGGGTTGTTCTTGGCCCTGTCGTGGCCAAAACAACTCAGCAGCAACCCAAACCAGGGTGCATCAACAACATAACCCCACCATTAATGATGGCAACAATCAACAGCCCACAATGGATAATGAACAGCCCTCCCAGCATAGCCATGGGAGACTCAAACGCAGACCTCAGCGGAAAACTGCTCAACACGAATGCACAGTGACCCAAACGCAATTGGACACCACAACCAACAAAAAAACGTGGGGAAGACAATAGCCCAAAAACATAATCAGTGAGCACGGCTCGCAGCATAGAAAAACGACCCCAAACAGTCTGTGCGTGAGGGAACTTGCACCAGACCACAAAACACAGAGGAAAACATATACACGGCCACAAATCAGTAAGGAGACTTACACACAGTCCCTGAGTGTAGAAATGGCTCTTGCACCCGAAAATCCTGGGTGACAGCCACGATTTCACCCATTCCCTGCATGAGGAAAACCAACGCAGAACTCCTGTGCATGAGAAGAAGACAGAATGTCTCTCTGTGTGAGGACCCCAACCTGTGCGTGAGGCGAAACAGCTTCGCCTATGCGCCCGAATCAACCAACGTGAGGAAACAGAATGAAGAATCCCCTATGTGCGTGAATGAACAGAACAACAATGCACAGGAGGAAGCTGAACTCATCTCTGCGTGAGACATCCACAGACCAAATCCTGCGTGAGGATTAACAGGCAATCGGGAGAAAACCAATAGACCATCCTCCTGAATATTGGAAAACGTGGGGAAGAAGAGTGAATGCAGTCGTGGGTGGAGTGGGCGCGTGGGCAAGGGACTGACAGTCCTGCCACCCCACTCCCAAAGACAATAACTGCCTCAACCACCAACATCCATTCAGAAATAACTCCCCAACTAACAAAACAAGCAATAAAGAGGTTGGATAAGACCAGAAAGGTGGCAAACACACAAGGTAGCAACACATGGGTTTTTCCCCCATAGGCCAAGGTTTGACATCCCCCACCCCTTATCCTTTGGAACCATGCCCTTTTCATTCAACGTTGCACTGCCATAGCTGGTTTTGGTTTTAGTTTTAATTGATGTGTGTATTTACATGATGCCGAATTATAATGTGCCAAATGGCACGATAAACCATCGGCAACTATCCCCATTGTCGAAACACACACACAACCAAATTGATGGTGGGGCTTCTGCCTTGAGCTCCTCACCACAATTAATTACAATATATATATCATGCAAACGGGGTCAAAACCGGGGACATTACAAGAAATTTGTTGAGGAATCTAAGACAAAATTTGTTATTTCCCCACCTTGATGGTACACCTTGGTCTTGTGGGTGAAAGGGTTGTCTTCCCACTATGTTGAACTGCGACCACCTTTGAGGTTGCTAGTATTGAGCTGTGACCTTGTGGGATGCCTTGGACTGAGTTGTGACCTCTACTAGGACATAACCATGATCTTTGTGGGTTTTTTGGATAGAACCATGACCTTTGTGGGTTGTTTGGAAAGATTCGTGACCTGTGTGAGTTGTTTGTACTAAGTCGTGACATTTTTTGGGATACTAAGCTGGGTTGTGACATTTTTTGAGTCTTCTAGATTGAACCATGATTGTTCCTTGGGATTCCTTGACTCGATATGTGGTCTGCTGACTGTTCTGAGGTATTTTTTGTGAGTGTGTTGTTGTTGGTGCCTACCATGACCTTTACTATGGTTGTTGTGGTTCTTGTTCATCCTGTTGCAGCATGTCGATCCTATTTAGACTTTATAGAGGTTTATTGTGCTCCTTTTAAGCCTCCTTAAGGCTGCTACTATGTATGGAAGTGTGTCGCAGTATTATGGACGTGCTAAAGTTTGGGTTAAGGTTGCCTCTGCACATTTGAAAGGAGATTCTATTTGATTGATGTATGATTGTCCTAAAATACTATCATTTATTGCAGCAAATGGATTGAAAGTTCATCCTCGTTTCTATGTTGTTTTGATTAATACATTGAGGTCTGTATTTATCTAACTCTTCCCTACATCTACCTATCTATCTCTCTCTCTCTCTCTTAGGTATGTCCATTGTTTCATTAGTGACTTTTCTCCAAAGAGACAAATTCTGATCATAATATATATCTGAGTATATAAAGGAAGGTCTAAACCACATTGTTTTCTTATTCTTGTCCATTTATAATTTTATTACATGTGCAGGAATAAAATTCTTCCAAGTATTTTCTATTTGAGCAGGTTGAAATTACTCAAAAGACGTGTAATTCAACCCATAGGATTCCCAACCCATTCTACAAAGGAATATGAATCCCGTACTCATTAGATAAGGCTTGACCAAGACAAAGACAAGAATTGAACAGGACATGGCTACAACCAAGAAATTTGTTGAGGCAGCTAAGACCAAACCTGTTATTTCCCCACCTTGATGGTACACCTTGGTATTGTGGGTGAAAAGGTTATCTTCCCACTATGTTGAACTACAACCACCTTTGAGGTTGCTAGTATTGACTCGTGACCTTGTGGGACTCCTTGGACTGAGATGTGACCTCTGCTAGGACAGAACCGTGATCTTTGTGGGTTTTCTTGACAGAACCATGACCTTCGTGGGATTTTTGGATAGATTCATGACCTCTGTGAGCTGTTTGGACAAAGCAATGACCTTTTTTGGGCTACTAATATGGGTTGTGAACTTTTTTGAGTCTACTAGATTGAACCATGACTGTTCCTTGGGATGTTGACTATTTTGAGGTCAATCCTTATAAAACTAGGCCTTCAAATATTACTTGGTTTCTTTTCTAATACTTCCTTCCATATAGGTGTAAGGAACTATGAAATATTTGTTAGGGATGCTCATTGTGCACCATATCAAATCTAACCAATAGGATGAGAGTCCTCTACACATAAAGGCAAATGGAAACAAAATTTCAGTGGGATTCCTAGAAGGGTCTATCAGCCACCTTGTAATAGATGTCTACATCTTGATCATATTTACAAGATTTGTAAAAGATACCAATCTATGTTGGATAACCTTAACTATGCAACAAACTGCAAACTTGTTTCTTAAGAATGCTTTTTTTATTTTCAAATTTCCAACATTCATAATATTAAACAAGGGAAACATATTCTTTTGTGATTTTCTAAAGAAACATGGTCATCAATTGATGTCAAGGTGAAAAAATCACCACCTTATATCATCATAAATATTAATGGATGGAAGTGGAGACCTGTTGGAGGAGCTAATCGGTGAGCCGAATAGACTAGTTAGCCGACTAGACTAGTTAGACGACTAATTAGAGATTAGGTCGGCCTCCAAAGGTCATGTCAGTTTACTGAACCAACAAGTAGTTATTCATAAATGTTTTGTAAATCATATATAATAGGTTGTTAAGCCAGATACGAACTTGGTTTGGTTTGATGTTTGTATGAACCCTTATGTGTTTTATGTAATATAAAGTTGTTATTCTACCTACTATCTTATCTCTTATCTCTGTTATGATTATATAAGTCTATATGTGTATTAAACTTAGTGATCTAAGTGATTACAACATTGGTTGCGTTGTCAGACTACACATACGGATGAAATGAACATTAGCAGATGGTCTCAGAGCAAGAGATTAAAGGCTGGTGGGAGCATAAGATCACAAACTACTTGTAGAATTATGCTAGAAGAAACAAGTTGACTATTGCCCAAGTGAAGGAGAAATTCTTCACTGAAACACATGAAAAGCTTGTAGAGTTGGTGCCTCAATTTCTGAAGAAATTACTGGATGAAAAATCCGGTAGACACTAAGGAACAAGAGTTGCTCCAGAAACTGATAAGAGGAGGACAACCAAACCTGTCAGAGTGGTTTGAGAAAATCACAGATGAGTTCTACCAGGAACAGGTCGTGGAAGAGAGAATTTCGATCAAAACTATCGAAAAAAGGTTCTATACCAACTTTACCGAGCAATTCCTTTGCTCACTACTGACCCTTTTGTTTAGATTCCTAATCAACAGAGGAGTAGGGCATATTGTCAAACCTCATCCATCACTGATCGAACCGCCACCGAATACCAATTGGGTGGAGAAGCAGAAATCATGGGAAAAGTTCATTGCCGAAAGGGAGTGGGAGTACTTCTTGAACAAATAGACAGAACTATCCGGGCTTACTAAAGCATCGGGTAGGCTATGGGGGGGTAGTTGGTCATGTGTTGGGGTGGAGTAGAAGGATTCTATTCGACATCAGAGAGAACCACTAGCAATGAAAAGTCAGGCCAAGAAAGAAATAATTCAGACAGTGAATCACAAAACCACTCTGGATTTGCAAAAAATAGAAAGAGATAAGAGGCAGAAGAGAAGGGAGGAATAAAGAGAGTAGGCCATCACACTGCAGAGTAGAATGAATACCAGGGTGACTGATCATGAAATCCATCCACCAGAGTCAGGTCATGACTGACACGAAGAAGGCGTATATGAAGAAGAAGTGTCACCGATGGAAGAAGATTTGTGGATAGAGCAGCTTGAAGCTCTCCATATTGAGATACCCCAGGAAGTAATACCTCTATCTCCAACTAATCCAAACCTAAGTGCATGTGTGCAAACCATTATCGAAGAGGTCCTAAGGCTACGATCTAGTGATTTCTACGTATGGATTCAACTAGACGACGAAGTTAATGAAGTCGATAATTTGTTAATTCTTCAACCTGAGGAAGGAAACTGGGTCACATTCCAAGCGTACCCGTCCAACACGAAGTATCAACCTACTCTACCCAGGAAATGAAGGAGCACCCCCCCTGCCAGACACAGCTTTAGGAAATACAGAACAGTTGAATATGCACAGGAGAATATCTGAGCTACAGCAATTAGTTTGGACTTCAACAGAATAAGTTGAATTGATCCTACTACTTGTCGAGGAGAAATCGACAAATAAAAATTCCAACAAAAAGGAAAGTTTCGGCGAAACTAACTGTGATCAACATAGAGCTGCAGAGAATATCCCACCACCCACACCACCCCCACCACCATTGCTTGAAGCCAACACCGATGCCAACGAAATGGGGCATTGCGTAACACACATCCCCCTCTATGAGGGTGATGAGGATTGCAGACGACACTAGTTCATCTTTGAATCGACATTGGAGGCTAACGCTGTAACTAGTGAAGAGAAACAGATGGCATAGTTTGTTGGTGCCTTACGGAAGAGGGCACTAACTTGGTATATGTCATAGACCAAGAAGACACCTAAAGTGACCAAGGAAAAAATTAAACAACGGTTTATATCCTTCTTCAAAACACCAGATGCAAAACATCTGGCGACAAAAAAGATGAAAACAACCGTTCAGAAACCCACAGAAACTGTTCGGGACTATGACAAGCGATGGAAGGACCTATTGAGCCAATTAGACTATAATATTGATGAACAAATTCTAATTCAATGGTTTCTTGTAGGAATTGTATAGAAAATCCAAAGGCATATCAGTCTGGACACATTCAAATCATATGAAGAAGCATTGATGAAAGCACTGCAGGTCGAGATGGAAGATGACTATCCAGCACATCCTATCAACAACTGCATTGAGGAGCAGTTAGAAATCATGCAAAAATCATTAAGAGAACTGAACCTCAAATGTCAGGACATCTGGTACACAACCTGCTCATCGGCTAGACATACCAAAGACAACTATCGACAGGATGTCCGTTTTGTTCAAACAAAATGTTTCTGTGACATTTTCCAAGAACATGGGTCACACATGACAAAGGACTGCCCTTAGAATATAAAAAATGGAAAAGCTTCATAGTGTGCGATCTGTGAGGTAAAATGTCATGCGACAGCCGACTTCCATTTGAACCTAAAGAATCGACAAAATTACCATGCAATCTACCAGACGAACGTTGTTTCCTAGAACAATGATAATATCCCGAGGAACAATGAACAAAATGAACAAAGTAACCAACACTATGAAGGTCGAAGATACGAGTGTCGGTATGACAATCATCGTGGAGGATTTGGAGGTTGAGGCCAATTCAATGGAAATTGGGACAACAGACCACGGCGACCCATTCAATGTCTTACATTCTATAAAGAAGGCCACCGATACGCAGACTGTCGATATAAATATTGGACCGACCTAAAATTTTGTACTACTTGTGGAGTGGGAGATCACTCACTAGAGGATTGTCCCACTATACTTGAAAAAATTAATAAGAAGAAAAATGTTAATGTCTTATCCTCTATTAAGAAATGTGATAACACCCCTACAAAGAATTTACATGTAGTCACTAGACAATGAACAAAGACTGGTAATGATAATTCATGCATAAGTAAAATAAAAAAACAAACATAATTATCCTAACCCCATAAAGCAAAAACAATTGTACAATGATGCATCAAACATGTTCCAAGAATTTGCCCGACAAGAATAAATCGATAACGGTTGACAATATGTCTCACAAGAATTACTTAACTTAATACATTATGACAAATTAGTAGCACAATTCATTGATATGTTATATAATATTAAGAACAAGCATAGCATGGAGAAACAAACTAAAAATATATGCAGCCTTAATCAGAAAGATAAGAGTGATGTCGACCTGGAAATTGATGGATATCAGTTTCGACAAGTTGTGCTAGACTTTGGATCCCAAGTAAACACCATGACAAGGGATACATGGGAACAACTAGGTAGACCTCGAATAAACGAATCAGGCATATATCTTAAATTAGCAGACCAAGGTCTGACTGAACCCATCAATGTATGGAGGAATATTGACATGACCATCAAGGGAATTTCGACAAAAGTCGACTTTGAAATCATCGACCCTAAGAAAGGATCCAGTTCCTTCCCAGCCCTGGTAGGCCAACCATGGGGTAGGAAGATGAAAGCATCAATCTCATTAGATAAAGAGAGGATAAAACTCAAAGGAAACAGACAAAAATTTATTGTCCCTATCCATCCCTCTCAAGGGGAACCCTAGACTGAGCCAATAGATGAAGAAATTGACATTCGATAACTCTACAAAATCCAAAATGATGAAGACTATATTGAACCAAACATCTATGGGGAACCTCACTTAGGTAACCAAGACTCAGTTGGCTATAACTCAGATGCAGAATTATACGATTGGGAGATAGAAAATTATGAAACTCAAGCATGAGGATGTTGGACTATCCAAGCTATATAAAATAAACCGAATTGACAATGCTTTTTGGTGTCCATCATTCCAAAAATATTTGAAAGATAAATTAGGGAACACCCTTCGTTAGCACCGATTAAAATAGAAAATAAACAGCCTCTTTGGTATAAAGAAAGAGAGTCGCCAGAACTCCATATCGAACAAGTTTCTAAAAACCTAGGAGAGCACGGCCGACTACTAATCCTGGTCGAGACATTTACAGGTCAAGTTGTTGATGGTGGGATACCCATCAGTCGAGATTACATACATGGACAACTGCTTCGACATACTTCGTCGAGAGATTTGGTGGCAGGAAGCTAACTAAACGGGCACAAATACCAGTCTTCACGCAAGGACAAAATCCTGAAAATCACATAAGTATATGCGAAAGGGAATGGAGAAGACTTGGGTACAAAGAGGAACAAACATGGGCACACTTATTTTCATCCACACTAGATGACTTACCAAACAAATGGTATAAGATGGAAGAAGCTCGAGGAGAAACATTCATATGGCAGGAACTTAAGGAAAATTTCATTAAAGACTTCAGATTCAGACCGGAAGATGAAAAAATAGTTGAAGCAACTAAACAAAGAAAAACATTTATACAACTGACTATTCAACACACTTCGACACAAAACCATAACCGAATGAAAGCATCTTGTAATAACATTCGATTGAATAAAATACCACAGTTGAAAAGACTTAGACTGGAGAATGAGCACACACATGGAAAAATATTTCAGTGGAAAACTAATAATCCAGAAACGGTAAAACCAGTTAAAACAATATTCAAAGTCGAGTTGACTTACAAGGATGATACCAACAAGATGACAACGGCTTGTTTTCCTGCATCATTTTCTCAGTTTAAGGAGGGAAGTCGACAAATAAATGAAAGCAAGGCACCATAATGGATGGATGCGAAAGTTAAGACCAAATAAGTCGATATCTCAAATGATGATAGACCAAAATGGCACTAATAGGTGACTACTGGAATGATGAGAAAACAGCCAAAATAGTTAACCTATTAAAATAATTCCAAGATGTCTTTGCCCGAGACTATAAAGACCTAAAAGGGTTAGTACAAGAGATGGGTGAAATGAAAATAGACATAAAACCTAATGCAAGACCGATTAAGAAAAGGTCGTACAAATGAGCTCACAAATACAAAGAAATAGTGAAAAAGGAGATCGACAACATGTTAGCAGCAGGGATCATATATACAATCGACTAGTAAAAATGGGAAATCCCTATTGTCATCCAACCGAAAAAGCACGATCTGACAAAACTGAGAATTTGTGTCAATTTCCGAGAACTAAACAAAGTCACTCTAACAGATCCCTTTCTTACACCATTCGCAGATGAAATCTTAAATGAATTTGCATGACACAAATGCTACTCTTTTACAGATGGATTCTCAGGATATAATCAAGTCCCAATTGCTAAAGAAGACCAGAAGAAGATGACATTTGTCTGCGAATTCGGTTCATTTGCTTACAATGTTATGCCATTTGGATTAAAGAATGCGCCAGTTGTATTCTCTAGGATAGTAGTTAAAGCATTCCAAGAATACATATACAAGTCAATGGTTGTATACTTTGACAACTGGACGATATACTCCATGCTGAAATACCATTGTAAGTGGCTAAGACTAATGTTAGAAAGATGTCAACAAATCCAGTTATCTCTCAACATAAGGAAATGCATATTTTTGACCCCCATACGAATCCTATTGGGACATATCGTATGCAAAGAAGGCATCAAAGTTGACTTTGCAAAAATAAAAATCATTTTGGACCTAAAACACCCGGTGAACCCAAAATAAGTAAGAGTTCTATTAGGACAGATAGGCTATTACAGAAATTTCATCCGCCATTATTCAGATATGACCTATCCCTTGGAAGAGCTATTAAAATAAGACTAAGAGTACGACTGGACTGAGGAATGTGAGGCTTCCTTCGACATATTGAAGAAAAAATTAGTCGAAGCACCCATTCTCAAATTCCAAAAATGGTCAGTAAAATTTCACGTCCACGTCGATGCATCAGGAATAGCAATAGGTGCAATACTAACTCAACCTGGAGATGATGGGATGGACTACCCAATTGTGTATAGCAGTCGAAAACTAAATAAGGCAGAACATAACTATTCAACAACAGAAAGAGAGGCATTGGGAATGGTATTTGCACTACAAAAATATCGACATTACCTATTAGCTAATCCTTTCATATTCTATACAGATCACCAAGATTTAAAATACTTGGTAAACAAACACTTACATCATGGAAGAATATGTCGTTGGTTTTTCTGTTCCAAGAATTTGAATTCGAAGTAGTAGTTCGACCAAGGAAGCTGAATATCAAACATGACCACTTGTCGAGAATCAACACGCAGGAGGAACCAACAGGAGTCAAAGATGACCTTTCGGACGCACACCTATTTAGAATATAAGTTGTACCGACAGAACTAGAATAAATAGATCAATTTCTAGAGAATGGTCAGGCGCCTGAAGGTATGAGCACTAAAAAGAAACAAATTTTAGCAATGAAGGCCACACCATACACTCTAATTAATGGATTCCTATAGAAAATGGGCTTGGATGAAGTACTCCATCGATGTGTTCTAGAACATGAAAGAGAAAACATAATGTATGAAGCACACTATGGACCAGCTGGAGGACATTTTCAGTCGGACACGACTGCCAAAAAGATCCAACAATCAGAACTATGGTGGCAAACACTACACAAACATTGTCGAAATTTTGATAGTAAATGTGACCGCTATCAACACTTAGGTCAACCTCTACCTAGCACTAAGATGCCTTTAATATCGGTAAACCCAAGTCTAACATTTGAAATTTGGGCTATTGACTTCATTGGACCATTTCTAGTTCTAGCAAGAAGGACAGGCACATGTTATATCATAACAACAGTGGAATATGTTACTAAATGGGTAGAGGAAGAACCTGTCGAAACCTGCTCGAGTGAAGTAGATTCCAAGTTTATATATGAAAATATAATCACTATATTTGGGTTCCCATTGACCTTAATCAGCGACCAAGGATCACATTTTATTAACAGAACCATTACAGCATTAATAGAACAATTCAAGATCGACCACAGACAAAGTACAGCTTATCAGCCTCAGTCTAATGGAGCAATAGAAGCATTCAATGAAACCCTATCAAGAGTCCTAACAAAAATATGTAACACTAATAAAGATGACTAGGATGAAAAAAATCATGATGTCCTAAGGACTTATCGAACAACATATAAACGATCCACCGACCAAACACCATATCGACTAGTCTATGGCTAAGAAGCAGTCGTCCCCATATACTTCCGACAGCAGACACCGGTAATAGCCTACATATTACATATTAATGTCAAAGAAGCAAAGAACGACTGACTAATGCAACTAGCTAAACTAGAGGAAGACCGACTTATGGCTATACAACATCAAGAAATCCAAAACAACAACAAAAAGCATAGCACGACCGGAACATTAAAAACAAGAACTTGTCGGTTGGAAATATTGCACTACTGTATAACAGTCGGGTGAAAGAAAAACCAAAGAAACTCCACACAGAGTGGATGGGACCCTATATCATGGAAGAAATCAATGCCAACAGATCAGTCCGACTGAGAAGGTTACAAGGCAGAGTANGAAAAATCTAGAAATATATATATATATATATATATATATATATATAAACAAAATAAAATTAAAAATAAAAAGAGAAATGGTTTCATAACTGTTAAACAAAAACTATAAAAACCAGAAAAACCTAAAAACTAAAAGAATCAAAGAATACCAAAATGACAGGAAATCTTGAAAAAATAGCAGAATGCAATTTGACAATAACCAATATTTCCACCATTGACATACCGCATATCGACCATACAATCAACATCGACAAGAGGATCAAAAGGTCCAATCATGCCATCAGGACTACAGTCAGAAGGAGCCCCAAAACCAAAGCGCATTAAAAGAGCCTTCAATAGAGCCTCCTTTACCATCAAATCCACCATTAATAGCTCCATCGGAAAGATCTCCATCTGCTCCACCTATAAATACTACGTCAGATGAAGAATTCCTACCACTTTACAAATATCTAGAGCAACAGAGTTACCAAACTTCTGAGAGAAAATTAACCACAACGAAAGTTGAACCAAAAACCGACAAGATGGTCCCAAAGCAAACCAGATCCATGACAGCTAAACAAAAGAGTTAGAATCCACTGTAATTCCATTAGTGAAACGGTTACAAAACATTAAAAACACAAAAGTACAGGAAGTTTCATGGGTGTGACACTGGATAGAAATCAAAAAATGGGCTTACAGGGGTAAGTCAAAAATGACAAAGGAGGGGACAAAGATAAACCGTGGCACTATCATGAACTATATGAATGCACCCCTCATGGCGAGTTTTGGAGGGACAAAAGAAAATATTGTAAAATTTATCTTTAGTCGATAACACAATGGGAAGTTCTACTTCGACAAACTAGTGGAAATATAAGATGAAACCATCTACAAGCTTACTGGGCTTTCCAACAAAGGCGACCCTTTTCCTGCAGGTATCAAAGAAGGACTGGTTGAAAGAATAACAAGAATGCCGACAGGGAAAAACTCCAAAGGATTAATTATCGAAAAAATTAAAGCCACTACACCCAAAATGGTGGCCAAAATCGTGTCCACGGGCCTGACTGTCACAGGAAGAGGATGTGATTTGAAACTTGACATGCTGAAAGCTATCGACTGTATAGCGGACTCAGGGAAATTTTACTATTGGGATCAATATGTGGCTGACATGCTCAATTCTATCTATGAAAAGTGTCAGGAAACATGTGCAATAATTAGATTTCCATCACTATTAATCTGGCTAGCCATGTACCACCTATGTCTAGTGGGGCATCCACAGTTCCTAGAACCGACTAGGTTCCACATGTGGCGTTTTAATTCATTTTCAATGGGCAGAACCCCACAGGAGTTGGAAGAGGGAAAAGTGCTCCTAGAAAATTGATTTCAAAATTTGAAAGTCTAAACAGCCAGATGGAGGGTGCCTCAAAACATCCGAAGATGTCTACCCCCATCAGCACATATCCAGCTAGAAATAAACCACACTGCAGTATGGCACTCGCAAGGTTCTACAGCAAACGCAAAACCTCTCGACTACTATCCAACAGTCGGGGAAATTTTTGCATAATTAGCCCAACAATCTAAGACCAAAATAGCCATACCGATGGGCGCAAAAGAGATTAACCACTCTATTGTCAAGACGTTGACCGACCAGGAGAAGGAAGAATACTATGAAGACATTTTTACATCATGCTTTGTAAATTTGTTACAAGACCGACTTAGTAAATGGGTAGCAGAGTAGATTAAATAGCTAGGTTGTAAAGGTTGAAAGGGTTCCATCTTTCACAAGAAAACTGTGTTTTACAGAGAGGCGGCCAGACCTGTGTCTGTACCGACTTGTAAATATTTGAGGAGGTTCAAAATGGGCCAAGAGTTGTGTGTGTTTTATTTTATTTCCCTAATAGAAGTTAGGCATGTGTTCTGAGTGATGTTATTCTAGATGTATGCATTAATTTGAGCAATGTAGTTGTGTAGAGCGATTTCGGCGTTTTCATGAATATTTGTATATTTCTCTGCAATTATTGGTTTAAGAGTTGGATTTTGTTGGAATCGTTGAAGGATAGGGTAGATGCATGCATAGGAGGACTATACCGATGGATCTAAGAGGTTGAAATACATATTGATCAAATCCGCGCAGAACACAAGTTTTCTGACTAAACGAGTTTTTGCAAAAAACGGACAGTTGGCATTGGATCCGCAGATGTAGATCTGATGGTCCAGGAGGAATCCACAACTGGAGTTGCAAGGGAGATAATGGATCCTCCAAGGTTTGGGTGATCTGCATAAGAAAGGAAAATCGATGGTTGTGGTGAAGGTCACAATGAAAATATCTAACAGTGGAAAAAAATTGTGGGAAAACATTTGCGGGTGGAAAGTTGCGGAGGAGTAACTTTGGGAAGTTGTCATCCCGCATCCTGCAACCCGATTTTGGGAAGGCTATTGTGAAACGATGATTGCGGAGGGAAATTTACGGATTATTGGCATTCCGCATCCCACAACCCACATGCAGAAACTCTGCTGCAAAAACAAAGTTGCAGGAAGACAAAATTGCGAAAAGGCAGGTAAGGAAGCAAAATTGCGGGAAGGCAATTTTAGTGTGGAATTTGGCGTTTAAAGCTAAATTTGGAGATCCTACCAAGTGTAGGACCCTAATGATCCTGGAGGTGATGGTTGGTTTGGTTTTGATGTAAACCCCTGCACCATTTTTGGTATTAGAGCGAGTGCACCAATATTTGCACATTATGGAGAGGAGGCTTGCAATATTAATTTGCAGGATGAGGACAGAATGTTGATTTTCGACTAGAGGAGTTGAGAAGGATGTTGTGGTATGGGAACCCTCATAGCAGAGTGCTATAGGAAATGAATGCAAAGCTCAAATCTTGTAGAGAGCATAGGGAGTGCTCAAAGTTTCTGTGTGAGAACCAAGAAAATTCCAATAGTCAAGTAGGAGGAATCTTGATGAGGTGTTGAGAGGGTAGGCTTGTTTGTAGTTCATCATGAGTATGGGAAAGCTCATGGAGGTGGTATGGAAGGTGGCTACTGAAAGTCATATAAAGGGTTCAAGAGGAAGCCACAATAGAACAAGGGAATATTCTATAGCAAATGGTGTCAAGAGGATGAGTCAAAGCAAATTTGACAGAGAGGTTGCTAAGCTAAAGGAAAGGCTTAGTAAGATGATTGAATTGTTGCATGAAGAAGCTACAGGAGATCAGTATTATGTATGGAGGTTGAAGAAGAAGGTGCAATGTCCTATAAAGAGGTTATGTGCAAGGGATATCAAGCGCAAGAATAGTGTTTGGGTGAATAAAGAGGAAAGGTTCAAGGCAGCTGAGCATGAGGAAGTTCACGTGATGTGTGAACCAGAATGTTAGGGTTAACCTTGACTTGAGATCGAGTCAAAGGTGTTTAGGTCTAGCACATGGTTTGGGCACATGGTTTGTTGTATCCCATGGTATTGTACCATAGTATTGCATGTGCTAACCTTGACTTGAGATCGATTCAAAGGTGGTTAGGTCTAGCACATGGTTTGGGCACATGGTTTGTTGTAGCCCATGGTATTGTCCCATGGTATTGCATGTGACTAAGCCTTTATAAGGCTTGAGGAGGCTCCATTGTAATTGTACTAGGTACTGTATTGTACTGGATGTGAGTATTGTATGGTACTGGATGTGAGTACTATATGATACTGGATGTGGGTACTGTATTGTAGTGGAAGAGAGACTGTGAAAGCATGAAGAGGAAGTGCAACGGTTTTGCTGCAGGGTGTATCCCTTCATCTTTCTAGACTGAAATAAAAGGACTGGAAAATTTGTTTGTGGGCGTAGCCCATCATTTGGGTGAACCATGTTATATATGTGTCTCTCTGTAATGTTTTATGTGTTTTTTCATCTTATTTATTGATTTAACTGTATAATTGTTATTGCTCTGCGTTCCTGTTTTTCTAACAATTGGTATCAGAGCCAAAAGGTCTATTTGGTTTGTAAACTCGCAGGAAAGAAGGGTTCCTGGTTCGAGTGGGAGCAATGGCGGAAGAAGGAAAGTTTAGGGTCGATAAATTTAACGGCCAAAACTATCAGTTATGGAAGATGCAAATGGAGGACTATCTGTACCAGAAAGATCTGTACCTGCCATTGGGCGGAAAAGAAAAACAGCCAACGGCTATGAAGGATGAAGAATGGGAGGTTCTTGACAAAAAGGCACTAGGAACAATACGGTTGTGCCTGGCTTCATCAGTGGCCTTCAATATTTCGAAAGAAATAACAACAGAGGGTGTGATGAGCGCATTGAGTAAGCTCTATGAAAAACCCTCGGCTTCTAACAAGGTATTTTTAATGAAGCGTTTATTTAATATGAAGATGTTGGAAAGTGGATCTATTGCTCACCATTTAAATGAGTTTAATACACTTACCAGTCAGTTAATTTATGTAAAAGTGAACTTTGATGATGAGGTTAGGGCTCTTCTAATCTTGTGCTCATTGCCAGAAAGCTGGAATAGCTTGGTCATGGCTGTAAGTAACTCTGTCCCTAGTTCAAGCACTCTTAAGTTTGATGATGTTGTTAGTGTTATTCTTAGCGAGGAAATGCAAAGGAAAAGCACAGGTGATACATCAGGTAATGCGTTGACCATGGAGAGCAGAGGGAGACAAAAAGAGAGAGGAAGGAGTCCAGGAAATCGTGGCAAGTCTAAAAAGGGAAGATCCAAGTCCAGATTCGGAAAAAATAGAATGCTGGAACTGCGGTAAGAAAGGACATCTAAAGAAATACTGCAGAACACCAAAGAAGAAAGGTGAGAGGCAGCAAGAGACTACCCAGGAAGCAAATGTAGCAGGTGATGTGTTACAAGATGCTTTGATTCTTGCATTAGATAATACTAGTGATTACTTGGTAGTAGATTCAGGGGCTTCATGTCATGCTAAACCCCATAGGAAATTATTTTATGATTATGTTCAAGGTGATTTTGGGCATGTGTTATTGGGGGATGATGAACCATGTAAAATTGTTGGAAAGGGTAAGGTACGGATTAAACTAAATAATGGAAATGATTGGTTGCTAAAGGATGTAAGGCACATTCCTGCTATGAAAAGAAATCTGATCTCAACGGGGCAGTTGGGAGATGGCGGCTGTCTGTC
>LPNX011095980.1:22004-89181 GCA_001517045.1 Pseudotsuga menziesii | reverse complement strand
CAGTCCCTGGAACACCCCAAGAAAATGGTGTGTCAGAAAGGATGAACAGAATGATCATGGAGCGTGCAAGGTGTATGAGATTGCATGTAGGGTTGCCCTTATAGTTTTGGGCTGATGCTATAAACACTGCTGTTTATTTAATAAACAGAGGGCCTTCAAGTGCTTTGGATGGTGGAATTCCAGAGGAGGCATGGACAGGTAAACATGTAAAATACTCAATTCTGAGAACTTTTGGTTGTGAAGCATTTGTCCATATTGATAAATATGATAGAACAAAGCTTGAGGCTAAATCCAAGAAATGTACCTTTATTAGATACGGGGTTGATGATTTTGGTTATCGCTTATGGCATCTTAAAAATTGCAAAATCATTAGGAGTAGAGATGTAGTATTCAATGAAAAGGTCATGTACAAAGATCAGTTGCAGGGAAAAAAAGAAGAAAAGGAAAACACAGAGTACACAGTGCTTGATGAAATCAAAGAAAATGAAGTTCCAAAAGCACCAGAAAATCAAGAGCAGCAGCACGTACCTAAAACTCCTGCAACTGTAAGAAGTTCTACTAGGTTAAGTAGACCCCCTGAACGATTCTCTCCTTCACTGTATTATTTATTGATGACTGATTCTGGTGAGCCATAATGTTTTGAAGAAGCAATGCAGGTAGAAACTAGAAAGAAGTGGGAGCAAGGCATGGATGAGGAGATGGACTCATTGGTAAGAAACCAGACTTGGGATCTGGTTAAGTTGACTACAGGAAAAAGGGCATTGCAGAATAAATGGGTTTACAGGTTGAAGGAAGAAGATGGAGGAAAGAAGCGGTACAAGGCTAGACTTGTTGTAAAGGGGTTTGCACAAAAGAAAGGTATAGACTTTGATGAAATATTTTCTCCTGTTGTTAAAATGACTTCAATTAGAACTATTTTAAGTCTAGTGGTGGTAGAAGATTTGCATCTTGAATAATTAGATGTAAAAACGGCCTTTCTCCATGGGGATTTGGAGGAAGAGATTTATATGCAGCAACCACAAGGGTATGGGGTCAAAGGGAAGGAGAATTTGGTTTGCAGGTTGAAGAAGAGCTTGTATGGCCTGAAGCAAGCTCCAAGGCAGTGGTATTTAAAATTTGATAAGTTTATGACAGAACAAGGTTATGATAGATGTCATTCTGACCACTGTGTTTATTTCAAGAGGCTAGATAACGGAAGATATATTATCTTGTTATTGTATGTGGATGACATGCTTGTTGCAGGGTCTAACATGCAGGATATAAATGTGCTCAAAAGAAAACTAGCTAAATCATTTGCGATGAAGGATTTGGGTGCTGCAAAGCAAATCCTTGGTATGACAATAACAAGAGACAGGAAAAATTACAAATTGACATTGTCTCAAGGTGAGTACATAGAAAATGTGTTGCAGAGGTTTAGAATGCAGAATGAAAAACCAGTCAGCACACCTTTGGCAAGCCATTTCAAACTAAGCAATCATATGTGTCCAGAGACACAGGAAGAGATAGATTACATGTCCAAGATTCCCTATTCATCAGCAGTTGGGAGCTTGATGTATGCCATGGTGTGCACAAGACCAGATATTGCACATGCAATGGGAGTTGTGAGCAGGTATATGAATAATCCAGGTAAAGAGAATTGGAAAGCGGTACAGTGGATTCTCAGGTATTTGAGAGGTACCACTTCTCATGCATTATGTTTTGGAGGTTCAGACACTGTTCTACAGGGATATGTTGATGCAGATATGGCTGGTGATAAAGATAGCAGGAGGAGCACCACAGGGTATGTGTTCAATGTAGGTGGAACAGCAGTAAGTTGGATTTCAAAACTGCAACAGGTTGTTGCACTTTCAAGAACGGAAGCAGAGTATGTTGCTGCTACAGAGGCTAGTAAGGAGATGATTTGGTTGCAGAAGTTCATGGAAGAATTGGGTAAGAAACAGGAGAATAGTAGGTTGTACAGTGACAGCTAGAGTGCCATTCATCTTGCAAAGAACTCAGTCTTTCATTCAAGGACTAAACATATAGAACTCAAGTACCACTTCATAAGATCTGTTCTAGATGAAGAACTGTTAAAACTGGAAAAGATTCACACTAGCCAGAATCCTGCAGACATGTTAACAAAGGGAGTAACCAGAGAGAAACTGAGTTCCTGCTCGGTTTCTGTTGGCCTTAAAGCATGAAGGTGAAAAGAAGAAATTTGCCAAGTCCAAGGTCCAGCAAGTGTAGCAGCGGTAGAGTTGCTGTGATTAGTCACCATGAAGGCACATGAAGAAAAAAAATGTAATAGAGCGGTTTGCATGTAAATGGGCATATGGCTGTAAGACCTGGTAAGGCATGCATACCCCTGGTAACTCACCGGTAAAGTCGGGAGATAGACCTAAGTGATAGGGGGGTGTATGTAAGATTCATCGGTAAATATTTGAGGGGAGTTGGTGATTACTCCAAGTCATGTTTAAAGGGGGAATTGTTAGGGTTAACCTTGACTTGAGATCGAGTCAAAGGTGTTTAGGTCTAGCACATGGTTTGGGCACATGGTTTGTTGTAGCCCATGGTATTGTCCCATAGTATTGCATGTGCTAACCTTGACTTGAGATCGAGTCAAAGGTGGTTAGGTCTAGCACATGGTTTGGGCACATGGTTTGTTGTAGCCCATGGTATTGTCCCATGGTATTGCATGTGACTAAGCCTTTATAAGGCTTGAGGAGGCCCCATTGTAATTGTACTAGGTACTGTATTGTACTGGATGTGAGTAATGTATGGTATTGGATGTGAGTACTGTATGGTACTGGATGTGGGTATTGTATTGTACTGGAAGAGAGACTGTGAGAGCATGAAGAGGAAGTGCAGCGGTTTTGCTGCAAGGTGTATCCCTTCATCTTTCTGGACTGAAATAAAAGGACTGGAAAAAATTTTTGTGGACGTAGCCCATCATTTGGGTGAACCACGTTATATATGTGTCTCTCTGTAATGTTTTATGTGTTTTTGCATCTTGTTTATTGATTTAACTGTATAATTGTTATTGCTCTGCGGTCCTGTTTTTCTAACACCGGAGCAAGGTGTGTTCCTTGAAGATGAGAAAGAGAATGTTGATACAGAGTTTACTGACAAACTCATGGACATGGAAAAGAGTTCATATTAGTATACAAAGGAGAATGAGGATGTTTATGTGAGATCTTTTGAAGATCTTAAAGATTGTTTTGCATAAACAAATCAGTATGGGATGTTGGAGGAAAAGGCATCAATTGAGGCTAAAGTGCCTTATGTTTTTCAAGCTGACAATATGTGTCTAATTGTAGGTCACACAATTGGCACAGAGGGACAATTGCTGAATATTGTCCAACAGTTTGAAAAGGATGAAGATGAGGATAAAGCTATGGTGGAATTATGCAAGTTGATAGCTAGAATGGTGGATGAGGAAGCAGAGTTGCTTGGCGACCATAAAATTTCTTTTCATTGGCTAAAGGAAAATACAGAGGAAGAAGTTGTCTTGAGGGACAATAGGGCAGCTCAAGACTGGGCTGAAGATGATGAGGAGAGTCACAATAGTGAACCTATTGTGCAACAGAGGGAGAAAGCTTTAGAAGTTCTTTATACTTATAAGCAAATGCAAGTCGCAGAGGAGAAGGGAATCCAAACAAAGATGTTTCAGCAAAGAAGCAGACTGGATGAGGAGATAAATGAGTTATGGCATCTCATGTAGAGATGTAAGAGGAACAATGACAGTGCGGTTCAGACAATTATTTGGATGATTGTGGAAGACTAGGAAGTTCATTACAGGATTAATGAACAACAACAACTACAAAACAAAGTTTGGGATCCAGGTATATTGCAGCTGGAAGACTATGACCTGGATGTCATACTTCTTTTTCCTGGGGAGTCTGATGCAGGAGCATCCTGCTTTCCATTTCAAATTCCAAGTTCAATGCTAGATCAGGCCTAGGAATGGGTCTACACATTTTGATTTAATAGTCCATATACTATTACATTGTAAATAACCTATGTTTTATGAATATTCTAGATAGTGATGAGTCATTCAGCTTAGTCATAGAATGTTAGAGCTGTAGGAATAATAATGAGTCGTGATTCCCTGTGTGGAAAGCAGTCGCTGAACCGTTTGTTTAAATAGAGACATTTTTACATCATGGTTTGTAAATTTGTTACAAGACCGACTCAGTAGAGGGGTAGCATACTAGATTAAATAGCTAGTTTGTAAAGGTTGAAAGGGTTCCATATTTCAGAAGAAAACTGCGTTTTGCAGAGAGGCAGCTAGACCTGTGTCTGTACTGACTTGTAAATATTTGAGGAGGCTGAAAGTGGGCCAAGAGTTGTGTGTATTTTATTTTATTTCCCTAATAGAATTTACCCATGTGTTCTGATTGATGTTAGTCTAGATGTATGCATAAATTTAAGCAGTGTAGCTGTGTAGAGAGATTTCGGTGTTTGCATGAATATTTGTAGATTTCTCTGCAATTGTTAGTTTAAGAGTTGGATTTTGTTGGAATCGTTGAAGGATAGGGTAGATGCATGCATAGGAGCACTAGACTGATGGATTGAAGAGGTTGATTGATCAATTCCATGATCAAATCCATGCAGAACACAATTTTTATGACTTAACGAGTTTTTGCAGAAAATGGACGGTGGAGATTGGATCTACAGATGTAGATCTAAAGGTCCAGGAGGAATCCATATTTGTAGATTTCTCTGCAATTGTTGGTTTAAGAGTTGGATTTTGTTGGAATCGTTGAAGGATAGGGTAGATGCATTCATAGGAGCACTAGACTGATGGATCGAAGAGGTTGATTGATCAATTCCATGATCAAATCCATGCAGAACACAATTTTTATGACTTAACGAGTTTTTGCAGAAAACAGACGGTGGAGATTGGATCTGCAGATGTAGATCTAAAGGTCCAGGAGGAATCCATAAATGGAGTTGTGAGGGAGATAACGGATCCACCCAGGTTTGGGCGATCTACATAAGAAATGAAAATTGACGGCTGTGGTGAAGGCCGCAATGAAAAGATCTAACGGTGGAAAAAAATTGCGGGAAAATATTTGCGAGTGGAAAGTTGCGGAGGAGTAACTTTGGGAAGTTGGAATCCCGCATCCCACAACCCGATTTCAGGAAGGCTGTTGCAGAACGACCATTGCGGAAGGAGAATTGTGAAGGGAAATTTATGGATTATTGGCATTCCGCATCCCGTAACCTGCATGCGAAAACTCTGTTGCAAAAACAGAGTTGCAGGAAGGCAAAATTACGAAAAAGAGGGTACGGACGAAAAATTGCGGGAAGGCAATTTTAGTGCGGAATTCGGCATTTAAAGCTAAATTTGGAGATCCTACTAAGTGTAGGACCCTGAAGATCCTGTAGGTGTGGGTTGGGTTGGTTTTGGTCTAAGCCCCTTAACCATTATGGTACCGACAGAATAGAATACCATGATCCTTACCCAACAGCAAGAGGAGGAAGGGGAAGAACAGACAGACAAAGAAACTCAATCCGATAGACCTGAGTACACCATGACAAAAGAGAGTATGAAAAGAAAAGCTAAGGAAATATCAAGCTCAAGGAAAAATAAAGGGACTCAGCCATAAGAAAATGGGAAGCACAAACTCATCCTTTCAAAGGAGTTAGAAGATGAGGAGGAATTACTTGCTACCATTGCCGACATCTTGGAGGATGCCGCACAGAACAAAGTATTTGTTGAAAAACAGTTCAAATAGTTCATTGATTCATGAGAAAATCAAGGCAAGATTAAAAAGGTAAGAGCTGCTACCCATCCCAAAATAAGTCCTATTGATCTAACACCAGAATCCCCACGACCTTCTCTGACTAGAATAACACCAGACTCAACCATTTCCTTAGCACCAATTTACAAAGATATCATCCCCGGAACCCTTCAAGAAAAAATGGATAAAGATGTTGAACTTCAGCAATTTATCAACAGACTACCAAATTTATTCCTTAATGCCCAACAAATCAATACCACTCATAAACTCATAGAGTCGAGCTCCTCCCGAAAAATCCTCACCCTACAAGCCGACCAAGTTTCACCACCAAAATTTGTGGGACTTATTAGATCCTCGTACATCCAAAATCCTGACAAAACAGCCACAGTTGTAGCAACCCATATCTCATCATTCACACCAACTATCCCAAAAGCTCTGGTTAATGAGGCTGATGAGGGAATACTTTCTCTTGAAAGAAATAATCAAACAGTAATAGATGCATAAATCACCAACCTCATGGACTCTAAAGAAATCAACAACCATGTCGACTTACAACCAGAAGCCGAAATTACCATGCCAACAAGTCACCTTCCAGCCACTCCACTAACCCCAGACCATTCACCATCACCATCACCACCACCAGAATCTCCTCATAATCCAAAGACACCATCTTCACCACCACTAGAGGCACAAATAACTATGAGCCCCACCCATGTAACTCAGCTAATTAACCCTACCACAACAGAAGCTCGGTCGACTGAAAATCCACCGAATGAAGAGCACCAAATAGAACAGCAACAGACAACATCAGTACCAACAGGACTAGTGGTGGTCCATCACGATAAACATAAAAGAAAAAGAGAAGAAAAGAAGAAAAGAGAACAACAGTAGACACAACAAGAACCAACGGTTATCCACCTTCATCAACTAGGTTCGACTTCTGTAGTCGACACACCAAAAATTAGAGATGGAGAATTGAACAATCTATTGGGAGCACTCACTAAAGAGGCTGCAACAAGAAAATCAAAACAGAAAAGAATAGGTAGACAAACTTGATGCGAAACAAGTCCAATTCCTGAACAAATGCAGGAATCCAACTCAAACAATTTTACCAGGAGCAAAAGAGATCGACACTGACAACCCGTTAGAAAGAGCTTATCAGCTGCTGTAAAGTGTCGTGTTGAACCTTCAAACACAATTGTAGGCCAAGAAGAATGAGAAAAAAGAAGAGACTTATGTGCTATTGATAAATCAGTACACAACATTCTCAAAAGCCTACAAAGTACTGCAGGAACATTTGGAGGAGTCCGCCACCACAGAAGAAGTATTGTGCAGTTGGTACACTTACTATGGCCAGGTATTTCAGGAGGCTCGAGACACCCATGAACACATTAAAACATTAGAAAATCAAAAGGGATTGGAAGCAGCAATGAGGAACACAGTACAAGAGCAGAATGTACTGGAAACAACAAAACTTGAAAAATTAGAAAAGCAAGCACACCAATGGATGAATCAGGAACTACCCAGTCTCGACACATTGGACAAGATTTTCCCACAAATGAAAATATTGCTCGACACAGCAGAAGAAAAAACTCAATTGTTGGGGATCGACATGAGAAATATCACAAACCTACCAATACAATAGAAGATGTCGATTATGTCAAGCATTACCACCTTGACCATTGACATTCAAAATGCTCTCCACAACCGGACAGAATTTCAGCACCAATTAGCCATTACAGCAGAAGCCATTGTGGAGATCTGTGTACAGAAAAGACCATCTATCCAACTGCACAGCCCATGAAGACAAAACAAATTGGAAGCAAACTACTCAAACAGGATAATTTTGTACCTCCCTATTTCTTTGAGACAAAGAAATCTTTTGTTCCTGGGGAATATGTTGGAGGAGATAATCGGTGAGCCAACTAGACTAGTTAGCCAACTAATTAGAGATTAGGTCGACCTCCAAAGGTCATGTCGTTTGACTAAACCGACAAGTAGTTATTCATAAATCCTTTGTAAATCATATATAATAGGTTGTTGATCCAGATACGAACTTGGTTTGGTTTGATGTTTGTATGAACCCTTATGTGTTTTATGTAATATAAAGTTGTTATTCTACATATTATCTTGTCTCTTGTCTCTGTTATGATTATATGAGTCTATATATGTATTAAACTTAGTGATCTGAGTGATTACAACAAGACCTAAAGGGACTTGACAGACTCAGCGACTCAGATAAGACTCAACAAATATGAAAAAAAATATAAATATAGCAACTTTTGTGCTTTGGGCACTTTTGGTAGGATGTGGAAGCTGCCATCACAACCTATAGGCCTGTAGGCATCCATAGGGGAAAACCTATAGGCTGGTAGTCTGTGATGGTAGCCTCCACAGGCTGCTAAAAGGCCCAAAAACACAAAAAAAATAAAATATAACATAAATAAATTATTTTTTATTTTATTTTTTTTGTGTTTTGGGGCCTTTTGGCATCCTCCACAAGCTTCCAACAAGCAAAAAAACACAAGAAAAAAAATAGGAATTTTAAATTAAATTTTAAACAATCATTTGAAATTTTAAAACACCCAACTAAGTCATATAGTTGTATTCACTGTGGTGACTAGTCCAATTTAAGCTGAACCATCAATGTTGGATTCATTATGCAACCAAAGATAGAGATACATAAACTATTAATGCATTATATTGTGGGTCTAAGAGAAGCAAACAACTAATAAACATCAATGTTAATAAATTGGAAGACAAAGGTACCTTGAGATAGCAAAATAGTATAGAGAAGACCATTTCTAAAAAGATAATATGATGTCTGATGTTTGGATATCATCCTCACAAGGGGATGGGTTGACCCATCATAGATCCAGTGGTTTACCTACTGATTACCAGGGGAGAAAAACATCTTAAACTACTAATGTACAAAGGGATGGGTACTATTTTTCTTACCACCTCAATGGTCAACCTTATGTATTTTTATTATTTTTATTATTTTTATTTTAACATCCTTCAAAGTCAACCACGTCATTTAAAATTCATGGGAGTGTGTCCTCCACATATTCATAGGGTTGCATCAAGCCACTGGGGATTTTAATTTCATTCCATGTGCAAGGTGCCATCATGGGATTTAAGCTTGTCACGAAATGGACCATCATCAATCCAATATGTGTGTGGGCGACTTAACCACATCAAGTGCAAGCAATTGGAATTGAGGTCTTCACAAGGTTCCATGACTTCATTAAGTCACCAAAGACCACATCATCATTCCATCTAACCATGTCAATTCCAAGTGGTGGGATCCATGATCTTTGCAACGGTATCAGGGTCTTCATCAGGGGTTCCATGGGCTTCTTCATCATACCAGGGGTTTTATAGCATGTTAAGTACCATACAAGGTCATCATCATCATATAAGAGCTCCATAACCACAATAAGGGTCACAAGATCATTACACCATCAAGTGTGGGTTCAAGGACTCCTTCAAGTATTCTTCATGAAGCAAGAGGCTTCTTTGACCTGCCAAAGGGATTCATGGGCTTCTTCAACCACCTAAACCATACCAAGATACTTCCAAGGGTCAATATTCATCATGAAATCATCTATGGGGTTGCTAAGCCTTCCCCTGAGGTACCATGACACCATCATAGCATGAATGACCACAGAATCGATCATTAATGCTTCTCTAACCCATCTAGAGATTCTCCATCATCCACAGGGTCTTCAGCACCATCTCTAGGGTCTTCAGCATCTTCAACAATGTTGTGGCTTCAAGATCCAGCCTTGTGGGTGCATGGACCATTTCAACTAGGTACAAGGTGCTTCAAGGCACAAACCCACTTTGTAAGGGATCCAAGGCTCAAACCCACATTGAAAGGGGTCCAAGGAACTGCAACTGGGACTTGGTGGCATCAATGAAAATATATAGGGCCACTACAATTCCATGTTGGCATCAATGACAATTTCATCAACAATATCCCCCTTTGTCATTGATGACAACAAATCATGCTCCCCTTGTGAGCATGCTCCCCTTTTGTCTTCATCTCTCCCCCTTTGGCATAAATGGTAAAGGGTTTCCACATACCTGTATCTAAAATCACTGATCACTGATCATTGTTCCCCTATCAATATGCATGATCCTAGGACCTATCTGTATACCTGGAGTAGTCATCCTTTCTCCTTTGAGTTCATCCTCTAGCCTCATGAATTCAAGGTGTGTTAAGGTCTTTGAGAGACCTTACACTTGGATTTCCACATGGCATCCATCCTCCTTTCCCTGATCAACCTCTCCTATCTGCAACTACTCGGTCTTCTTCATCCATACTTCCTTTTTGGCATCTGTTCTTTCAACATTTGTTCCTTCATCTGTATTGGCTTTCCTTAATGAGTTGTATAGGAAACTTCTCAAGGGTTGTTTCTGTGTACTCCTACAATCTTGAGCTTTGTTCCCAAATCCATCACAACTATAACACTTCATCGTAAGACAATGTGCAACAATGTGACCAACATTGTTGCATGTCCAACACCTGACTTAGCTATTGGAACTTCCAACACTTCTTTGATCAGCTTCATGTCTCCATACCTGAGAGTGTCCCTGAATGTAGGAATTTGTCTTATTATCTTCAAATCTTCTTGCTGATGTATATGAAGGACTCCTTCTTGGTTGACTTATTTAACTTGCACATTCTTGGGCTTTGTGGACAAACCCACTATAGGTATAGCATCTCAATGTGTGACATGTGGAACCAACATGTCCGACTTGATTACATGTCCAACATCTAACTGAGTCATTGGGCTTCCAGCCCTTCTTCTTCCATAGAATCTACAATCCATATCCTTATGACCAAAGTTAGAACAAAAATAACAATAACCAGTTATTGGACACAATGGCCACACTAAGAGGGGGGTGAATCAGTGTGAGAGAAGTTATAAACTTTTACCTTATTTTAATCAAATAGAGCATATCAATCATTATGTCATCAATTGCATAATCAAATCCATCATGAGTCATAATCACAACATTACATTAAAAGAGACACAAGAATATATGGAATTTTGATCTTTATTTATTGTACATGGAAGACAACAATCTTCTCGATTACAATAAGCACCAACTGATGAAAAGAGCATCAACTCTCAACCTAGTTTTCTTAGCTCCAACTAAGAAAGGTTTGAGGAGTCCAATCCTCAAGTGTAATATTATTCTTGCAAGCAATCATATGGATCTGTTGCACAACCAACCTCTGCTCTACACATCAATATGTGCTCATCACTACTGCTCATCATAGCTACTCATCCCTGCTGCTCATCACTGATTCTGATCACTACTCCTCATCTTTGTTGCTTGTCATTGTTGTTCATCACTACTGCTCATCTCTGCTGCTCACCACTACTGCCCATCACTACTGCTCATCTCTATTGTTGTTCATATGTTGAGTCATCACTATTACAAATAAATCTCATCACCATCATGTGATGAGGTCCCAAACATCAATTATTTCCATAAATCCCAAGTTGTGAAGTGAAAATGTTGGCCCAAAATTCAACCTTGCATATGAAAATCCAGCACCGCTTCTGCCCTTAAGTCAAGGAGTGTTACCTTCTTCAGTAATGCCTACAGTCTCTTGACAGTAAGTAGTGCCACTGCCTTTACCTCTTGTTCAAGGCGTGGTTCTACCCTGTCGCTCTGTCATAGTGGAGGAGAAGCGGTGCCCTTGGTAAAAAGTGAAAAAGAGAGGTTTCCACAAAGCTTCTCGAAGGAAAGATTCGTGGCACCCTTATCCCTACACCTGAGGACCACTTGGACTCGAGATTCATCCTTTTGGGATCTCCTATCCACCTCACTCACAGTTTACTCAACCATCCCTATCCTCCCAAGGCCTATAAAAGTAGGCGCATCGTTGAGGGAGAGCAAAGTTATGTTGTTCCATTGACATTCTGGCCAAATCAATAGTGTGAGCATAGAAGGAGCAAGTTGGAGATTTTGGGGACAAGGAATTGGCATGTGAAGGAGCATATTAACACTAAGGCAAAGGTTGTAAACTTCTTCTTCATCTGTAATGCAAAGTTGGTTCCTTTCCCATAAAGTACGTTATGTTATAATCATGTATTTTATTGTTGGATTCCTTAGTCACTGACATAGAATAGTGGATTATATTCTGGTTCTTTTGATGTTGATTGCTTGTTTCATGTGATTTTGCAGGTACAACCGTGAAGATCCATCACCATAGGAAACACCTACACCATTCCATCAAAGAGACTCATTCCAAATCTCCACCACTTCTAGGGGAAGTCTTCCAACTATGTTGTAACTCATTTGTTCTAGATCTGAACCATTCAGACTAGAGGAACAACTCTTGTCTGCAAGAGGTGCATTTTTCCTAGCAAAAAATATGGTGACTCCACTGGGGATGGGCTTTCAACACATCTCATCTTCCTTGGTCTTCAAACCCTTGTCTAAAATCCAAGCTCCAATCTTTCATTGGTTGAATCTACTAGCTTATCTAGTGAGATCTTGTTTCAGTTGATCAGATCTACTAGCTGATCTAGTGAGACCTTGGTTTGGTATAGTTAGATATGTTCATATCTAAGTCATTCTTACCTTATGTACTTCATATTCCTATCAATTCATGATTTTAATGCCAGTATTACAGTATCTAACTTTGCTTTTATCACCATTGTTTTCTTTTTTTATTTCTACAGGACATCGCGCATGCACAGTGAACATTAACAAGTGCCATTTCCTATGCGCAATATTCAGGAAGCGATGCCACCGCTCTGTTGCAGTGGACAAGAAGCAGTGCTGAGCCAGAACCTCTCTGTCACCAACCCTCGAGAAGTGGTTCCAGGTAGGTCTTCTACTTGCTTGTCATTTCAAAACTTTGGGATTTTTGCTTTCTGTTCTGTGAATGTTTGGGATTATTTGCAGAGATCTAAATACTTAAAGTCAAACTCTAGACATGGTAAATGCTTGTTTTGTTGAATTCAAAAGCTAGGTTACACTCATCATTTTGATTGCTTATATGCTTGGTTTGCATTTTTGAAAGGAGTGCTTGGAATTTTTGCGCAATTAGATCTCTTCTTGCCGCTTGATAAGATTGAAAAGGAAGACTTCCTTGTTGGTTTTTTGCTTTCGTTCTTCGTTAAGTTTACAAAAGACTTCTTTTTTCTTTTAAAAAGAAATTTTTTTGTTGAGATTTGATTAAAATTTTGTTTGAAGATGAATTATTGGATCTCTGACTAGCCTCATAAGCTTTCAGATCTCCATGTTATTCTTTCTTTTTACATTTTTTTCTCATCAAAAGAAAAATATATCATAGTTTTTAAGTTAGATCTTTCCATTTTTTGAAGAAAAATTGAAAATTACTTAGGGTGCATGTGAGTATTATTGTCTTTCTGATTAGGAAAAGAGTTCTCACCTCATTTTCTCCATCGTGCGCCCGTTTTTCCTGTTGCACTTGTGCATCGGATTCTTCCTTGCACACTTTTCCTCTCTCAACAGGCCCCCAACACTCACATGTGGCTCGTCCCGAGCCACTGAGCAAAATTGGAAAATGTTGGGAAAATTTTAAGTCTCTGGCACATGTTGCGCCACAGGACCAACCTTGTCCTGAAATTCCTACAAAATTTGTTGCACCCAGGAAACATCCGTGGTGACCTCTTCAGCTTTCTTAGCCAACTGTTCCACACAGTCAGAACTGATATGTTCTGATGGTCCTGCTTCTACTGACTGAGTGATATGGTGGAGATTCTATTGTACAGGTTGAATAATCCCTGTAACTCGTTTTGCTTCCAACTGATGCACTGTCGCTTCATCATTTCTACTCTTCTCTTGGTCACAGAGAGCTTTGACTTCCTATTGTAGCTGCTTGAGCTCGGTTACTTTTGCAACCTTCTCCTTAAGCGACAGCTTCTTCATGTCTGCTTTGACCATTGCAATTTTCAGATCGGCATGCCGCACTTCTTCCTTGATCTTTTCCACTGCTTCATCTTCCAAAATCAATGCCCATGTCGCGGAGACGACTTCAACTGCCTCAGTGCAGAGTTGTTCTCCTTGCCTTATCCTTCCCACATCCTCAGATGCTGTATTACTGCGTTCTTCAAGAACCTCAAGAGGTGTGCTTGGTGTCTGTCATGCCTATAGCTCCTTGACTTGTTTCCTGAGTTCCACCACAATCCGCAGCAACTGACTAACCTTGGCAGCTGAATCCTCATCTTCTTGGCCTTCTTCTGGTGGGAACTCTGCTACTGCGCTCTTGATCACTTCAGCAAGTGTAAGTCGGCTCTGTTCATGTGCCTCAATCTCTTGGTCCTTTTCCTTAAGGAGGACCTTGTGCTCTTTGGCCTTCCTTGTCTTCTTTGTGGCTTGGTAAGCCAACGCATTTTCTCTGATGCGGAGTTTAGTCGCGGCCACATGCTGAATGGAGTATATGTCGACTAATGGTAGTTTTGAAAAATCTAGCATTAGCATCTCTAACGCCTTAATGACATTGCCATACTCTTCAGTACCTGACTCCAGTGCTTGCGCTTTTAATTCCATCTTGAGGGGCGGCAAAAACATTGGCATGGTTAAAGTGTCTCCGAGATCCATGCCATATGTCTCAGCCTTGACAGTGGTTTTTACTTCGTTGATGGCCTCTGTGAGCTTGTTGATGTGCTTAGCAACTTTGATGGACACTTGTGTTTGTTGTGCAGTGAGACCCTCCAGGATGCTCTTGGCTACTTCTGCGACAGCGTCAACAAGTAGGCCTATGTATTCTTTATCCAAGCTAACAGTATTGGCCATTTTTTCAACTTTTCGCTTCTTACACGAGTGTGCACGCTCTTTTTCCTGTTGTTGCTACTGGGTACACACATCCTCATCAGTAGGTGTGCCTTATGAGTCATCGTCGCCAGAGTTGTGATGATCGTCATTATCGTCGGAACTCAACGACTGGTTGTCTTTCTTGTCGCCACCATCATTGCCTTGCCCATCATCTTGGTCATTACCTTGACCATTCCCTTGGCCCTCGCCTTGGCCACTTCCTTGGTCACTTCCTTCCTGGTTCCTCCTTGGTCCATCTGCACATCACCTGGTACGAGCCATTCCGTAGGCCAATCCCAGATGACTGTGTCTACATCCACGTCAGTGATCATAAACCCCGCCTTATGTGCTTGCTTATCTAGGTCTCGTCGCGGCTCAATAATAATGCTGTGGACACCAGCATGACATTTTATAAACAAGGAAAATTTATGCATTGTCATGACCCTTACTCTATGTTGTTGTCTTATTACATCGCGCAGCGCCTCGCCGTGAAGAAAGAACTCAATCTTATTATCTTTTTCCCAGATAGTATCATCGTTATCCTCCCAGAGGTTCTAATACTTTGCGCCAATGCAAAGTATTGGGACATTCAATGGCTGGTAGTCCAGAAGGTTGGACCAAAGAATAAAGGAAATCAAAATCAGCGGCCAGGAGTAGTGGAACTTGGATTTGTCCTCCTCCTGTGCTTGCTCCACATCATTTATTAGCTCATTCAATAGGTATTGCAAACATTTGAATATTACACCCATTTTGCACTGTTCTGCGAGTTCTACCGTTCAGGTAATGCACTCAGTCGGCCTCATCTTACGCAGTAGCTTGCAAGATAGGCTTTTTGTTGCAAACCTTACTGTGTTGTCCTCTATAGGGGCAATGAGGAATCCCCGACTTGCGTGCTAAAGATTATATTTATGCTTCATCTTGATCGTATATTTGTTTAGGCGTAGATACAACACAGGGTCTTCTCCTACCTTCGGTAAACCCGTTATCAACGAGATGAGATCGACGTCGACAGGGTAGGGTCGATCAAGCCATAAATATCATCTGTGAAAACACACGAGGAGTTGTCAGACATATGTAGTTACCAATGTGCTTCACCCAAAGTGCGGTATGAGAAGCAAATTTAACAAGCTCACGTTGTCTACACCGCTATCCCACTCCATTGGTATTATGAGCTAGGGCTCGAGCGGCACAGCGGGAGTCGTAACCATGTAATTTTTCCTTTCTAAGCATGCCTGCTTTTGTGTATCAGTATCCTCAAACTGCAACTTGGGGCAACTTTGGTAGTATATCCAGCTGCAGGGGTACACTAATAGGGATTCAGGGTGTCACTAAAGAGGAGCATGATTTTTCCGGAAGCTTCACTTCACGCGCATCTTCCCTCCTTGGCCAAACATATGGAGGTAACAGGTTCTGTTCTTCAATGGTGGCACTTGCATCCCTGCGTGGTGGTGAGTTTGGTGCGTCCTCCCCATGCGTTTCTTTGAAAGCACCGGTCTTGAGGATTCTGGAGCGTCTCTCGGTGGCACGACTAGTTATGGACCTGTAACTGTTGGATTAATAGGCATATTCTGAATGAGGCTCGAACCAAAGGCTGGAACAGGGGCCAAACCAGCCGCAAGAGCTGTCAGTTGTCTTGGTCATGCCATTGTTTCCAATTCTTGTTCTTACTGTTGCACCTCTGGCGACACAATTTATTCTTTAATCGGACATAGTGAGGGGATGGTCAGGTTAGATTGCTCACTAGTGCTGGAAATTTCAACAGCCATTAGCTTCAGCTCTCAATCTGAAGCTCTGGTTCGCTCTAGCCCTCTCTGTGCTAGTAAACTGAACCTTGACGATGAAGCCTGATTTTTATAGAGGTGCGCTCATCCTGTATGTGATAATTGCCTGGAAGATTGATGTCTTGTCGATCACATGGGCTTCTCGTTCGACGCATTCCACATCAATTCATCTACTTGAGTTCTGAGTTGTACCTGTCAGGACAATTATAGCAGTTACGACGAATACGACTGATGGGACCAAAAATCACGTCGCCATTCTCATTGTACTTTGTCGAATTAATGACGCTTTCCTATCATAACCGCCTATATCTTCTCAGGTATCCGGGCTTTAATAACATCCAGTTGTCATTCCCACTCTTTACTCTGATTTACCTGTTTCAGCCGCAGACGTGGGACAAAACATTTTCCTTCCTTCCTTCCTTACGCAGGCATGTCCCGGCCTTCATAGTATGGTTTTACGGGACTGTCATTTACCATTCCTACGATGCATGTTCCATCTAGCTTCTGCAATTTCACTGTGCCCACTTTAGTGATGTACGCAATCAAATATGGTCCAAGCCAATGCGTCTTTAACTTCCTTGGATGTTTGAAGAATTTACTATTGTACAACAAGACAAGTCCTCCAGCTTTGAATGGCTTAATCCTGATATGGCGATCATGCCATGCTTTCTTCATCTGCTTCTCGATAGTCTGATGGAATCCTACGACAAAGCGTTCCTCTTCCATCTAAATGAGTTGCGACAACCTTTGCTCAACAAAATCTCAATTGGTTATTCACGTCAGCACAACAATCCTCAGGCTCGGCACAATGTACTCCATCGGCACAACAGCTTCTTGTCCATACACCAGTCTGAATGGGGTGTGCCCTGTCAGCCACTTACAGGTGGTGCAGTATGCCCATAGCATAGCTGAAAATTTATGATCCCAATCATCTTGGCCGACATTGCATACTTTGGTTAATTCATTCTACAGAATCTTGTTGAAGGCTTCAATCGTTCCATTCGCCTGAGGATGATAGGGTGTCGTCTTCTTATGCTGAATCTGGAACTCTGCAGTAAGCTCAGCAATCTTTTTTTTAACAAAATGCGTACCTTGGTTTCTAAGTAGAATTTTTGGACAACCGAATCTGGTCACCACATTTAAAAATAAGAACTTAACAGCAGTCGCAGCGATGCAATCTTTAACAGGTGCGGCTTCATCCCATTTGGTTAAATAGTCTATTACAGTAATAATGTAGCACGCGCCATTCCTTTTCCCTAGTGGACTAATCGGTCTGAAAAAATCAATGAGCCACTTGTCAAATGCTTGAAGGGATACATGCGATGCAAGTAGCATCTCGTCACGATGCGACGATTTTCCTGTTCTCTTGCATATATCACAGTGCCAACAGAAGCTCTAAGTATCCATATGTATGGTTGTCCACCATAATCCTATTTGCAGTATCTTGTGTACGGTTGCCTTTCCAGTGTAGTGTCCTCTTGCGACACCGGCATGTGCTTCACTCATTATCCATTATCGCTCATAGTAAAAAAAAAACACCCTTGTAATATTTCATCGGTGCCCAACTTGTACGAATGGCCCGCAATCAACGTATAATCAGCAGCTTTGACGACCAAATATTTATTTTGGTTAGTGGAGAATCCTTCAGGCGCATAGCATGTACTCAGCAAGTGGATGACAACGTTAAACTACTTGTTCTGATCCTCCATCATGGTGACTGCAAACAACTGTGCGTCAAGTAAGTTATCCTCCAGACTGGTTGGTGCTTCACCACTTTCTATCCTTGACAAGTGGTTAGGTCCAACATTCAGTCGACTGGGTTTAACAATGACCTCGAAATAAAATTCTTGAAACATGAGAAGCCATGTATAGATCTTCCCCCCCAACATTGGCTTGTTGACTAGGTATTTCAATGTCGAATGATCAGTGTACATTCTGAAATGTCCACATAATAAGTAGTGTCGAATCTTTTGAAGCGCATAGACCATGGCAAGGCCTTCTCTCTCTATTGTCGTGTAATTTTTCTCTACTGTCGATAATTTCCTGCTGGAAAAAGAAATAGGGTGGTCAAGCGCACCCTCTCCTAGCTGCGTCAAGACTATGCTGAGCGCGACATATGACACGTCGACATGAACATGGAACTCCTTCTTCCAGTCCGAAAATACAAGTATTGGCGCAGTGGCCATCTTTTTCTTTAATTTATCCAAGCTTTCCTGGCAAGGCTCCATCCACTAAAACTTCGCATCTTTATTTAATTGTTTCTCCATAGGCGCAGTTATCTCTGCATATCCTCTAATAAACTTCCTGTAGTATCCTGTGTCTCCTAAAACTGATCAGAGTTGCGTGGTTGATGTAAGCGGTGGTAAGTCAAGAATAATCGCAACTTTTGTTGGGTCAACCAAAATACCCTCTCGACACACGACATGACCCAAGAGTACACCAAATGGTGCGTAAAAAATACATTTCTTGGAATTAAGCGTGATCTGATACTAGCGACAGCGAACCAACATCATGCACAGACTCTCAATATGGTCTCTTAATAGACCAAACATAGTCCAATCATCAAAGTAGACCTCAAGAAATTTATGTATGAAATCTTTAGAAGCAAAAACTATTATTCTAGAAAAAATAGCAGGTGCATTCTTGAGTCCAAAGGGCATTACCGTATACTGGTAGCATCCCCATTCTGTGACGAAGGTTTTTTTGTGGTGATCATCCTTCACGATTCTGACTTGATGATAGCCAGAGAAGCCATCGGTGAATGAATACATCTCTTTCCCTCCGACTCTTTCAAGTACTTCATTTGTAAACGGCGTTGGGAATGGATCGTGCATGCATGCGTCGTTCAACTTCCTTAGGTTGACACAGATCCTGAATTCACCTATTGTCTTATTATCCTGGATCACTATAGGGCTGATCCAATCTGATTCCTCAATAGGTTCAATTATCCCGGCGTCGAGCATGTGATCCAATTCTGCTTTTACTTTCTCTTTATACCTTGGATTCAACCTATAAGGTCGTTTCTTAACTGGTTTAGCATCTGGTTTTTGGGGTATTTTCATTTCTCCCAAGTCCCTAACTATTCCCTTCATCTCCGAGAAATTGGTGGGGAATAGGTCATGATACTCATGCAACAAGTCTGTGATCTTTGCTACTGTCTCATCATCCCAATAATATCCTATATTGGTGAACTTCGGGTTCTCCGGCGAGCCAATGTTTACTTTCTTGATTTTAAGCGGCTTAAGGAACTGGTCGCTTTAAATACCACCTCCTTCAACTTCGCACGTACCCTCTGACTCTTGCATGTTTATATCATTTGGATCATCATCTGGTTCTCCAGCCAGGTTGTAACAATCCATCCACTGCTGGATAGTTGCGTTGCACTGATGGGAACTTGCTACATCGACAGGGATTTCTGCAAATATTTTCTCCCTGATTGTCTGAAACGCAACATCAACTGTAGGTTGCTCATCAGCAAATTCAAATGTGTGTGTGAACTGCTTAGCTATCCCTTCCCAATCCTGAATTCCTTGTCACAATTCCATGGATGTATACCAGCTTTTGGGTGTCATTTCCAAAGTATGAATGAAATGACGGGCCCATTCCTGTTGCAGGTATTTTGCAAATGCTATGTGAAACTGATTAATGTGCTCGACACGGTTTGACATCCCTGTGTATTTCTCACTCACAACATTGACTTCTTCATCGAATCTAACTTCCAACAATCTTCTGCACAATGGCCATTCTGATATGGATTGCTTATGTGTACCCCACCATCTGGCAGGCGTAGCCTTTAATACATAGTCCAACGTAGACAAGCATTGTGGTTCTGTTACCAGTCCTTCAAAATCGTTGAGAAAGGTCTCAAGGTTAGGTAACCCCTCATAGGTAGGTAACTCCCTCAACTTATTCCCCACCCATCACACAGATCAGGTAATTCTGGCGCATCGTCTCATAGAGATCTCATGCAATCTGTTCTACCAGTTCTCTAAGGCCTCTCCTGAGTCAGATGTGTAGGAACTAGCACTCTTCCACCTTAGGTTTCCATCCACTGTTGGGTTGATGTAATCTTCTTTTAAGGCAGTGACATTGTAGATCTGGTCAAGATAATCACCTTGTCCCTCGTTGTAGACAGGCTCGACGTATCTTTATCCCTCTAATGGATCAATGGGCGACACTAACCTCATCTCATTATCCTTAAATGAGAGAATAGTTTTCTTGAAATTGATAATGGTATGATTATATGTGGCCCAATCTATCCCCAAAAGCGTGGGATATGGGTTTGTGTCGTCGACAATGTTAATGACTTCAAAGTCTGCAAATGTGCGCAGTCCCTCAATGTCAACAGGGACTTGACTCAACCTACTAATTGGTAGTACCCTCACCTGATTTGAAATTCACAACTGGACAAGGGACCAATCCAGGTGTGGCTTGCCCATGCTTTCCCAAGTCTGTCATGTCAGAATATTGATGTCCAACCCCAGATCTAAAATAATGTAATCCAGGTCATAAACCCCTATCTACGCAGTCATTCTTAATTCGCGGTCAGTTTTGAATTTTTTCTTGACATGGTTAACCTTTCTTCCCAATTGCGACTCTTCTGGGGTTTCTTCTATCAGTTCTTGTAGTTCTGCGATAGCATCTTTATCTTGAATTAGCACTAAGCAACTTGACAGAAATGACTTGAGCTTACTAACCTTTCTCGAGATCTGTTTCTAGAATAGTTGTTGGAAGCTTTCAGGAATCTCCCTGACTTCAGCTGATGTCGACGGTTGTTCTTGATCCGAAAACTCTGGTCCCACGTTAAAAAAGACTTGCTTTTGTTTTTGAACATCAAATGGTACTTTATTCTGCGTCGCAGGTCTTACCTGCGGCTACGGTTGCGGTTGTTCTTGCAGTATATCCTGATCAGATCCGATCGCAACACCTCCTCATGTTACAACAACAATGCTTAGCTATCTTGGTTCAGCAGCAATCATTTGGACATTAAGGTTAGGATTCGGATTCGGGTTTGGATTCTGCATAGGTTTAGGACCTATGATGGCTGAGCTTGCCACTTCGCAATCCACTAAGGACATTGTTCCACATTGTGGTCCTACGCTTTGCAGTATGAACATGTCTTTGCAGGTTCCTGACAATCTCTAGAATAATGGCCCAGTTTTCCACAGTTATAGCATGTAACCTGACCTCTTCCTCTGCCAAATACTCCTCCTCCTCTACCTCTGAAGTTTCCACCCCCCCTTTCCCTGAGGGTATGGTTGTTGTGGTGGGTACTGATTCTACTGGTATTGCGGCTGATATTGGTTCTGTGGTGCATAATGATTCTATGGCGCATACTGATTATGATATTGGTTTGGTGGGAAATGCGCAGGCTGGTAGTGAGGTTGTGCCTGTTCAGCCTGAGCCTGCCCATCGTTATTCATCAAGTAGGCATTTACTGTCTTTTCCTTCCAGACTTGGCACGCTCTGCAATCCTTCTCTTCATGTCCCACTGACTTAAAAACTTTATAGAAAAGGATTTCTAGGGTACTTACAATCTTCTGCAAGTATAGACACTCCTCATCGTGATGTCCTCTAGTCTGGCATATGCGGCACCAAGGTAGCCTATGGGCACTCAATGGGTTTGGCACACCCAATGATATATAGTTCATGTACGTTGGACCATTATCCTTAGTGTGTCCATTCATTCTGCATTTCATACACCACAAATCTTCTTGGGCTTCCTTGCCCTTCTTGATATCCTGAAGTTGTATCGTCAAGTTAGCCAGTTGCGACTGAATCTGCACCATTCCTGCGGCACCATCTCCAATTGGCGTGGCTTCCAACTTCATTGCTAATTCGAGCGCTTATGTCTGCAATTCAATCTTTTGTTGCATCAATGGGCCTCGGATGTGTGGTAATAGTGCGACAATAAACCAATCTTTATGTTGCACATCCAACATTTGGAAACTTACTTTGGCCATCAAAGTTTTAAACTGTTGGTCAAAGTCCCATACGGACTCTACCAACGATTGTTTTATCTCCTTGATCTCGGTGATACACTGCGACTTAGATTTAGGGTTTATGAACTCACAAATAATCGTGAGTCGGATTTCTTCAAGGGTTTTCTGTGGGGTTCCTGGTGGTACTATGCAGAACTTCATAAACCAGTCCAGCGCACGACCCCTCAGAGTTGTGATCATCTGTGCTTTCTTTAGGTCTGCATTATGAACTAGGAGAACCATCCAAATAGCTTCACAGAGGAACCAATGTTGCTCTAGATCCTATGCTCCATTCCCATTGAATGTGGGTAATCTTATATCATGCCCGGCCATTAAGTTGGCATCGGGGTTTTTTGATGAATAATTTAATGGAGGTGTACCCTCTTGCGTGCTAGTCGCAGTACTAGCACTATCAGTATTAACAAATCTTTCAGGAGATGAGGCTATAGACCTTACCTCTAGCGATACTCTTGGTGTGATGTAGTTGCGTCCTGATCTTGGTGTCTCTATAGATTCCTCTAAATCTTCTACTTCAAATATCGGCTAACACTCTTTCTCATCGTCGTAAGACCCTTCGTCTAGCTATGACTCAACTTCGTAGTGACTTTCTACGAACAGACTAGGACTTGTCTTTCTCCTTTTTCCAGACCTGAATCTCCTTCCACTCCTTAGGAATCCAGCTTCTAGTTCAAGTTCTGTACTTCTTGGGAACATCTCAACTCACCATTTCCCATTTTCTCTGTAGATCGTCCATTACATATCTCCTTATCTGGATATGTGACTCAACTGCTCAACTACAAGATACCCTTCTCATAGACGAGCATCTTTATCCATGTACTTATAGACAACAAGTCTCCTCGTCGAGGTCATTGGAAAAAAATTCTTTCAGTCTAACTATATGAGGTTGTAGTCTCAATTGCAAACTCAATAATATATCCTTCCAAAATACTGTCAAACCAAAAATCAACAGCTCTAGAGATGGGGTTACTTACAGTGGTTATCTCGCGAACCAACTGATCACTCCACTCAACCACTTCTCTTCTTTGGAAATTTGTCTACCGAGTCGCCAATATTGAAAACAACTCGTACATCACAATGGGAAACTCTGCAAAGAATATCTCATGAATATTAGAATATATGTATCGGTCGAACCAATTTTCTGCGCTCAACCATGATCCTGCGCTCTCTTCTTGCGCAAAGGTTAGCGTCTTAGACTCCTACCAATCCTCTATTTCCTCCTTTGTCGGATGCCACAATATCTCCCTTAACTCAAATGATTAAGGTCCCAGCAACGGAACCATTTGTTGGCATCTTTTCCTTACTTACATGACCCAGGTTCAACAACAACACAAAACCAACAAAACACCCAAAGACATCGGCCCAACGTAGCAAGCTTAGTCGGCAACACCAACAATGCAGGTGCAGTCTCACTCGAGATATCTTAATGTGTAATTGCCAGAACCATGCTTTCTACAGTTGGCAAGGGAGTACAGTCCCTTGGTGCGTGGCCAAGGCGCTCAACAGAGATGGGGGGATGGAGTCTTTCACTACTCGACAGTGGTGCAACAGTACGACACAGCCGTCATGCGACACAACCTTGTCCTTAATGTTATAGCTGATTTTACCACACACGGTTGATCACATATTGATGGTCGTCCCTATCCCTCTGCAGACTCTTTGTACCCCATGGACTCATATTATCCTTTGATGTTCCAAGTTCATCCCTTAAAAATTCTTGTTTATTGTTGTACGCAACTTTTAATCCCATACTCGCATGTACATGTGACTTTTGACCTCAAATCCGCGTACATCGGGATGTGTGCATAAGTCCAAATATTTTTGGATTTTTCCTCATAGGAGTCCGAATAACTTGACTCTTGGCCTTCCAAATGCCTTGAGAATGCTCGGATTCGACCCTCCATTACCCTCTTGGAGTGCTATATAAGGAACCCCTTAAATACATTGAAGAGGAGGAATTGAAGAGCAAGTAAACTATAGTCCATTTTTGCCACAATTTGCATGTACTTTAGTTTGCATCCCTTTGTCCCTTTGGAGCACTTTGTGTTCTTCCCAAGATTTCCTTTGCTTGTGAGCTTGCTATCAAGAGATGGAGGATTGAGGTGGTGGAGGCCCAGGTGGAGGACTCGTTTCTCCGGTTCATAGACTTGCCGACAGAGGTTGTCACTATTGTAATCTTTGATTTTATTACTAGAAATATCTTTTCCTGTCCAATTATGTGCAATTGAATATGAATATTGAATCCATGGATGTGTTTAATTATTTATGCATCATTGAATATATATGCTAGAGTAGGTATAACACAATATTATATAGCATGCTTGTCTTGTTTGTTGTTGTTGAGAGTGAATTGCTAACGCAAGCGTGAATTGGAAAGCTCAATGGGGATCTACTTCAACCGTCCAGAACAAGGTACGATTTGGTATCCCTTAGTGTTAGATGTTTGGTTTCTCTTGCATATTGGGAAAGATTGATTTCTAGTGTCAAATTTGCATGTTGTGGTAACACCCCAATCCATAGGAATTTTCTCTCCGTAACAGAATTTGCGACCATATTGGGGAGGTTCCTAGTTGTTTCTCTTTGGGGGTTTTTGGTATTCAATGTGCCTGATCTTCTTGATTTGCTCTTTTTTTCTCCTTGTTTCTGGGTTGCATTTAGTAGTATGTTCATCCATTGACACTCCCCTAGATTGGTTTGACCCTTGGCCTGCTTTTTACCACTTTCTTCTCTGTATAGGCAGGTTTTTGGCTAAAGTTCATGTACATATGCAAGTTTTTGGCCAAAAGTCGCATATACATGCAGGTTTTTGGCCAAAATCTGCGTATAGATGCAGGTTCTTGGCTAAAAGACACGTACATACACTACTATTCTTTGAGTAGTCGTGTACATCCTCCCTTTTAGTTGAGTTTGATGTGTGGGAAGTTATCAGGTGGGTTGTGAGTGTGGTTGGGTCTTCCTGGGTTCTGATGTTGTTTGTTGGATGCTTCTTTTGTGACCAGAGACCGCTTTTACATTGATTTTTCTTTGAAAGTATTTCTAGTCATTTATCTTTTTTGTTTTTCCATTAGTGCATTACTCTTTTTTTCTTAGTGTCTTGTTGGGCTTGTGTTTTATACTTCCTACAAAGACTAAGAGTTTTAATGACTTTTATTGCATTTTCATTCTTTTATATTGAAAATAAAAAATAGTTGCATTCTTACTTGCATTTCACTTATGGATTTAAGGAGGTACTTGCATTGGATTGCTTGGATGAGAGTTGTGTTTAGGCTTTCCTATAGGAAGGATTGCATTGACATTGAAGGAAAATTTATGCATCTCATGTAGTGGCATACCCTGTTTTTCATTCTACACATAGCACTTGGCATTTCTTGTTAGGTGTGCATATTTACTTCACTGCTGAGTCATAACTTCATTAGTTGCATGACCATTTACCCTTTGAGTAATCACAGCCAACTAAAATCAACGCTTAATAAAATGAATTACACTCTTTTCTTTTCTAGGGTGCATCAACAAGAATAGGTTTTAGGGTCTTGGAATAGTTCATTGTGAGTCAATTCTCCAAGACCACTAAACAAAACAAGTAGGTGTATGTCCAAGAGAGAGAGAAATCCTTGGTATAATTAGTGTTTCTCAGGACTCTCCTCTTACACAGGAGTTAAGCACGAGGCAGTACACGCGATTGTGATTGGGATGACCCCTGGTCACTTTCTGTGAGCACCGGAGATATTTCTAGGATCGTATTCGTATTTGAGGGCTCTTTTGAGTTTCAGGCGTTGCTACCCTACCCATATAGTCGATCCCACCTTTGACTATCCTCCTAAGCATTGGTTATATTGGGGTGACCTTGGTTTCCTTACCTAGGTATCACAGGGGGTACTTGTAAAGGTTATTCTATGAGTGTTCTTCCAGGTAGGGGTTAGACAACACAGTCGCTTTACGCGTTGAAGCTGAGGGCCACTATAATTGGTTACGAACCTCCGCTTGCAATGTATGGGAGTTTCGAGTCTCTCCTAGGAGAGACATACCTACTGCATTCAGGAGCTCACATATCCTCCCCTTGGTTTGCTTGCATTTTGGTTGTAGATTCTCTTAGGAGTGTGCTCTTTGTGCACTAGTGGGATTTTGGGATCGTGGTTACACTAGTGGGATTTTGGGATCGTGGTTACTTGAGTATATTTATGTTCTCTTAAGTTCGGATCCTTTTATTTTCGGCGTGCCCGGTATCCTATCACCCGTCCTTGGTCCTAGTATAGACCTTGGTGTCGGACTTGGGGGCATCATAGCCCCTTACTGTGCTCATGGGTTTGGGAATGGTCATATTCCATCCTCTACTCCATTTGTGGAGGATTTTTATTCCCTTTGCTTGGTCTTTACACCAGTGGTCACCCTCACGGGGGTGGTAGTGGGTACTTCCTTTGAATGCGTTGTCATGATCAATCCTCCCTATATCCTATAGTATGGACTCTTTACTGACTATTTCCAGTGGTTTTGGACTAATATTATTGTCATGTAGGGTTCATTGTTTGTACACTCTCTATGAGGTTTTGACTCGTTCGTGTTTATTACAGGTATCAGGTCTAAACTAGAATATAGGTTAGGGTTTCACATCCGCCTGCATTTTGCATGACATTATGACCATTTCATCTTAACCTTAGGTACAATCCCATTCCATGATGCCACATAATCTTCATGTTGCTCTTAGAAGTGGCATTATGTGAATGGTAGAGATTTCCTATACATGGGTGCCCTAGTTAGATCCTTTTTTTGCATTTGGAACCTATGCTAATATGCCTCCTTTAGGTTGTGGGAGTCCCTTTTTAGTCCCGCCGTGTCCTTGAGCAAGAACTTCATACTCCTCTTGAACTTTATGTTGGCCATTTCCCTGGGACTCCCTTGTATATATCAAGTTGTAATTGCATTTTCATGAGTTTTGCTTGCCTTCTTAAGCTTTATGTCGGCTCCCTAACTTTGAGTTATTAGCCATATAGCTTGAGCTTGTCTCATGTCTAGCCAAGCAGAGCCTTTTTATATAACTTTTGTAGCTTGATCATCCCTTTTACTGGGAGGAGACCTTCCCCCGAGTGTCGTTATCCTGCACATATATCATTGCACTGAGCATAGGCATGTTCCACTACTTGGAATTAGTTTGCTTGTCCCCCTGACACTCGTCTCCTCCTAGATTTGTACTATAAAGCACTTTTATTCTTTTCAAGCTTTTTAAAATATCTGAAAAAAGTCCAAAAAAATAAAAAAAAATAAAACAAAAATCCAGACAAGAAAAGTTGTTATCTTTGGCAGCAGTTGAGTCGTGTCGCCTTCGAACAGAGCATTGTATATCACATTCGTTGGTTGGGTATTAGTTTGACTTTAGGAGCTATACTCGTTACTCTGAGTTTATCTCCACTGACTGGTTAAGCTTCCAGTCCCTATGGAGCCTATGATTGATGCCCCATGTGTCACAGAGATATCCCAATTTGCATATCGAGTCCATGTTGCCTACCTTCAGTCACCATTTGCCTTTATGCTCTTGTTCGAAGGAAGTTGAAGCCTGAGTTGACCATTCCTCAGTTATCTTGACTTTGCATGTCGACCATTCCTGGTACTATTACTGGTTTTTGTACATCTTGTTCTTCCACATGATAAAATGTTGCTAAGTACCTCATGTTGGTTAATGGGGGATGCCTTAATGCCCTCCTTCCAGCGGATTCCATTCCATCGACACTAGATGATTTATTTTGGAATAGGAGTCTAGAGTCATTTGAGTGCCTTGAGACTTACAGTCATCAGTGGTAGGTTCTCTCACCATTGACAGTTTTGGGAATACATCAATGTCCCCTGATCGATGGATTCTTCCAAGTGTTCGACCTCAACACATCTATTCACACTTGTTAGATTGCACTCTGTACCTTGATTCCCATTTTCAATATCGGTTGGTGATATCACGTCTGTTAACGGTATACATCAATGACCAGTAATCAAACGATGGACTACTATGTTCGACCTTGAAACATCTTGTTAACACTCTGTTTTAATAGTTGATTTAAGGGCCTGACGGAAGTTCGGTAAGGGTCCTAGCCCCTCGAATTTCATGTGACCACCCTTCTATGAAGAAAGCGGTAGGTGTGTTGTAACATTGGGCAGGATTCATAATCAAGGGCTGTGATTGATTGGAGGAACGGTGTCGAGCCGCTTCACGCGAGTAAACATGCGTGATCAAACCTTCCTTCCTAGATCGTGAAACGTGTTAAAGAGCGGAGGCTTTCAACGGTTGAGATGAAGTCTGGGGAAAATCCACGGCCTAAAGTCATTTCGCGATCCATACTTGTGCGGATAAAACCACAATCTCAAATCGTGAAAAGGTGTAGAGGTCGCAAAGATCAACGACCGCGATGAAGAAGGAGATAAATCTATGGCTACGGTTCATTTCACAAGGCAAACTAGTGTGGACGAATATCTGAGTTTCTCGTTATGAAAAATGGTTGGGCTCACTCGGATTGACTGTTGCATGAAGGGTCGATCTCGATCGACGGCTAAGAACGTCTCGCGATCCAGAACTACCTATGGTGTTCAGAAGAGAAAAGTTGGCGACAAGATGAATGGAACGTGGATGGCAGATATGAAAGATTCCATTGATCAAACGGCTGAGAAGACTCCTGAGATACATATTTCCCATCCAGTGTGGAAATGACAGCGGAGGAGACGTTCACGCGTGTAATCTGCACTCTCGCGGATTGGTCGATTTCTCCGACGCCATTTGTAACACGCGTAGAGGTGGAATCAACCCTATGGCAGAGTCATATCATGAAAGGATGGGTGGATTTTGTGTGAGCTGGTCTATGGAAATGAGAAAAGTAGTCGGCGAATCTGTAGCTCAAATGAGGCAAAGCCAGTGCGACGTGGGAGACCATTCTGTTTCCCACTTCAAAGGAACAGGGAAACATGGGAGCGTCCACCTCATGAAGTATGCAGCATGGGTCTAATGTACCAGATGGCATCCACAACTGCTCCCCACAGTAGACAGTGAGGCACCATAGCCGGTGAAACCAAATGACTAGATTCCCAGGAAGTAAAGGATCGCTCTACTCACGTCTTCGCACATGTTGAGACCAGATACACTCGATGATATAATGTGCGTGAATGTTGACTAGCCTGTGCGAATATCAATCCCGAAGCCCTATAAATATTGCCTTTAGTTAAACAAGAGTGAACTAACATATCTCCAGAAGCCGAGTTCTACTTCTCCACGAAGTTACAGAGGCCTGATAGAGTTTGACGATGAAGATCTGGTTTGAAAAGCTTGTCCGTCTGGGGGTGTTGATGGTTGGTGAGAAGGTTTCGCACTCTCTCGTCACCTTAGTATTTGCATGCCAATGGTGACACCAGCCATTGGGGCCCAGACATGATGCCTGCGCCTCCAACAACGAGGGGCTTGGACACTTACTTCCCGTAAGTGTTTTTCCAGGAACCCTTGATATCGTCGCCCCCACCAAAGCCTCCGCAGAAGGGGACAATCATTAATTGTTCCCTGTGTAAACATTTGTTCGGATGGGAGCGTTAGGGGCTCAAAGCCCTCATCATTTTTATTGTGAAGTACACTTGTCAAGGGTGATGGGGCTAGTGTAGATGTGCTACACCTTTGTGCCTGTGGGGGTGCTCACCTCACTAGAGGTGAGGAGTACAAGAATGATAGACCACCCCACAGGTCCGTCTCAACCAGAAGCAATACAACCCTTCTTCCAGAGCCCACGTATAACAGTTTCAACCAACGAGGAAGGAGGTGGCAGATGCGACTAGACCAGCGAAGGAGGCCGACCACTTTGCCAGCGTGTGACCATGTAGAAAGCTGCATTTGAACACGGTGGAAGCACACGTTTCAGGCAGAGAGGGAGGCATCATCCCTATCATCCGTCATGGCAACCGAGCACGTCAAGTTGTTATTCAAGTCGAATGCAACAGCTAGCACCACGATGTTTGTCGTGCATATTTGTAAAATGTGGCGATAGTCCACTCTTTGCACTGTTAACGCCTGATGGTGACTTGTAACAGCTTTTTATTCGGTAGTCTCAACATTAGGATTGTATAAAAATGCTCCCAATAGAGGGAGAAAGGAGTTAGTGAATTGGATTGGGAAACAATCCCGAGCTGAGGCTCCCATTTGTAAAGCTTGATACCTGTGTATGAATAAATTGCAGTGAAAGACTGTTACTCAAAGCAGAGATTCCTATGTTGTTGTTTTTCCCAATAAGTTCTTTCTTTTACATGTAAACGTGTTTCTTGTTTCCACTCCATTTTGTTAATTGCTTTTCATGTCTGCAACTTAGGGTGTAGTGGTTTGAAATTCATACTTGTTATGCTCCAGCAGCTGTTCCAGGCATTCATCAACGGTTCTTCTAAAGTTGCATGGAATTTGTCTCGTCGGTGCTCCATGCGATGGACTATGCCCTATTGTCCTCTAAATCGCCCGCTAAATATCACCTGATTCGGAAATCAACAACTATCTTGCCTCTGTTTGCAATTTTATGTCATTCTTTCCATTTGTAATCATTTCTTGTGTGGGTCTCGACTCCAATTTCCCATGGTCCCTTGCCCCCGATAATCCCACCATGCACCTTCCTCAACATACTTTGCCCCATTCAGGATCCTAGCCACCTGATTACGCTGATTGAAAATCCTATGTGAAGTAGACTCTGGTGACACACAAGACTGACAACCTTATGTGGAGCAAACTCCGGTGACAAGCGAGAGATCCCTCTCTAACTACGCAGGGCTAAAGGCGCAGTCTAAAGAGATCCCTCTCCAACAAGAGTGAACTAACATATCTCCAGAAGCTGAGTTCTACTACTCCACAAAGTTGCAAAGGCTTGATAGAGTTTGACGATGAAGATCTGGTTTGAAAAGCTTGTCTGTATGGGGGTGTTGATGGTTGGTGAGAAGGTTCCGCACTCTCTCGTCGCCTTAGTATTTGCATGCCAATGGTGACACCAGCCATCAGGGCCCAGACGTGATGCCCGTGCCTCCAACGACGCGGGGCTTGGACACTTACTTCCCGTAAGTGTTTTTCCAGGAACCCCTGATACCGTCGCGCCCACCAAAGCCTCCGTAGAAGGGGATAGTCATTAATTGTTCCATGTGTAAACATTTATTCGGATGGGAGCGTCAGGGGCTCAAATCCCTCATCATTCTGATTATGAAGTACACTTGTCAAGGGTGATGGGGCTGGTGTAGATGTGCTACACCTTTGTGCCTGTGGGGGCGCTCACCTCACTAGAGGTGAGGAGTACAAGAATCATAGACCACCCCGCAGGTCCATCTCAATAAGAAGCAATACAACCCTTCTTCCAGAGCCCACGTATAATAGTGTCAACCAACAAGGAAGGAGGTGGCAGATGTGATTGGACCAGCGAAGGAGGTCGACCACTTTCCCAGCGTGTGACCATGCGGAAAGCTACATTTGAACATGATGGAAGCACACGTTTCAGGCAGAGAGGGAGGCATCATCCCTATCATCCGTCATGGCAGCCGAGCACGTCAAGCTGTTATTCAAGTCGAATGCAACAGCCAGCGCCACGATGTTTGTCGTGCATATTTGTAAAACATGGCGATAGTCCACTCTTTGCACTGTTAACGCCTGATGGCAACTTGTAACAACTTTTTATTCGGTAGTCTCAGCATTAGGATTGTATAAAACTGCTCCCGATAGAGGGAGAAAGGAGTTAGTGAATTGGATTGGGAAACAATCCCGGGCTGAGGCTCCCATTTGTAAAGCTTGATACCTGTGTATGAATAAACTGCAGTGAAAGACTATTACTCACGGCAGAGATTCCTATGTTGTTGTTTTTCCCAATAAGTACTTTCTTTTACGTGTAAATGTGTTTCTTGTTTCCACTCCATTTTGTTAATTACTTTTCATGTTTGCAACTTAGGGTGTAGTGGTTCAGAATTCATACTCATTATGCTCCGGCCGCTATTCCAGGCATTCATCGATGGTTCTTCTAAAGTTGCATGGAATTCGTCTCGTCGGTGCTCCATGCGATGGACCATCCCCTCTTGTCCACTAAACCGCCCGCTAAATATCTCTTGATTGGGAAATCAGCAGCTATCTTGCCTCTGTTTGCAATTTTACGTCATTCTTTCCATTTGTAATCATTTCTTGTGCAGGTCTTGACTCCATTTTCCCATGGTCCCTTGCCCCTGATAATCCCACCATGCACCTTCCTCAACATACTTTGCCCCATTCAAGATCCTAGCCTCCTGATTACGTTGATTGAAAATCCTATGCAGAGTAGACTCTGGTGACACACAAGACTGACAACCTTATGTGGAGCATACTCCAGTGACAAGCAAGAGATCCCTCTCTGACTGCGCAGGGCCGGAGGCGCAGTCTAAAGCGATTCTATTGTTTCCCGGGAGCGGCCTCCCCTCACTCGACCTTGGGGGCTCAAAATCTCGGTGCCAACGCATCTATTCGCATAGTAGGATATGTACTCATAACGGTTTGTGTAGAAGACCTTCCAGCTTGGTGGCATGCCATATATGCTACCTCCTTGATTGTGCCAATGTTCATGAGATTTCAGCTCTCGTGATTTGATCCCAGTGTATACCAGATATCTTCAACCATTATGGAGATCTTGATCCATTGTGTATCTTCAATCATTATGGAGATATTGATCTATTGTACATCTTCATCCACTTTGGAGATTCTGATCTATTGTATATTGTACGTGGCGATGACCACACATGTCTCATTTTGTATATCATGCCTATTCATGGCCATTGTACTCTTATGTATCCGAGACTGCTCTGTGTATTTGCAGTCATATGCAGAGATTTATCATTGTATTGTACTGATGAGTGGCTGGTTCTTCCACCTGGGTCTTCATTACTCCACTTCTGGGATGGATTTTATAATGTATTTCGGCCATCATGTTACCCCTCTGACCTCACACATTAGGGGGCATCTATTATAGTTGATTTTACCACACACGGTTGATCACATATTGATGGCCTTCCCTGTCCCTCTGCAGACTCTTTAGACCCCATGGACTCATATTATCCTTTGATGTTCCAAGTTCATCCCTTAAAAACCATTTTTTATTGTTGTACGCGACTTTTAATCCCATACTCGTGTGTACACACGACTTTTGACCTCAAACCCGCGTACATCGGGATGTGTGCATAAGTCCAAATATTTTTGGAGTTTTACTTGTAGGAATCTGAATAACTTGACTCTTGGCCTTCCAAAGGCCTTGAGAACGCTCGGATTCGACCCTCCATTACCCTCTTAGAGTGCTATATAAGGAACCCCTTAGATACATTGAAGAGGAGGAATTGAAGAGCAAGTAAACTATAGTCCATTGTTGCCACAGTTTGCATATACTTGAGTCTACATCCCTTTGTCCCTTTGGAGCACTTTGTGTTCTTCCCAAGCTTGCCTTTGCTTGTGAGCTTGCTATCGAGAGATGGAGGATTGAGGTGGTGGAGGCCCAGGTGGAGGACTCAGTTTCTCAGATTCGTAGAGGTGTCGACAGAGGTTGTCACTATTGTAATCTCTGAGTTTATTAATAGAAATATCTTTTCCTGTCCAATTATGTGCAACTGAATATGAATATTGAATCCATGGATGTGTTTAATTGTTTATCAATCATTGAATATATATGCTAGAGTAGGTCTAACACAATATTATATAGCATGCTTGTCTTGTTTGTTGTCATTGAGAGTGAATTGCTAATGCAAGCGTGAATTGGAAAGCTCAACGGGGATCTACTTCAACCATCTAGAACAAGGTACGATTCGGTATCCCTTAGTATTAGATGTCTGGTTTCTCTTGCATATTGGGAAATATTGATTTCTAGTGTCAAAGTTGTCTGTTGTGGTACACCCCAAGCCATAGGAAGTTTCCCTCCATAACACTTAACAACCTTAACAGTTGGTGTAATAGTGCGACGCAGCTGATTCCTTTAAAGTAAATGACTGTGATGTGACTTATATTATACCTTAACAACTTAACATGAAATAATACATAGTGCTTGCCAATGCTTCGTCATTCATTCATTTACAGCATTCATCTATATTGTGACATTCATTCACACAATAACTGTAAGTAATGGAAAATAATCAAACATTCACCATTGATAGTTAAACATTCGACCATTCACATTCACCAATCAACATCCATCAACATAGGAAATAACATGGAAACCCATCTGGGAAAAACCACCAAGGTGCTCTTCATCTGGCATGAGAAATATGGGTAACACCTTGCAGTTTGGTATTTACAGACTGTTCTTAAGATATGTATCTTTGCTCAACCCTTCTTGCTCTCATGCTCTCTGGTTTATTCTTCTAACTACTCCTATTGATCCGCACACAACCTGGATCAACTCTTCTACTTTACTGTTTGCACACTCAGCTGTAGATTAACTCCTACAAAATGGTCTATGCACTCAGCTGCAGATCCGCGGCTCAACAACCTACTGCTATCAGACTCCTCTCTGATCTTCTACAATACTTCTACTCTTTCCAAATCTTAATGAAGCTAACCCTTATACAGAGCGGGTTCCTCGTGTTTATAGTGTTTACAAGACCGCATAGGATCGACTAAGTACAGCTCAGTTATTATAGACTTAAACAGGTACAAAATATCTGCTACTACATTAATTTCGGCCCATACCTAGCCGCAAAAGTCCTGCATTACATTAACCACGACCATAACTAGCCGCGAAAACGTCTTTCATCCTGTCTGTACAGGTTATAAATAGCCGCAAAACTGTCCTTTAGTCTTTTGTCGGCTCGTCCTTCCGTATTCTTCCTTGACTTGTACATGTTCAGCCTTAACTCTTCTACCTATCAATGTTCCACTGACTCGGATCTGCCTTTCCTCGTCGCAGCTTCCTCTGCTCAGCGCTTGCGCTTCTTCCTTTACCTGCTCTTCTCCGTCGCGCGTCCGTTTTGCCTATTGCACTTGCACCTCGGATTCTTCCTTGCACACTTTTCTTGGCACTACACCACCTATCTTAAATTTAATTACAATCAAAGTATGCATAAGAATCTAAATTATAGCCATATGATGTGAAGAGAAAAATAGAAAATAACAAAATTCACGTGAGCCATAATTTATTGTCATATTAATAACCATGTTCATGAAAAAAATGAAACTGTTACATACGATTTAAAATAATTCATAGTCATGATTTTCCTAAAATAGGGACAACCAGCATAGAGTAAGTGGGTTCTCACAGTTCGTAGAGTAACTTATCCAAGTCTAGAAAACACAAGTCTAAGATATGGTCGGGTTATAGCCACAAATAAATTTCCTCACGCCAAACATGATATCAAAGCGATGGGCATTGTAGTTGGCACTAACTAGGGACTACATGGACCATTATGCTCCATATGACAATGGGATCAAAATAAAAATATTGCATAATAAAGGAAAATTCCTGCAAAGATAAATTTAAGTTACGCAAAGTCATTTATAATGTACACAAGCCTTCATGGACTTAGCACTTCATCAAGCTTAATGTAATTTTAAGTCTTACATTAGAGTGTGTGAATTATAAGGCCTTAACATGATTCTTGAAACACACCCATGATTAGGGCTAGATACTAGTTGCCATTAGGATTTTTCAAAGGATGGATGGTAAGGACACTATGGGCCACACACATTCATTAAGGCCTTTAACACATTCATAAAGGCCTTTAAGGAAAATCATAGGAAACCAAATACATTTTGAGGTTTGAAGGGTAAAAATGATGTAACAATGGGATAAATGATAATTGCAAATTATCCATATTTGATATTGATATACTACAATGTAGAACACCAAACATAACACAAGCTTTTTCTATACTTATGTAGTATATAATAATAAATAATAATAATTTAATTTTAAGATCACAACCAAACCATACACCAAATTGGTGTATGAGACCCCCTTGTTTGTGGGACAAGGGACCCTTCTACACAACGATTTGACTACTAAAGTCAATTCTGTCGACTATTTCTCCTATCCAATTTTCATTATGTGCTATTTATTTAATCTTTATTAAAGAAAAAGAGGGTTTTATTGAATGGTTTAAGGGAAGTGTGACTTTCCAAAGGAAGAAAGTGGTGAAACACTCATTCCTCCACTCATTCCTCTTAAACACAATGAAATAATTAAGATTGCATGACTCATGCTTTAATATGATAATAAAAATAAAAATAAACAAGGCTACAACATAACAATGTATGTTGAATTCGTTGCATAGTAATAAACAAGTACGTAGGCATGCAACATTGGAAATATAATATATGCAACATTGTGTGTGATATAAAAAAGGTGCAGTGCCAAAAGGAAAATCAGATTGCCAATAAATTGCCAGAAGGCCATAGAAGATTAGATGTTGTTTGACACATTTGCACTCTTCGCTCCTATCTGCCAGCAAGGGTTTGAAACAACCAACCCACCATAGTTCACATTTGTTAACATAATCTACCAACATAGATCCAAATCCTAGGCTCTATCAAGCGTCGAAAGTGATCAAATCTTTGGAGGTGAAACCTCTTCTTAAGTATTGCACTCAACTATCAGCTTTGGTGTGATTCAGACCAAAAGACACATCTTTTTATTTAAGGTGGACATAAAACATTTTTATCATTAATATTTGATACTATTTATGGCAGACATATAATATTATAAAGCCTTGTAACTTTCCTGTAAGTAGGAATATTTGTTCACCGAAAATTTAGCATATCTTTGATGGCATCCATAACTTTCATAATCTCAAGCATTGCATCTGCTGACGAAAAGAAACACCTCGAAAATGCCACAAGCTTTGGCAGCTTCTTGGAGAGTGTGGATTCCATTTTTTTACAATATCACGAAGGCTATTACGGATTCCTAAAGCTAAAGCTATAGCTTATTAAACATGAGGAGGTAAATCCTTGATAAACAAGATTGAGTTTCCTTCATACTTAAAGCTAAAGCTATAACTTATTAAACAGGAGGAGGTAAATCTACTTGTCTGTTGCTGCATTCAACACGAAACGAAAATCCTTGTTTTTTTGAATCATAAAGAAAACAACAATTTGGACAGTTTCATTTTTTCAAAAATTTCACCCAAATTTGTGCTCTTTAGAATGCATATTTTCAGTTAAAAAAATTCAGGCTGCCAAAGATAGTTTAAAAAACACTCACGTTTAAACTTAGTTGTTGGTGGATTTTGTTAATTCAATAAGCAATTGTTTTCAAGCTTTTCTCTGAACAGTTTTAATTGTTTTCTTTTGAAAGTAGCAAGTCAATTTTGGAGTAAAAGAATCTTAAATTCAATATGGAAAGGGAAGAAATTCAGAGGTAAGAGAATAAGCTTTTAGATATTTAATTTGATATGAAAGGGTAAAATTTCATGTATAGGTCAAATTATACTTATAAAAATTTGTTCAATCTTTCATTGATCTAAATTTTGAAACCATAAACATTTTAACAACAACTTCAGTTAATCAACATCTCTCTCATAATCCGAAATCATAAGTAAATAGAAGTAAATATTTATAGCCGACATTTACATGAGGAACATTACATAACATTACAATATCTCACTTATAATTGATATTTGCATGAGGAACGTATAACCTTACAACATCTCCCTCATAATATTTATAGACGACATTTACATGAGGAAGGTTACGTGCATGAGGAACGTTACCGAACGTTACAAGATCTCCCCATAGTGGGTTGTAGAGCGCCTCTTGGCTCAATGAGGGTGGGTCTCCGAGAGGGAGGAGGAATCTATGACCACTCTGTCTTAAAAACCAACATAGCTCCGTCTAAAAGGGGATCTACCAAGCAACTAGTGGGATCAAATTTCTCCAAACCCTTTTTTAGAGTAGAAATGTGGATGAAACTTGTAATCCAATATTTATGGTTTTAGTTTATCTAATTTATGTTATTTTATATATATGCAATTCTAAATAGTTTAAATTCAATTTAAGACGACATGTTATTTTTAATAATATTTTATTATTTTCCATAACTCTAGGATGAGCATAGATAGAGTTACACATCGCTCTCTTAGTGGGTTGTAGAATGCACCTCTTAAATGTAATGAAACATACAAATTGATTTAAAAAATATATGTTTTAAATATGCAACTATGCTTCATTGTTATTATTTAAATCTAACTATTCTAAAAAACTGAACCTATTTAATAAAAATAATATATTTTTTTCCAACATTAACATTGAATATTTAAGTGAATGAAATCTTTCGTTGATGCGATTTCTTCCAATGTATAATATTGACAAGTGTAATTCCAACAATATCCATTGAGAATAATAAGTGTAATTAGACCAGCATAGATCCAAATCCTAGGCTCTATCAAGGGCCGAGATGGATCAAATCTCTCGAGGTGCAAACCTCTTCTTAGGTATCCATTGATTTGATTCAAACCAAAGACACATCTTTTTATTTAAGGTTCACATATAATATTTATATTATTAATATTTAATATTATTTATGGCCGACATATAATATTTTTTATTATTTTTTATTTTGTTAGGAACAAACATTGCATCATTTCCCCACACATGGTTTTAAAACCATATGCAAGTCCCTCCTACAACCATGGGTTGTTTAGGAGACCTTGCACGTGGTATTAAAACCATTTGCAAGGCCCTCCTAAACTATGTACAATAAAACCATGGGTTGTTTAGAATGCCTTGCAAGGCCAACATTTTTTTGCGGATAATTCAATTTTGTGTTTTTTCTTGACCCACGTATTTTTTTATGGATAATTAAATTTTTACTTTTTTATTGTTTTGTTAGGTAGGAAGAGTACAACATCTCCCCCATATTAGATTGTTTTATTTTGTCCTATTAGAAAATTTATTTTTTATTAATAAAAATAACGTTATGAAAGTGATATTATTTTTTATTTTTATTTTTAATTTTGTGTTACAAAATCTATCCCATAATATTCATTATCACTATTATTTTTTGCCGACATGTTACAAATGTTACATCACGTTACAAGATCTCTCCCATAATATTCACTATCATTATTATTTTTTGCCGACATGTTACAAACATTACTAAAGTTACATCACGTTACAAGATCTCTCCCATAATATTCACTATCACTATTATTTTTTGCCAACATGTTACAAACGTTACTAACGTTACATCACGTTACAAGATCTCCCCCATACTGGGCTGTAGAGCGCCTCTCGGCCCAATAAATGGCGGTACATATGGAAACATTTTCCATCGACGATTGTAATGGTTACAATCCATTACATAAGCCAATACTAAACTCCAAAAGAAATATATCTTTTTGAAATATTAACTTACACACTCAATTTCTCTTCCTCATACGCTTCATATGCACATGATCAGTTTGACGTGGAACCCACCTCAGACCCTTTTGACATGAAACATTCATTGCTGACTTAAATCCGAGTCGGATTTTAAGTCTGGCTATTACCAAGTGTGATTTTTCTCATACAACACATCGAAGACAACATTCAAGATGAAGACATCGAGACATAGTTGTCCCTTCACTTCCCTGACGGATGGATGTGGCACGCATGAACCAAAGGCCATGTGCCCGCTTCACCATTTTACTTGCAATCTCATTTTTGTCTCTTGACATTGCCATTCAATTGTGCAAGAAAGGTAATAATCGAAGAAAAATTGTGAACTAGGTCTCCACCATGACCACATTTTATGAGGGATGAAAGCATAATGATGCAGAAGGTTTAGGAAATCTAAAACAAATATGTGACCAAAGTTTATGTATCTTACAAATGCATAGAAATAGAAGGAAGGTGCCCATGCCTAGTAGGATAATGTCACCAAGCTAAGGTCGAGGAATTGTGCTATGGTCCAGACCTATAGTATACTTTGTTGCATTGTCATATTTTGGGCATATGTTATATTACTTGGTTGTTGGCTGCATCATCTTCAACAAACTGAGAAATTGTTTGAAGCTCTTGATAAAGGGATCATTGAAGGGGAGGAAGAACAAGAAGAGGAGATGCTCATGGCAGTGAGGATTGATATAGTGTGCCTTTCAGAGATGTTTGCTAATCGCCCATCGAATGCAAAAATGGTTTCCAAGCTTACATAATTGCACAGTTTCTAGTAGGTTCAACTTTTGGGTAGTTTTGATTGTTTCACTAATTGACAAAAGAACTTAGAGATTGCTTTTTGATGAAGCTTTATGGTGTGTAGTATTGGAAACTAACTATGGCATTTTGAACATTATTCTCCTCGTATGCTGCTTCACAAAATTGGTAAGTGTGTGTCTGAAAAAAAGATCGAGGAAAAAGGTTGAGATTCCATGTAGGTTCATTTTCAAAACTATATAGAAGTTAATGACTAAGAAAGAAGTTTAGATGGTGGCATATTGTTGTTTTTACATATACAATGGTGAACTTTGCAAGCTTTGATAGTAGTGCTGAGAATATATAAAAATATCTTGTCCCAATTCCACCACTTCCAAGAGAGGATTGCCCAAAGGCTTGGCAGTTGGGTGTAAGCTTTGCAGCCGACTACATTGTAGGTAATCCAATTGCAAAATTTCTATGATTACAACAATTTGAATTTATCTACTTGAAACTATGGGAAATATATACAACTAGGTTAATTTCAAATCTCTCATAATTTTTTGGCAAGCTGGTTAATCTCTTCAACTAGATTAATTCAAATTAACTGTCTGATTATAAAGCTAATAAATGGTTGGTTGTGCTTTAAGGAAGAAGGAAAACGGATTGGCTCAACAACTAACCAACTGCCTAGCATGGGACGAGCATGGGACAAGGTATTTGCTAAAGCTAGCTATAGACACAACAGATACATATTAAGATACTAAAAGCAAAGACAACTAGAAAGATTGAAGACAATAGGTTAAGATCCATAGCTATATCGAGATCCAAAGCCAAATACACCAGTAACAAAGAGAGCATCTTCCAAGCAAGCAAAAGCACGGGCAACTAGAGCAAAGCAAGCATCATAGATTGCACTAGTAGCAATGTGAGTAACTTCCAAGCAAGCAGAAGTACTGGTAGTCGAAGAAAAGCAAAATCAAGCACCATTGACAATAGATGCAGTTAGAAGTGCAGATGGAGCTAAGCAAACAAATAATACACATTTTAGCTATTTACCAAAAGGCAGAAACACATGATAGCAAACGCTGCAATGATGCAACAACGATGACACCAACATAATAGCTAGCAAAAAACACCATGATAACTCGAAAATAAGACATTAACAATGTTAAACATTGTCAAGGTTTTTAAATGCTCTCATTAAAATACACTTTCATTACCATGAAGTTTGCCGTTGTTTGGGCAATAAGACCCCTAATCTATCAACAACTAACATTGTAGTGAAATGCTAATTTTTTTTTGAATAGTGTTAGTACATGAAATCATGGTTTTCAAAAGTTTAAATAATTAACCATCAAAGTAAAATCGAATACAATGATACACTATCATTCGGCCGAATAATAAGAGAAAGCTAATTAACGATTAAAGTAGAATAGAATACAACGATACAGTGTCCTTCGACAGTATAATAAGAGACATTTAGCATAAGGAGTAAGCTATCTACCCAACCATTTGCACCGGGGCCCAACTTGACTCCGTTCGGTAATAGATTACTCCATTACCTTTCTGTGACAATGAGACCAAGAACAACAGATTCTACTTCTTTTCTTGCATTTTCATTGGAGATCAATTCTACAACAAACTATCATTACACTCTGGTGCAATAATGAAGAATATTAATTTACCAAATCAAATTGAATCTACATAATGAACCGATCTAAACCTAATCTGAAATTGTGTTTTAAAAACTTGTAATTTGAAATTCAATTGTTATTGGATTTGATAAGGCCAATGTTTTGTATGCTAGTTTAAAACTTTAACCTAGAGTTGATTAATTGTTACAGGGAAGTTGGTAAAACTTTCCAAGTTTTAGATCTTTCCACTTATTTTTATGGAGTTGACTAAAATTATACACTTCTAAACATACATTTGCAATTTTCATAAAAATTCCAATCAAAACTTACAATTTTAAACTTGAACTTAAAAAACAAGAATTTTTATGGCTAAATTTATGGATGGATGAATTCGAGAGCCGAGTTGGAGTGAAAGTAGGTGTTGGAATCGGTTTTTCTTGATCTCACGGATGGGCCCCACTGCAAATGGTAAGGTAGATAGCTTACTCCTTTAGCATAATTCTGCACTTTATAAACTGAATGAGAATGGCAAGGAATAGAGTTATATTTTCAATATTATTAAAAGCCAATGCCCTACAGAATCATTGATAACACGTTCGCTTAAATTCCACGCACGTGGTATCTTTTGCCGCCCCTAAATAAGGCACACGTTATCAAATCCCACTGGAAACAAACGCCGGATGAGTCAGCAAAGCTTCCGTGGATTTTTGGCCAATCTTACCCCTCGTATTATTTATTTCAACAGCGATCTCCAAGGCTTCCTGGCCAATTTCAACAGTGACACCCAGCGCTCGAGGCAGAGGAAATATAACAACAATAAGTGCAGAGATAGAGATTGAGATTCAGTATCATTTGAGCGACTTTGTGTAGGATATAGAAATAGGAATATATGGGATCTCTCAAGGACGACGACGATCTTCTTCTTCTTGCAATGAAGGAGGAGGAAGAGGTCATCGTATATGTTAATGGCAAGCGGCGGGTGCTAAATGATGGACTGGCTCATTTGACTCTTCTTGAATACTTGAGAGGTGATTTTCCTTTCCGTTCCTCACCCGATTCATATATTCAATTACTCGAATCCTTTATGTTTTTCATTGATCAATTATGTGAATTTAGGGTAAAGGTCATGTTGGTATGTTGCAGTTAAAATTTCTTTGCCAAAGACCATGCGTATATTCAATTTTCTTCGACTTGTTTTTATAGATTATTATTTTTAAATATGCACCATTGGGAAAATGTTTATGTCTGTCTGTCCGTCTCCAATCATCTGACTTATTTACATTATTCATTCAGTATTTGGGCAAAATAATTGTTACTTGGAGTAGTAGCTATATGACAGTGGGGGTACGGAGCCAACTGGGTCAACTGTTTTGCTGAAATCTAGGTTCTTACCAAGCCAGCCAGCATGATAGGTTGAAACTTGTTCCATTGAAGTACACTTATTCTATTTTTATTTTCTTGGTCTGCCTTGTGAATTGGGATGAAAAGAAGTGAAGTATATGCCTCTGTAATTTATATTTCAGCTTCAGCCTTAAGGCTGAAAGTTCACAGAAATAGACTAGAGGAACCTCAAGGTTGAGTTGCAGTTTCTAAATTTGCATCATTTTCCTTGCATTGAAATTTCAACATGGTATTAGAGCTGATTTTACTGAACTCACTTTCATGGTGAAAAGGGAGTTGAGTATTTCTGTTATTATACCTGGGAGAGGTGATTGATGTAGTACAAGTTGTTGGGTGAGAAACCCTACTGCAATTGGGAGACGTGCTTGGACCTTAGAAGAGCTATTCTATTTTATCTGTTGCTGATTTTACTTTGGGGTGTGCTTCGGATTTGCAGGGATGACTACTCTCGATCTTAGAGAGTGTAACATGTGTGATGCTGTTTTCAAGTTTAGACCTTGATAGTGTAGGCTGCAAATGCGTTTGGAGGAGGCCAAGCTTTGGGAGCTTATTGAGAAAGAGTTTGTTGTACTTACCAATTTGAATTTGTTGGCCTTGCTTGTTAATAATAAGGAGGCCTAGGCAAAGAGAATCATTCTTGATACGATGAAGGATCACTTAATCCCTCACATGGCGGAGAAGATAACGAGTAAGCTAATGTATGATGCTTTGATGGGGTTATATCAGAGTTCCAGTGTCTCTGGATAGACGCTCTTGAGAAACAAGCTTGTAGCTATTAGCATGATTAACATAGATATAGTGGTGAGCTATCTGGCTAGGATCACATAGTTGAGAGATCAATTGGACAAAAGTGGAGGATACAGAGTCGGTGACCATTGCCTTGAAGGGATTTGCTCCATCTTGGAAACCTTTGGTCCAAGGTGTTTGGTAAGCTAAAGAATTACAACAATTAGGAGTTGCTGAATCTTAAATAATCTACTTGGGAACATAAGCTTCCGCACTGATGTGCACTGTTTATGTGACATTCAAGGCTTCAAATGTTACTGAATTAATATGCATTATTAATTCTAATTGCTGTGGAACTAAATGCTGCTAGATGCAACTAACTACTGTAACTAGCTTAGCCTGCCAAAGGTTTAGGTATTTTGTAGCTGAAGTAGTCCTACGCATAAAGTGCCCTTTGGCAAGCTCAATGCTTTAGAATCCCCACACACTTTGAAATCAAAATACAATGCTTGAAAATAAAGAACCATTGAAGTAGTAAATAAATGCTACAGGAAATAAAGTTGAGTGTGGAACAGTAAAGTGGTTTCTTAAAAAAATAACCAACATAAATACGGCAAGTAATCCATGAATGGATAATTAATAGAATATATAATTGATAAGATATGATGATTTACAATGAGAAATGATACTTGTATAAATACCCATGCAAGGGTTGCTTTGGTGATGAGACGCCACCTTTCATAAGGTGCCTCTTCATTTGCCTTTTCATTTAATTATTTAATTACTTTATCAATATTATTAATATTTATTATTTATTTTGTTCACTACATTGCCTTCTCCTTAAGGGAAGCTTTGTCCTCAAAGCTTTATTGAAGAGAAGGCTTACGTCTGATTTCTTGTGTGTAATGTCATCTCTTGATCCTTTATTTTAGTACTTGTGACACTTGGCGAAATGAGACGATAGGAGTTACAAACTCCAAAGAAAAAATGTCGCATCGTCTGTGATGTGGTCCATCCGAGATCTATTTTCATCGGAGATGATTGTTGATCGTCTTGTTGGATAAATCTTCCCGTTTTCTGCTTAGGTTATAGATTTTGTGTTCTTTCGCTTCTAAATTTATAACTCCTTTGTTTATGTTCATTTTGATCCTGTTGTTGGTCAAAATGCTTTTTGTAATTTGGGTGTCAGTAAGGAGTTCTTGTTGCTTGTTTTTTTGCTGGATTGACTTCCTTTTGAACTGTGACGGGAACTGAATTTGTATTTGTTTCTTCTGCCTCAACTGGAATTTGTTTTCTGGAGAGTCTTAATGCTTCCTTCTGGGTTTGAACTAATTTGTTCTCTAATAGATTATTATTATTTTGAATATTCTTGAACCTTTCGTCTTGGGACTATTTTTCCTCTTTTAACTTCTTGATTTGTTTCTCTAGTTCTTGATTAAGATTTCTCAATCGATGGTTCTCTTCTTGCTATTTTAGTATTCTTCCTTTGAGGTCTTCATTGGAAAGTTCCTTCTTCCGATTGTTTTTTAGTTTCTTGATTTTCATAAGTAATGTCTTGTTATGAATTCTTAGTTGAAATAGTTCTTCAGTATTGCTTGCTAATTTGCCAATGATTTTCGCAATTTCTAACTTGTGCTTCTTTTTAGTGTCGTCATCCTTTTGTTGGAGTTCTTCCTTCTGTTGTTGATGTGGACATGTCTCTGATTCTTGACTTTTTAGCTTTATCTGGATTTGTGCCAATTCATCATCTTTGTCCATGATGAGTTGGTTTAAGCGCTTTATGTCTTCTTCTAAATCTTTATCACTTCTATACGGTGATTCTTCATTATCTTGGAACTTTTTGATTTTGTGTTTAAGGTCCTGGTTGTGATTTTTTAATCGAGATATTTCTTCATTCTTAGCTGATAATAGTTTCTCGATATCTTCATTAGCTTTTTCTAGTTTTTGATTTTGATCTTTTGAATTTTATTTCTTTATCAACTTATGAAGAATGATCTGCTTACTCATCTCAAATTGTAGATTTTTATTGCTTTCCTTGTAGTATCCTAATTCACTTTCCAATTTCTGTGATTGCAACTGTGAATTATCTTGATCGTCTTTCATAACAAAATATTTACTACATATTGGACAAGAGCGATTTCCATTCTTAAAAAATGTCGGATATTGGAATTCCATTTCGCAATAAGGACACTTAGTCCAAAATTTGGATTTATATATGAAATCCATAATTTCTCCAACAAATCCACAATGGGCCTCAATGATTTCTTTGATATCTTTTGAGACTTGATTTCTGTTCTTTTAATATCTTCTTGGTCTTCTTCCTTTTTTGTATGAAATAATAATTGTAATGACAATTATTAATTGATAATTAATATTATTGTTTAAAATAATAATATTTTTTTTTCTAATGGGAAGCACCTAGAACTTTTAAAATAATAAATATTTTTATTAATATAAAATAATATTATATATATAAGGGTTGGTCAAAAACCTATGCAGGTCAAAGACCTAGTTTGGAGAAGCTCCAAAATATATTGGCCACAAGCTGGAATCTGCCCAAGAAGGGGCTTTGATACCAATGAAACAGTAAAGTTGTTTCTTACAAAAATAACCCGCATAAATACGCCAAGTAATCCATGAATGGATAATTTATAGAATATATAATTGATAAGATATGATGATTTACAATGAGAAATGATGCTTGGATAAATACCCATGCAAGGGTTGCTTTGGTGATGAGACGCCACCTTTCATAAGGAGCCTCTTCATTTTCCTTTTCATTTAATTACTTTATTAATATTATTAATATTTGTTATTTATTTTGTTCACTACAGAGTGCTGCAAAAAATAAGGCTGAATGGTCCCAAAAAGTAAGCTAAGTGCTACAGGAAATAAAGTTAAGTGGCACAAAAAATAAGGCGGAAGGAGATGTGGGTAGCCAAGTAGCGGTTAGAGGAGGTGTTATCCACTAATTTTGCACTTAGTGGATTTTCGTTGAGCCACTAGTTATTGAACATGATGCATGTTTGTTTCCAGAGTTCAGAAGTTCAAGAGTTAGCTAGTTTTGGCTAGCCTTTTTTATTTTTTGTTGAAATGACCATACCCCATGGGGTTTGTAATAAAGTGTGCTAGTAGGGGGGTCTTGAGTGGCTCGGTTCCCTTAGACTTAACAATCAAATAAGGTATTCCAAGGAGTTTTTTCCCTTGTCAATTATTCTTTGCTTTTAGTCGAGTAATAATCGATGATTTTTTCTCCTGCTACCTCCAAAGCTGGAATGCCTGAATTTGGCGGTTGGGCCTTGGGGGGTTATTAGAGTCCAACTGTAAAATATGAACCTACTAGACACTATTGGTATGTTTCGTGGTCTTTTCCTAGGTCCCGAGGCATGTTAAAATGTTGTCCGGAAATTTTTTTAGCGGACATCCTTGAGTTTTTTATTTTTTATTTTTAACTATTGAAAAATAATTAAAATTTTCAATTAAACCATTTTTCTTATGGTTTAATTGAAAATTTTCAAAATGTAATAATTAAGTGGTTTGGGGGTGGATTTTGGCAAATAAATACTTGTTTTCTAAGCCAAAACACTCATTTAACTCCTGTTATCACACTTGTAGTTGTCCCTAAAAGTATCCCATCCAGGACGGTAGAGGAGATGGACAACTAAAGAGGTGACCCAAGAGATGCCACCGTTCCCAATGCAAGCTGGGAGTCACGTCAGCCGAGGCACTCTTCACTTTAGATCTAGTCAAGACAAGATCAAGGGGGAGACCCTATAGCCAATCAAAGAAGATTAGCCAAAGAAAAGGTTCATAAGGGACCGTGTAAATTGAGTTACGGAAACCAATGCAAGCTTAGGTGAGCCCAAGAGTTTAAGTATGGTTGAAGAGGCTTAAGATATTAGGAATGTTTCAACCAATGAATGAGTTAGGCCACCTATGAGGACCAAAGAGACAGATCTAACCCCATGAAATGCACAAGTAGGGCCCACTTCCTTAAAATGGGGAAATGATTCAAATGGGACCCACAAGGTCAAATTAGGGGTGATATGGTGCTAAGGGGTGTTTGATGATGTGGATCTATGGATCCAAGGTAAATTAGACACACCCACATATGGGATCTTAGCATATGACACAATCCCCAAGGAGTGTGAATTGACCCAAGGAGACTAGTGCCTTTAAATGGAGGGGCAAATGGAGTCCAGATTATGCCAAATTGTAGATCGGGGTAGTGAAGGCAATTATCAAGGTGGGTTTTAACTGACATGCCCAAGGTAGGCTAGATCTCCATAGATCTAAGCTTGAAAATGCATCACCCAATGACCCAAGTGGGGCACAACCCTCAAAATGAGGAATGGGGCCCACAAGGAAAAAATCAAAGGAGTGAAGCACTAGGGGTAGGTTATCAAATGAGAGGAGTGCAAATCAAGCAGGATCTCCCCTACCCAAGTGAGAGAAATAGCAAAACTCACCCAACCAAGGAGTGCGACCTCACCTAAGGAAGGCTAAGTGCCTTGGAAAATGTGTCAAATGAAGCCCAATTGCCACCAAACTATAGATCCGGATTGCCGTGGATGCTATAGAGGTGGGTTCTTTTTATTATTCCCAAAAACGAGCTAGATCCAAGTAGATTTAGGAAAAAGTGAAAAATGAGGGTTTTAATCAATGAGGGTTTCGAGATCTAAGAGAATAGATGGATAGGATAGAAGAATTTCATACCTCATGGAACATACCTGGAAGATGAAGATGGAAGAGGCTTGCGACGAGGATTACTTCCCACAAAGTTCAAATGCCAAACTTTGATGAGCCCTTCTTGCCAACGTTTTGCTTCCTTCAACCAAATCGATTTTCCTATTCCTGTCAATCAAGGACACAAAGATCAATCAATCAATCAAGAATGGAAAGAGATGCATACAAAGAGATGAGAAACATGAATTGTTAGTGCAAAAGACAAAACAACTCCTTGTCACCCAAAACGTCCTCTTGAAGCTTGAAGGGTAGGCCTCCCCACCAATTCGCACCCCTCCAAAACGTCTTCTTTCCCTGCAAAACAATGTTAGTTGAAGATAAAATCAAGATGGCCACCAATGTCTGTCAGTGCAGAGGAAGAAGCATTTACAATCACCAAAAGCATTCCAATTCCAAGATCCAAGATGCCCAAGAAAGTATTTTTATTCCAATAGCCCAGAGCCAAAAATCTCTAGATCCCTCCACCCTTTAACAATGAGGGGGGTCTCCTCCTTATATAGGATAACAAAGACCAAAACTCTAGATCTCAAAACCACTTTTTGAAATGAGTGGTTGAGATTAAAAGACCTCACAACATAATCAATGGCTAAGATGAGCCAACATAAAATATCACATGGATCACTCAAAATAGAGGTGACGTAATAGCTAGGAATGACTAAGTGAGGGTGATGTCATCCTCTAGAGGGGGAAAAAACACATGGGCCCAACTTATATGACATGGACATGACTCAAGAAGCTCATGGTGGGGCTAGGAGGCATCAATCCTTACTAGCTCATCCCCATGGCACAATAATATAAAATAATATGTCCAAATAATAGAAATGATCAAATCCTGTCCTCAAAATCTGTGAGAGACATGCAATAAAAGGCCTCCTGTGGCCTCTGTGGACCCCACTGACTGATGCAAACTGGCTGGAAGAATGGGGGTTCACCTTGGAATACCTCTGTGAAGACCAAGTGCCAAAACCTTTCCTCAAGTGCCCAAATCGAATTCTTTAGTGACCCTTTTACTCCATTTTTAATCCTCCTCGAAAACCGTGAAACTGCTCAAACTGCCTCCTGGAGTACTTGCGCTGTCAAACTGAGCCCACCAGGCTTTCCAAAAGGGGAGTATAATGGTAATATCAAGTGTCCAGACCACCCCCTCCTCATACAATGACCTAGGTGAACTGGCCTCTCATGGCCCTTGCTAGACAGGCTGGAAAAATAGCCCCAAATATGGTCAACAAGTGGATAACTGCATCTATCATTGTCAGAAGTGCCCGAAATTGAATGATAAGTGTCTCATTGGATCCAGAAGACTAAAATCTATTAAGAATGTGTACTCATACACCACGGGTTGCCCTGAAGGGCCCACTGTAGGGTCCACCATATATGGACAGTGCATAATCTGATGATCTGGAATAATAATAAACTTGCTAAACTGCATCAATCACCATCTGAATCATATGTCCACAATATGGTATCAATAACAAGAGTATGTGGGACCATCACTCATCATCCATAAGCATATATGGCCCACATCATCACGAATCCCAAGAATGACCAAGGACAAATGATATCAATAGACTAAGACATGTTCCTTTGGATCATATTCACAACACAACTTAAAGTATAAACATCATTCCGTGGCATTTAATACATTTATATATTTCATTGTTATTTATGTTTTACTTGCACAATAGCTCAAATGACAGACTCACTTCATTGGACATGGCCTAACTGCTACCTAAGAATGAAGGCTAAGAAAGAAGGCTAGGACAAAAGGGATGACTTGACCAACTTTTCCAAATGACACTTTGGACGGGGAAAGGGGAAGCTACTCTGTGCTGGACAAATAAAAAGGGAAGGACAGTGCCTCACAAATGGTTGAGTTGTTCAGAGAGTGCTTATTCAACTTAGGCATTATGTCTACATCAAGTTTGATCCAGGTTCATTAGGATCATCAATTTAATTTCCATGACCTTTTTGGCCTATATGACCCTTTTGGGACTTCACTAGCGCTTAAAAGCATAGCTAATCGCAGCTTTCGTCAGGGACATATTCAAATTTATAAGGTCAGCAATATTTGGATATAGCATATATTTAACCATTGCTTTTGGGACCTTTTCTTATACCCTTCGCGGGGTATTTTAGCATTTCATTGCTCTTGCCCTTTACTCACATGTGTTAAGAAACACATTTTAGAGTTTACAATTTCCATGGGTGTATATATAAAGATTTCCAATACAAGTAGTACATGAGCTTTCAGTTTTAACCAACAACATCTCAAGTGACTAGGGGGAGTTCTGCACAGTGCCAAACATCAGGACAACCTACCAGAATGATTTAGGCATACAATCCAACTTACCAAAGGCAAGTTCTGTCACCAACTCAGAGCTGAGACACAACATAAACATGGATGCGGTCCAACATAGAGGTAGGAAAAGGGAAGTCCTCAGTACCAAGAAGTAAGAAGACAAGCCAAAGGTGAAAGCTAAAGTAAGGAAGGTCATGGATGGGTGAAACTAGGTGAAAATGGTACCTAAGCTAGCGGACAAGGATGTCAGGAAAGGCCATATCTATGGTCATAAGAGGGTAATGAAACCAATGTGTTTTGTCAAAAAACCTGTGTGTGCAAGTAATGAGTCCATTTTATAATTTATAACATCATCAAGATAATTCATTTTATTTTAAATAGTTTGCCACATCATGAATCATATACCAAGTCCCAGCTATGAATATGACTAAAACAACAAGATAGAAATCCAAAATCAATAATAAGAAGTCCAAGGGTCATATCATATCATCATAATAATCATCAATAATCGTTTGAAACACTGCTGCAATATAATCACTAGGCATTGAACTAAAACTGTATGGAACAAAGGGTCACATCGATCATCAAATCTGAGCTCTCAAGGTTCATCCCTAGCACAAGGTCTAACAAACTCTGATACAATATAATGCTCTGATCCATGAGTGATCATAAATAACAAGCTCATCATAGATAATCTCTGCAAAGCAAAAGCTTTGAAATGTGCAGATATCTGCTCAGCAAGAATAGTAGCTTAGCTACTATGGTGTGATAACAATCCCTAGACACACTTAACCTAAGTTTCTGATGATAATTTTGTACTTAATTGAATATTTCCTCAAAATCAATAACTAAGGAATTTTTAATTAAAATAATCATGAAAATATTAAATGGAGAAAAAAAAAACCTAAAAAAAAAACCAAATTGAATAAAGTAAAGGGCTAAATGACATGGCAAAGAGCATCAGAGAAGATTCCAATGATCACCCAACTGATCTGAATCTTTATCGAAGCACGACAGTTAACTCCTCCTCGGGATTTGCGCCTCCTTACCTTGCATGGACGAATTCCCCTCTTTGGCATGTTCTGAGTGGTTGGTTGATATTTCCAAGGAGACTGGGTGGGTGCCTTGCCTAGGTGGAGGCCACCTCACCCCAGTCTCATCTACCGGAGCTCAGTTCAACTTCAGTTCTTTGCAGTTAACACTCCAACTACTGATGGTTGCGCCCTCTCTCCTCATGCTTGCGCTAGGGTTGAGTTAGCTCTTCTCTTTTTGTATAAATAAGAGGCCTTCTTCCTCATTCAGAATGAATGGAAGGAACCTCTGCCTATTGTAATTATGCTGCTATTTTGAATAATAAAGTTGAAGACTTTGGAGGTCTACCCTGTGCCGTTGGATGAATGCTATGCTAATGAGGTGATTTTGTATTGTTTAAAATTGCTCTGGTTAAATTTGTGTTGATGTATCTAACTTAGAGGATCATTCATGATACGTAGAGTAAGCATTTACATTTGTTAAGTTGCTTGCTTATGATTTGTATTGGAAAGATATAGGAGTAACTGACTATATTCAGTTGTATTGAGGTTCTCTTTGTTTTTTCTTCTTCAAACATACTAGATCTAATCCAATTTTTGCAGGAGTGGTTTTATAGTTTTGCAGGTCACGAGATCCAAAGGAAGTGTTGAACTAAGTTGCTTCTTCTCCTTCTTCGGCATCCTCTTTAGAAGCTAATCTTTGTTGCAGGGACTCCAAAGCTATTAGCAAAGAATCAAGCAAGGGCTTGACTTGTTCCATCCATCTCTTCAAACCCAAATTCTTTGTTCTTTCGGTTACTTTGTTTTAATTGTGCTAATCAAGTAGATATAGTTCCTTAAAGTTTTGTTCATTCAAATCTACTTATTTTAGCATGATTAGATAGATCTAGAAATCCATTCAAAGCTTCATCGTTTAACTAGATCTAAGCTTAATTTTTTGGTATTTATACTTAGTAAATTTTCCAAATTTTTCTAAGTACCAAAACTTTCAAATATTTCATTTGATTTTTGCGCATACCACCATCTTCTAATCTTGTTTACTTGCTGGTTTTTAGCAGGTCGGAGGAAAAAGAAAGGGAGGTGCTGCCGAAAAATCAAGCTTGGGGCCATCAAGAGCACCCACGATCCATCTACCATCCCCCTCCTTCATTCCCCTTCTTTCCGAAGCAGTTTTTAGGCCTTTTTTGACCCTTTCTTCAAGGATCAAAAGACACTCTTTCTTTTTAAGCATTGTAACAAGTTAATAAAGAGCGAGTGGCATAAAGGCTCCCACACCCCACTTCCCCCATTTGGGGGGAGCTTGTATCGTCCTTTGGTTCGTTTCCCTTTGCTTTATACCCGCATAGCAATTTCTTAGAGTAGAGTATCGTTTTACTGTTTTGTTTACTTTTTAATTGTTAAAGAAAACGAACACAAAATCTCTTGAATCTCACCGAAAGGTGGATCAAGAGTGCTCTCTGTCGGAGGGTTCATTTGCTTATTTTATTTCTTTATTTTAACAACTTTTTTTTTCATAAATCTCTTGAATCTCGCCATAAGGCGGATCAAGAGTGCTCTCTCTCGGAGGGTTGTTACAATGGCTCATTTCCACCATTAATAAAATCAAAATAAACCAGTTTACTACACTGTGTATGCTCTACCCGGTTGGGATACCCAGAAGCAATGTAGACTATTTAATCTTCACATTCTAATACAAAGTCGCATTAATAAAATTGACCAACTTCCCCAGGCGAAAATCCAACGCCTAGATTTAAGCTGTTGCGGTGGCAAATTACCCAAAGGAATCAGGAACAACTGGTCATTGACCTCGAGGTTCAATTAGGTTACATCCTTGCGGTGTAGACACCGCCTCAGAGACTCCAGACCAACCTACATATTCATTGCGGGTAGCCGTATCGGTTAAGGGTTTTGGACATATCTCTAGTACCAAAAGGTATATCTTGGAGATCTCCCTCCCATTTAATAAACCAAAGTCTCTTGAACTTACCATAACACAAGTCAAGAGCGCTCTCTATCGGAGAGCATAGTTAGATTTGCATTTTCCTTGCATTAGGCATATAGAATAGTTAAAGTCTCTTGAACTTTTGTCATAAGACAAAGTCAAGAGCACTCTCTGTCGGAGAGTTTAATTGTGTGCTCTAAAATTAAAATTTGCAACTCACGCCCCCCATTCTAAAAATTTACTTCGTTGCTTTCAGCCACCAAGTATGCTCTGCCGACCCTAAAAGGTTGGACTCGTACTCAGAATGGTGGTTGGATTTGATTAATTGGACAAGTGAAGACATTAATAAAACTTTCACCCCATAACCAACGAACCGACGTTGTCGATAAATACTGAGGCAGTGGGAAAATTCTTGCTACTTACGCCGGAACAAACCATTGTCTCAGAGTTCAATTAGGCTGCTTAAGTTCCTTGGACACCTAGCCTGGAATACTGGACGGTCCAACATGTCATTGAGAGGAGCCACTGAAGGTATATCTTCCGGTCGATACCTTGTGTTCTTAGCCATAATAATCAAGATCACTAAAACTTTATAAAATTTACAAAGAACACTTGCAAAATGATCTCATAAACTTACTGAACGCTTATATCTTTGCATCCCAAGCACTGCAATCTTGACTCTGTTACCCATCGGATAAGGCACTGGTCTTGTGCTCATTTCATTTATATATCTGAAGTGCATATTTTATTTCATTATGGATGCCTTTGCTTAAATCAATCAGTTGTGTTGTCCTTAAATTATTGCAAGTATACCTTTGTGCTATTTAAATTTTAAATATGTGATCTTTTCATCATAATAAACTCCTAAACAACACCCATCCGCATCATCATACACAAAAAACACTTAAAATACTTTGAGCCATCGAAACTCTTTGTTAAGGACTACCCCCCTTGGCTTCGTTAGGAGTTAGCCTAAACGGAGGAGCTAGGAGTAGGTGATAGTACCTAGCTCTGTGCTTGCCCCCAAGGCCACACCTCTCCCACTTTCTCAAGTGAGGAGACAGCTTTCAGAAGATTTCTGCTGTTGGTGTGCATTCGGTGGACAACAAGACCAGTTCACCAACACCCAAGTTGAGGAAGTTAGAGAAGCTATAATTCATGAACTGAGAGAGTTGTTGAGGAGGTTGTAGAACATGTGCTTCTTACTGCAAAGCTTGTGCCTACTGACGGTGAGCCTATGCCTACTTCCTAAGAGGTTATAGGGCCCAGTAGCAACAAACAAAGAAGGAGAAAACAGAGGATTCCCCATTTTACTAGGGAACCAAAGTTGGAAATTCCTAAAATTACTAAAGAGGGTTCTTCAACATAGGCTAAGGAATCTATTGATATTGAGAATTCTCCTCATCATGAGGAGGCTTTTACCCCACTTCGGTCTGGGGTTCCCATTGTTGAGGAGATAGATGGCATAAAAATTCATATTGTCAAATGGGGACGACCTATTCGAATGAGAAGGTCAGAATAAAAAAAGAATGAGAAGGAACATTCCACGACCTCCACCAACATGGGTAATATGAAGTTGTTCCATCAATTCAGCAGTTGGGGTTTCCAACAAGAGTCGTTATTATTCCTGCATTTGATGTGCTAAGGGTTGAGAAAGGCTAGAACCCCATTAATCTCTAGAGTTACTGGTGCTTTTGCATAAAATGCTTGAATAGATTGGTTTTGCGATTGGAATTGGTGATTTGTTGGTTAGTAGTGGCATAGGATAAAAATTGTCCAAAATGGACCATAATAAGATAAGATAATTTTATTAATGTCCAATGAATGACCGCAAAAGTAGGTCAATAGGATCGTGGGGGCTGAGTTTGGGGCTGAGTTCCTATTGTGGGGGTTGCATCTCCATTTGTTGACCGAGTTGAACTCTGTGGGGGAGTTGTGGGCACTTATTGTGAAGAGAAAACATCTGTATAGAAGCCGAGTTGGGGGTGTTTGAGGGGTTGTGGTATTTCTGGGCACATTTGGGGAGTGTTCTCATCAAAGTGGCCACATATTTTACCTTTGGGCAAGAGGAAGAAGCTGCTACAGCCAAGAGCTTGGATCTGCAAGTGTTTGGGCATCTACAGGAAGTCATTCCAGTGCTGCCATATCTTTCTTTTGAGGACAGACTTCCCTTAATACCTGTTCACAACAATTCTCTGCAATAAAGACCACTACAGCAGTGTGAAGGTGGACAATTACTATTGTAATCTTTCCTAGGTCAGAAATTTAATGAAGTGGTGAATTTAAATGATAATTGTATTGGTGAACAGACCTCTGTTCATTGCCAGTGATGTACTGCTGATGTAGCTGGTTGAGTTTGGTGTCATTGGTATAGTAATATTGCTTCTACAACCATTGTTTGTGCACTGTTATTTAGTATTTTGTGAACTGTTCAATCTCTTCTGAGCATTAATACAAGTAAAAACCAGTTCTGGGCATGCATAATATGTGATATATGTCATATGAATAATGAACGAAACCTCCTAAATCAGTATCAAAACAATTACAGTGGCATCATTGCGCAGTAAGCAAAGTGTTTGACGAAAGTCCCAAACCAAAACATACAGGCATTTAACTCAGAAATTGGCATAGATCCAGTTGGGGACATTACACTGACGCTATGAGAATGAATGGACTGATCTATAGTTCGGTAACTCCGAACAAGTCTCGATAAAATCAATTGGTCTCCTAGAGGGGGAGGCTGAGCAGAGACCCGAGGTCTCACCCCTCTACTGTCGGGGTTACTTTAGGGCTCTGCCTGCCTCTTATTGCTCCGATTTGATGGATCGACACTAAAATAATAGGTGATCGTCCTGGTCCTCCCAAGGTGGGGCAGGGTGTGCAGGATCTGTGACTTGTGGCTTAATGTCTCCCTGATGAATAGGGCGAGGCATCTTTGGTCCTGATACTGGAAGAAGGTTGAGAGGGACCCTCCTGAGTCCCTATAGAGGCAGTGCTATCGCCCTCCAATCTCATAGTATAAATTCAATAGAAATTTAGGTGCTTGGCATAGTTATATAGGTCAAAGTTCCAAAGGCATAGTTTGTCCAGGCCTTAGGGGTTTTGAGGGTCTCTGAAGCAGCCCAAAACCTTGAAAAATCCTTGAACGACCTGGAACTATGCCATCTATGAGTTTTTTGCTTCTCTGGATTCTGGTGATTTTTTTTTTCCTAGCAATTTTGGATAAACCATATACAACCTGCTAGAAGCACGAATTGGGGAATTACCACTTTCACAACGTTTTCATTTGGATTTATGGTTATGTTTTGGATTGTTTGTATAATGTGTTGAGCCTTCTTTGTGGAAAAGCTAAGAAACTATTGCTTGCTTTTTTTTTCCTCAACATGTTATGCTTATTCTTTTATATTATCATTTTCCAATTTCCAAACCGTTACTACATTTCTACAAACATTTTGTTGAGGCTTTATGGGTACATTTTTGCTTCTGTTTGTATTATCTATTGAACTTTCTTGTAGCAAAGTGAAACATGTTTCACCTTGTTTTTGCACTTATCATAGTTGTGCTTGTTATTTTAAATGTGTTTTGGTCCTTTCTTGAAGGCTACAATGGATCTTTATTACTGCATCATATTGAACACGAAAAGTATACTTGTTTAGGATATATACTTTTGCTTACTTCCCATGAGTGGAAGACTATTTCAGCACTTCACTGTGGCATATGTAAAAATATGAATGCAATGGATACTAATTGTGATGTTTTTCTGGGAACAGGCTTGGGACTCACTGGCACAAAACTTGGGTGTGGGGAAGGTGGGTGTGGGGCATGTACTGTTATGGTGTCTTGCTATAATCCATTTAAACAACGAACTGTGTAAGTTCTTGCTCAACAAATATTTGGCATTAGTGTATGGTGAATAGCTGCTGTCATCCTAAATAGATAAGAGTACAAACTGTATATTGACTAGAGTTTGATCAAGTGTCTAAACAGCTTTCCTTATTTTAACCTTTTCCACTTATCATAACAAGGGTCTTCCATTGCTAATCTTTTTTCCAATAAATGTTTAACTTAGAAATTCATAAAATGCAATATATAGGAAGATGCTAATGCTCTTAAGATACAGTACAAACACTCCTCAAATCTAATAGAAACTATGTTAATGTTTTTCTATCACGTGTCAATGATGAAATTCTGAGGCAGCCATCGGGCAATCAATGCATGTTTGGCTCCACTGTATTCGTTGGAAGGTATGCATGTAATCACAGTGGAGGGTATTGGGAATCAGCAACAGGGTTTGCATCCAGTTCAGGTACTTCTTCCTGTGGATGTTTTTTCATGTACATTTTTGATTTGTCATATTTGGAAAATAATCTTGGGTAGTGTTGATTTTGATATGTGGATTAAATTTTTTTCTTGAAATATGGGAAAATGTATATTTTAGAGTGAAACAAGTTTATTTTGTAATTACACAAGACAGAACTTCATTGCTATAAGTCTCTCCTGGCTATTTCAGAGGACAAAGATTGAATAACATGGTTGCCACGTTCCAAAGAACAAAACAATTTGCAAAAATAAAGTAGTATCAAGCATTAATTATAGTTGTGTTTTCTTCTTTCATTTCATTTTAGTTAATTCACTCTAACTGTTCAAAGGCCCGTTGCATCTTGAATATGTCAATTATCCTGCGCCTAAACTGGATTGAATATCTTGAAGGTTATAATGTTACTTCTTTTAGCAATTTGTTGAAAGTGTTACTGAGTAAGTTGCACTAAGTTGGACTTTCAAGTGAGTTGCCAAAGATGAATAATTACTTGTTCAAATTCCAAGTTCAAAAGCTCATTCAAGCCCTCCTAGGCCCTTTTTATTTATTTTTAACATGTTCATACCCCCACGGAGAATTGTAATTAAATGACTTAGCCTGATGAATTTATGTAAAAGGTTTGGCTTCCTAGGACTTAGTCACTAATACATTATTCCGGGTTGTTTTTTCTTTGTTAATTATATATTGTTTTTTTAAACGATTTATAATTTTTCGAGTTTTTCACTCAAGCCCCCAAAGCTAGAATAATTGTCTTGGTGGTTAGGCCTTGGGAGGTTATTAAAGCCTAAGTGTCAGTGCATATTACCATGCTAGTCATTGTTTTTGAGTCGTATGAACATGTACTAAGTCCCCCATAGTTTTTGTTTTCACCTTTCACACGCCTGGGGGGGAACATGGCAAAAATCTTCAAGCCACTTGGTGTGTCTTTGGGGGCAAGTCTTGAGTCAAGGCTGTCACTTTGTTCTTGAATCCTCCATTTAGGCCAACTCCTAACGAAGCCAAGGGGGGTAGACCCTATCTAATTGTTAAGGCTGTTAAGGCTTAGTGATGATGATTTTAGTTGTTTAAGAGTTTTAAAAGAAATGAACAATTGAACAAGATATTGCAACGGAAATAATTAAAGCACAACAACATATAGATTAACAAGTGATATGCAAAGAACATAGAAGTAGATGATTGTAAAATGTAAAACTAGTGCCAATGGAGTCCAAAAAATAAAGAGTGTTGTTGTATTTGCCGAAAGGAAAAATGTTGCAAGTGCTCTTGGTCAATTTTAAATTAATATGGAGATGAGTTGTTTAACTTAGGGGGAAGGGAACTCCAAATATACCCGAAGGTACGAGGAGTATGTCTAAAACCTTTATTCGATGCGGCTCCTCGCAAGGAATATGTGGGCTGGTTGGAGTCTCTGAGACATGTTCAACACTAACAAGGGTGTAGCCTAACGGTGTCTCGAGGTCACTACCCAGTTGTTCTCGCTTCATTTGTGGATTTTGCCACTGCAACGGATCAAATCGAGGCGTTGGATTTCGCCTGGGGAGGTTAATTGAAATGTGATAACTAATTAATCTAGTCACCCACATTGCTTTTGATGCAACCAATTGTTTGGTCGGATCGCAGTGGTGCAGAGCATACACAATGGAGTCTAAGTATTTTTTAAGGATTTTATGAATTGTTTTGTTAAAAAAAGAAAAAAGTGACCTCCAAGAGTCTCTTTCGGTTCAAGTGAACCTCAATCGGGAAAGCAAGGGGGGGTAAATTTTATTATGCATAAAGAGAAATAAAATTTGAAATGCAAATAAGGACAAAGCAAGTTATCTAATTAATCCTACCACGCATCTCTTTCCCCTTTCGGGTGACTCGAGAAGTTGTGGGGTAACTATTAGTATTACTTTGATAAATGAAATATGGATTAATATGATCAAGCTTGCAACATCTAACAAAGTATACTATCCTGCAAAAGAACTAAACTAAAGCAAAAAAAAAAGTAAAGAAAAAAGCAAAAAGGACAAAGACGCGGATCCCCCCTGGGGGGATGGGGAGTGGGCTCTTTCGGATCCCCTCTGCCCCCGTATGAAGCCTCTTCTCCTCACACTGCCTGCTCCTTACGCTGCAACTGAATGAAGCCCCTCCTCCTCACGCCTCATGCCTCTGCTCCTTCAATACGTGCCGAGTTCTATTGCCAACCACCATGAGCCTTCAACCTGGAACTCGTCGAACTGGTTCTATTGCCAACTCACCGTGAGCCTTCATCGCTGCTGCCCTCACGCCTATGCTCCTTCATTGCTGCTGCTGTTGCTTCTTCTTAACCCTGTTGTGGCAGAAAGTAACCCTCGGGATTTGAGACTGTCACTCTTGCAAATTCTGTAATGTCCTCTTTCGATTAGGCCTTGAGGCCTAAAACTGCTAACCTATGTGATTCCTGTGGGTTCGAGCGGTTACTGACAGTTAGGGAATCATCTAAGGACTGATGCCATCCATAGAAAATCTAGGGCATCATCATTACGTCAAGAATGGCCACCGGGGCCAAAGGCCACCTTCGTGCATGCCATCCAAGCATTATTTAATGATGCATGCACTCATTTAAGTTTCCATGCGCATGCATGCAAGTCAACTACAAATTAGAAGATAAAGTGACCTAATTAGGTCAAAGATTAGGGTTTTCGCAGTTGAAAGTTATAAAAGGAGGATAAAGCGAAAGGAGACTTCACTTTTGATGATTATTATTTTGGGAGCTCTTGAATAGCAGCACAGCGTGCAGCACAACAGTTGGGGTTGGAGACGGCGTCTTCAACTAGCGGGGTTTCGGCAGTGAAATATCTGCCCTAGTCTCATTCAGGGTAAGCCATACAGGTTCACCATTTTCTCTTACATTCATTCATAGTTATCCAGTATACGGTGTAGATTGTTGCAGGGACACGTGTGCAGCCGTAAGGGGGGGTTTTCAGCCAGAAAGCCTTAATCAGTTGCTGGGTCTTCAGATTTCAGTTTTACTTCGAAACTCAGGCACCATTCTCATCATCGGCATCTTACCTCGGTACCCAGTGATTATCAGATCCGACCATGCTCATCCGGAGCAGTTATTAGCTATTTCGGGATCAGGGGGGCGTGAGCAATTGTCTCTCTGGAACAATTCGCTAGCCTGCCTAGAGACCTCCGAAACTCCGCATGTACTAGGCATTTTCTCCGGCACGGGAAGGCTATCAGTCCTGCAAATCAGCAGCTCCATCGGACACCTCCTTCACTGAAAACGTCACCCTTATTTGATCTGGGGTTCTTGTTGTTGGGGTTTCACCGGAAGCAGAAGATATCAGTCCATCTCCGATTCAGTTCTTGATGCTTGCATACTCTCTCAGGAGCAGTCCAGACAGCTTATCAGTGGTAAGTGTTCATTCTATCTCACAAACCTTACCCTAATTTTTGCTATAAAATAGGGATTTTTGCATGCCTAGTTGTATCAACATATTTGCATAGGAATAGAAAATATCGGGATTTGGGATATTACAGTGGTATCAGAGCTATCTTCTTGGTCAGCTGTGGGCTTAAGAAATGAGACATAGATGAATCCAGAGGGAGACCCTTTTGTAACCTATAGGAGGAGAAAGAGTAGATACCTAGGGGACTTTGAGGATATCCAACTAGAAGATACCAATTCAGACATGGGACAAACAGGTATACACTCGGATAGGGGAAAAGGAACGGGAAAAGAGGAGAATAGGATGGAGTTTCGCAACTTAGTATCTGCATCGCAAGACTTAGCAAAAGGCCAAAAAGATGTGCTCAATGCAATCAACAGATTATCGGCGAAACCAGAAATAGGTACCAACAGTACACCTCCCTCACCGGTAGATCGGGGATCTACAAGCAGCAGTGGAAAGGTTGCGTACACTAATATGCAGAATACTCCGCACATATATAGCAGACCTTCCAACAGGCCTACCATGCCTCACTTCTTGGCAGATACAGTAGGTGGTCTGGTCATGCAGGTAGAACCTAGCGAGCCTTTTGGGGCTTATTTGCAGGAGTATAGAGACTTGGGGGATGAGTTTCATGCTGCCATGTCTTTTTCAGATTTCTGCAACATCAAGAGTAGGAACAGGCCCAAGAATTTCAGCAAGGGTTTCAATCACAACTATGAGTTGCAGAAGACCTTGGGTAGGTTGACCATCCTGAACTTTGATGGGACTCGCGGAGGATCAACAAGGATATGCGTTCAAAAATTAGATACCTATTTCCAACTCAATCCCATGACAGAGACAGATGCCATTAAATTGGCTACACTCCACCTGGACGGAGAAGCTCACGAGTGGTGGTACCACGGATTGGTGACATTGGGTCACAACACCATACACTCCTACGGTGAGTTCACTCAGAAGCTCATAGAGAGGTTTGACAGGAAGGATCCAGAGATACATTTCAGGGAGTTGGCTCAACTCAAACAGACCGGTAGTGCAGAAGCCTTCATCTCAGAATTTCAGAGGATAGTAGTCATGGTAACAGATGTATCAGAGAGTAGGTTGACTATGTTATTCACTGAGGCCCTCACAGAGCCACTACGGGGATGGGTGAAAGCCTACAAACCCCTCACTTTGCAGGATGCCATTAGCAGAGCCAGAGATCTTCAGGATTCAGTCCCCAAAAACAAGTTCCCACTGAAAACCAATTTTTCCTGTTAGGGACAAAGACAAGAAACCTTTCCAGCAGGATGTTCCCAAGAAAACATGGTTAGATGAGGACACTAGGAAAGATTTGAGAAGGAAGAAACTATGCTTCACTTGTCAGGAACCATGGGTACCAGGACACAGATGTGCAGGGAAGGCGAAGGCTCACTACATTGAGGTATATTCGGACAGTGATGAGGATGACTATGAGCAGGAAGCCACAGAAGAACTACGGGCAGCTGAGGAAGAATCACACCAGGGTGATACACCAGAGGGAGTCATTGCTACATTATCTGGAGTACCGAGATTCCATACTCTCAGGGTCAGGGGAGTAGTCCAGGGTCACAGAGTAGGAGTATTGATTGATGGGGGAGCAATCCACAATTTCATTGACTCCGCTTGGGTAGCCAAGAGAGGTATTCAGACCGAGAAGTTCGAAGGATTCACTGTAGCAGTAGCCGGGAACTCTAGCATGGAGTGCAACTACTGGATTCCAAAATTGAATGTCACGTTAGGTAACTATCAGATGACCGATTCCTTCTACGTAGTGGATGTATCGGATACTCATGTAGTATTGGGTGTTCAGTGGCTTTATTCTATAGGGAAATACACTACAGACTACAGGGCAATGGAAATGGAATTCTAGGGGCCAGACGACAAACGGGTAGTTTTGAGGGGCATGAACACTTATCCCCCAAAATCGGTCTCGTCACAGAGAATGGAGGAAGTACTCCGACAGGATGATATAGAATGGGCTGCAGAATGTTTTGTCACCTTTAGGAAGGCCCCAGAGACCAACACTCAACACCCAAGTGACATTCAAACCTTGCTATAGAAACATGAAAAGGTTTTTCGGGACCTTCCATCAGGTAGACCGCCAGACCGAGGCTTTGAACGCATCATTCAGCTAGAGGAGGGGACACAAGCAGTCATCACCACTCCTTACAGGCATCCCAAAAGATACAAAGATGAGATTGAGAAAACAATCAAAGAATTACTGGAGCTTGGATATTTTCGGCCCAGTTCTAGCCCCTTCGCATCCTCGGTAGTATTGGTCAAGAAGAAGGATGGTGCACTGCGAACGTGCATCAATTATCGAGCACTCAACAAAAAGACCATTAAGAACAGGTATCCCATCCCCATAATTGACGAACTCATGGATGAGCTTCGGGGAGCTAAATACTTCTCCAAGATTGATCTTTGCTCGGGATACCATCAGATCAGGGTAAGGGACCAGGACATCTCCAAAACTGCTTTTTGCTGTCACTATGGTCACTATGAGTTTTTGGTCATGCCCTTTGGACTTACCAATGCTCCAGCCACTTTTCAGTCATGCATGAACCACACCTTCAGAGCACAGCTACGTAAGTTTTTGCTAGTATTCTTTGATGACATCCTGATTTACAGCAAAACATGGGGAGAGCATCTGAAACACCTGGACGAAGTACTGAGCATTTTAGAAGAACATTCGCTTTATGCGAAAATGTCCAAGTGAGAGTCTGACATGAAGGAAATGTTGTACTTAGGACACATAATCAATGCAGAGGAGTTCAGGTTGATATGGAGAAACTCCGAGCTATCAGAGATTGGCCTGCGCCAAAAACAGTTACAGAATTGAGAGGTTTCTTGGGTCTGTGCACTTATTACCGACGGTACGTTAAGGGATTCTCCCAAGTTGCAGCACCCCTCACAGATCTCACAAAGAAGGGAGCGTTCACTTGGACAGACTTAGCACATAAAACTTTCGAGGAGATGAAGGTTATTATGAGTTCCTGTCCAGTTTTAGCATTACCAGACTTCTCACAACCCTTTGTAGTAGAATGTGATGCCTAAGGGGAAGGGTTAGGAGCAGTGTTGATGCAAAACCATCACCCTATTGCATTTGAGAGCCATAAACTGAAGAACTACGAGCGCCACTACTCCATATATGACAAAGAGATGCTAGCCATCTTACATGCTCTCACGAAATTCAGACAGTACCTGGTGGGCAGTAAGTTCAAAATAAAAACCGATCATAAAAGCCTCAAGTATTTCCTGGAGCAGAAGGAATTTAATGAGCGACAACAGAAATGGGTCAGCAAAGTACAAGCCTATGATTTCGAGATTGAGTATGTAAAAGGTAAGAATAATGTAGTAGCTGATGCATTATCCAGGCGTCCCGCCTCATTCTCTCAGTAGTATATCCACAGATTGGAGGGCACTTCTCTTAGTAGAATACTCCAAAAATAAATTGGCTTGCGAATTATTGGATGGACAAATTCAGGATGACAGGTACAGGATTGTTGATGACATCATCTATTACAAGAACATGATATACCTCGTCCCAGAATCCACATTGAGGAAAAAGATCATTCAGGCAGCAAATGATTCTCCTTTATCAGGGCATCAAGGTTTCTTGAAGACCTACAGGCAGATCCGAGAGAGGTTCTCATGGAAGGGCCTCAAGGGGGAAATTATGCAGCATGTACGTGAATGTAGCATCTGTCAGCAGAACAAGATTGAGAACATCCATCCAGTAGGGTTGCTGCAGCCACTATCGATTCCATAATAGAAGTGGGAAAGCATCTCCATGGACTTTATTACAGGATTGCCCAAGGTCTAAGGGCGAGATTGTTTATATGTAGTAGTTGACAGACTGACCAAGTTTGCACATTTCTTTTCGATATCATCAGACTACTCGGCAACTCAAGTAGCTAAGTTATTCTTCAGGGAGGCCTTCAGGTTACACGGGTTACCTAAGACCATTGTCAGTGATCGGGATAGCAGATTCACAGGTGCCTTTTGGCAGGAACTATTCAGATTAGTGGGGACCGAACTGGCTACCAGTACGAGTTATCATCCCCAAAGCGATGGACAAACTAAAATAGTCAACAAGTGGATCGAAGGATATTTAAGGAACTATGTAGTAGGGCAGCAGCGAACTTGGATCAAATGGCTACACCTAGGGGAGTATTGCTACAATACTACCTATCACATGTCTATTAGGATGACTCCTTTTAAGGCATTATATGGTTACGAGGCCTTGGACTATGCAGATTTGGCATTTGGAGATAGTAGGGCTCCTAAGGCTAAGGATTGGATACAGGACAGTCAAGACATTTTGAAAATCTTGAAGGAAAACTTACAAATAGCCCAGAATCAACAGAAGTTGTATGCCGACAAACACAGGGTTGAGCGGAGCTTTGAGGTAGGGGATTTGGTATACTTAAGGCTCCAACCTTACAGGCAGTCTTCACTTAAGAAGAAAGGAGCAGAAAAGTTAAAACCCCGCTTCTATGGACCCTACAGAATAATCAAGAAGGTGGGAGAGGTGGCATATGAACTAGAACTTCCACAGGAAAGTAAAATTCACAATGTGTTCCATGTGTCTAACCTAAAGAAGACCCTTGGGAAACACATTGCTCCATCTACAGAGTTACCTCCTTTAGATGATGAAGGACTGTTGATACTGGTTCTCAAACGGATCATACAGACTAGAGAAAGGAAGCTCAGGAATAGGGTAATCAAAGAGTACTTGGTTCAGTGGAAAGAACTACCGCCAGAGGATGCCACCTGGGAAGGTGAACAGGTGTTGCAGCATCCCAGTTTGCAGTTGCTTGAGGACAAGCAATTTCAAGCGGGGATGACTGTAATGTCCTCTTCCGATTAGGCCTTGAGGCCTAAAACCTCTAACCTATGTGATTCCTGTGGGTTCGAGCGGTTACTGACAGTTAGGGAATCATCTAAGGACTGATGCCATCCATAGAAAATCTAGGGCATTATCACTAGGTCAAGAATGGCCACCGGGGCCAAAGGCCACTCTTCACTTAAGAAGAAAGGAGCAGAAAAGTTAAAACCTCGCTTCTATGGACACTACAGAATAATCAGGAAGGTGGGAGAGGTGGCATATGAACTAGAACTTCCACAGGAAAGTAAGATTCACAATGTGTTCCATGTGTCTAACCTAAAGAAGACCCTTGGGAAACACATTGCTCCATCTACAGAGTTACCTCCTTTAGATGATGAAGGACTGCTGAT
>LPNX011095980.1:602-21721 GCA_001517045.1 Pseudotsuga menziesii | reverse complement strand
AGGCCTAAAACCTCTAACCTATGTGATTCCTGTGGGTTCGAGCGGTTACTGACAGTTAGGGAATCATCTAAGGACTGATGCCATCCATAGAAAATCTAGGGCATCATCACTAGGTCAAGAATGGCCACCGGGGCCAAAGGCCACCTTCGTGCATGCCATCCAAGCATTATTTAATGATGCATGCACTCATTTAAGTCTCCATGCGCATGCATGCAAGTCAACTGCAAATTAGAAGATGAAGTGACCTAATTAGGTCAAAGATTAGGGTTTTCGTAGTTGAAAGTTATAAAAGGAGGATAAAGCGAAAAGAGACTTCACTTTTGATGATTATTATTTTGGGAGCTCTTGAATAGCAGCACAGTAGTTGGGGTTGGAGACGGCGTCTTCAACTAGCGGGGTTTCGGCAGTGAAATATCTGCCCTAGTCTCATTCAGGGTAAGCCATACAGGTTCACGATTTGCTTTTACATTCATTCATAGTTATCCAATATACGGTGTAGATTGTTGCAGGGACACGTGTGCAGCCGTAAGGGGGGGTTTTCAGCCAGAAAGCCCTAATCAGTTGCTGGGTCGTCAGATCTCAGTTTTACTTCGAAACTCAGGCACCATTCTCATAATCGGCATCTTACTTCGGTACCCGGTGATTATCAGATCCGACCGTGCTCATCCGGAGCAGTTATCAGCTATTTCGGGATCAGGGGGGCGTGAGTAGTTGTCTCTCTGGAACAATTCGCTAGCCTGCCTACAGACCTCCGAAACTTCGCATGTACAGGCATTCTCTCCGGCACGGGAAGGCTATCAGTCCTGCAAATCAGCAGCTCCATCGGACACCTCCTTCATTGAAAAACGTCACCCTTATTTGATCTGGGGTTCTTGTTGCTGGGGTTTCATCGGAAGCAGAAGATATCAGTCCATCTCCGATTCAGTTCTTGATGCTTGCATACTCTCTCAGGAGTAGTCCAGCCAGCTTATCAGTGGTAAGTGTTCATTCTATCTCACAAACCCTAACCCTAATTTTTGCTATAAAATAGGGATTTTTGCATGGCAGTTTGCATGCCCGGTTGTATCAGCATATTTGCATAGGAATAGAAAATATTGGGATTTGGGATATTACAAATTCTCAGCTTCAACGGACACCTCCTTCACTGAAAACGTCACCCTTAGCTGATTTTGGGTTCGTGCTGATGGGGTATCCCCAGAGGCAGAAGGTACTAGTTCATCTCCAGATCGGCTCTTGATGCATGCATATTCTCTCAGGAGCATTTTAGCCAGCTTATCAGTGGTAAGTGTTACATTCTATCCTGCAAACCCTAACCCTAATTTCAGCTATAAAATAGGGAATTTTTGCATGGCAGTTTGCATGCCTGGCTATTTCAGTAACTTTGCATAGAAATAGAAAATATCAGTATTTGGGATGTTACACGGTTCCCAAGGCAGTGACTCAAAAAACAACATGGTCTATATTTGTTCCAGACATGCCCAGGACCAATACTGCGGTTTCAGTTTTGAGAGTTTGGCCCCGGTTCTCCTGATAAGTGATTATTATCACTTAATTATTGGCCAAATTATCAAATTTTATTCCAGATGGCAGTATGCTTGGTTCTCCTAGAGCAGAGCATTGTTCTAGGGCGTATGAGTAGTCAATTATACCAATCTTCTATGTCTCTAGATCGTCTAGAGCAGTCAGTTTGCCCCAGTTTGCACCCTGGATAGAGTTACGGTGGATTTGTCATTTCCAGAGATTGTACCAGCAAAAACGAACTAGAGAAATCACTGAAAAAATCTATTTGGCCTCCTGAGTCAAGGAAATGGCTTGGAATTTTGACAGATGATGTGTCAGCATACCGGATAGTCCTCCAGCAGTTTCCAGTCAGCAATTGTCTGGGTTATTTTTATCTTGGCTCAGCCAGTCAGGAAAGCCCCGCAAGGGGTGCCCCCTCTACTTGGCTAATGATGTATTGTAGTGTTATATCATATGATTTGAAGTTGTAAAGGGGCCTAGGGTGAATTAAGCCCCTAGAGACCCCCTCCTATGTATTATCATGTCACATCTTATGTTATATTGTCACTTTCACCTAGGATAGGCGTCCTTGAGTAAGGTGCGCCCCCTCTTTGACTTAGTCATGTAACCCATGTTGTGATCTATGTATTGTTGATCTCCATCGTTGATGATGTTTTAATCTCAATCGTTGGATGTAAAAGTGAGTTAGGGTTTATGTCTCTCTCAAACTATTTAAAAGAGAGGTGACCCCCGCATTGTAATTGATGAGGTTTGGCACCGGAATTTGAATAAAGAGATTTTTGTCTGGGATTACTCTTCTGTGTATCTTGTAAATGATTTGATGATCTGATGACTGAAATTGATACTCTTCTACATTGAGTTTTGTTCGGTATCCATCTTGTATTTTTTCCTTTTACCATTTCATTTGCAGGTTGAAGGAGGCGCGCTAGAGAGAGAGAAAGTGCGCTTCTGTAGGGGAACTCACCATCGTCCCGACTCTAGGGTGTCCGGATCATGGAGTATTTCTATCTTGATGATTTCTTACTTCCTATCTTTTCTTTATTCTGCAGATCTCATTCGTTTTCCTTATCATTTGCTTCTCACTGATTTGGCAGGTTGAAGGAGGCTATAGGGTGATTGGTTGTGGCTCAATTACATCAAGATCTTCTCCGAAAAGGCTCATTTGAATGAGAAAGTGACATTCTTAATCATTTCTGAAGTCATTTGCAAGATCCAGGTATGTCTCGCAGGTAATTTCTCCTTCTTTTATTTTCTGCATGCATTGCCCATCACTTCTATAATTATAAAACCCTCGTTTCTTAGATCTGCAAGTTCTGGTTCACGACGAGCTATAAAAATTAAAACTCACTTTGGAATAAACATAAAACCCCTAAGTTTAAATTTCATCACAATTAGACACCATTTGCCCATCCAAAGCACTGGCTTGCTACTTGGGGAAAACACCCCTCCTTGGGAGAAGTGGGTATCTCCGAAACTGTAAACTGGGTATTGTTGGTTTTGCTTTCATTTGCCTAATCCTACATCCAACAATCATTTTGAGTGTCCAATTTCATTAAATTTTACCATTTTTCCCTAGATCCCAATTTTTTGCATAAAATCTCAAGGTAAAATTGGGGCTTTTCACCTGGATGCTCGGAATCTCTTAGTAATCGAACTAAACTCTAATTAACCATTATACTAAGAGATCCCACCAAGTTTCCCTCGGTCATCTATTCATTTTCCTTGTTTTAGGGCTTCTTGGTCATAGGGTCGCCCCTTGGGCTCTATGTTTTCACTAGGTCTAAAGTGTCGGTATCCTTGATTGGTGTGACATCCGAGTTCTTTCAGAAGTCTTGGATATCGTAAGTCGCGACTTTAGTTTCCTTCCCTCAGTCGTCCTGAATAGGATCACCTCACAGGGAAACTACAAGATTCGTGATAACAAGATCACTTCAGGTTTCTTTCATGTATACATTTCTTCAGGAGTCTTGAATCCAAGAGTACTGTGAGGTTATCTATTCTGCACATACACAACTGTTCTTGCTGCTTTACCCCATAGATGCATGGGAAGGTCTTGGTCATGAATCATTGTTTTTATTGCTTCCATAATGGTTCTATTCTTTCTTTCAGCAACACCATTCTGTTGGGGGTTGTAGGGAGTGGTTAGTTCCTTCTTGATTCCAGCTTCCTTGCAGAATGCTTCAAATTATTTTGAAGTATATTCTCCACCATTATCTGATTTGAGTGTCTTGATTCTTCTTTCTGAATGGTTCTCTATCAAGGCTTTGAATTCCTTGAATTTCCCGAACACTTCACTCTTGGTCTTCAAGAAGTATATCCATGTCTTTCTTGAATAGTCATCAATAAATGTGACATAATATTCATATCCACTTAAAGATGTGGAGGGCATAGGACCACCAACGTACCTTTAGTCTTTGTTTCACTTTTCGGAAAGGGATTCTCGATGTTCTTTCCTCTTGCACATCCTTTGCGAGTTCCTTCATGATCAATCTTCAGATCTGGCAACCCTGTTACCACCTTGCTCACATAGGGTAGTGCTTTGTAGTTGATGTGAGCAAGCCTTCTATGCCGTAGTTCACTTGAGCTAGTGCTCTCATGGACAAGGGATGTCTTTGGATGTCCCTTGAGTTTGTACAGTCCTCCTTCTTGTTCACCAATGACCACAACATCTTCAAGTGTCTTTCCTTTGGTACACATGAGTACTTGTCCATCTATAAAAGCAACTCTATATCCTTTCTTATCTAGTGCTAAGATGGAAAGTAGGTTCTTTTTCAAACCTGGTCCATATAGTACTTCCTTCAGCTTCATGGATATTGATGGGATATTGATAGTCATCTCCTAATGATACTTTCTGAGGAGAGTTCTTTTCTTCAAGTCTTGATAGAGTTTGCTTCTTCCCTGTCATGTGCTTTGAAGCACCACTATCAATAAGCCATGTATCTTCTCCAGGTGTTAGAAACCTAGAGAGTGCAGAGAATAATACATCTTCTCCATTTGTTAGTCTCTTTTGAGGTCTTTCTTCTTCTTCTTCATCCTCATCTTCAACTAGATGAGCATGATGTCTTTTGTTCTTGTTCTTCTTCGATGGACACTCTCTGGCAAGGTGTCCTATCTTATGACAGTTATAGCATTTGATATTTTGAGTAGTCTTTCTTCTGATTGTTTTCTCTTTTCTTTTGAAACTTCTTTGGAGGTCTATGCTCCTGTGACTATCCTTCTTGAAGTTTGATTGTTTTCTTCTTTTAGTATGGATGGATAGAGCTTGATCATCTTCTCTAAGTAGAGCTTCTCTGTTAGCTACTCTAGCTTCTTCTTGGATGCAATCTTCCAATACAATGTCAAAATTGCAATTTGTCAAAATGAAAAGCTGACCTTACCAGGAGATGCGCTTGATTGAGGCGAGTTGGTTGGTCCACTTGGTTTCTGGAGATCCCAAATCTTCACCCTTCAAAACTGCTTGCGAGGTTGTAGTTGCTGCAGATTTCTGGTTCTGGTTTTCTGTAGTTTTCTGGTTTAGGGCCAAACTAGGGTTTGGATTTCTCGGAGATTCACCCACTCAAAAACTTCGATCTAGGGCTCAATAGATGCGCCCTAGGGAGGCACAACTTTCTATGCAAGCAAATCTTCAAAATTTCGTACTTTGCAGAAACCCTAATTTCTTCCGGAGGGAGAGGAGAGAGAGTTTCACCTTGTGAAAACTGTTCTATTCAGGCTAGCTCTAATACCATGTTAAGATTTAATATGCTTAGCTAGATATCATTAGTGTTTAATCGAAATTCACAACAGTAGCAAATGTAGAATCATTGAAAGAAACATAATCACAAGATAGACACAATATTTATCTTGGGAAACCCTCATGGTCGTCTAATGCCACTAGTACTAGTACCGCCACTGCCTACAATGTCTGGATCTACACCTATATCCCTTGGAGTTGGTACTAGTGGATCTGCATCCAAAGCATCCCACCTCATCTCATCTTCAACTTCAATATCAAAATCAGATTCAAACTCTGTCGGCTGAATCTCCACTACCCATTCCGAGCTTGGATCAATATCCTCCAACATAATGTGATCTGTATCAGGTCTTTTGTTTAGCAATTGGTTGCGCCTTAAACGAAGGTTGTACTGCACGGAGATGAGATCATTTAACTGTTTTTGTTCCAAACAGTTTCTCTTCTTCATGTGAATCTGCTCAAAGACAAACCAATTGCGTTCACACTCAGAAGCACTTCAAGGTTGACTAAGGATTCGAATTGCAAACTTTTGAATTTGAGAACATTGGCTACCAAATGATTCCCACCAGATGGCTGCAGAGACAAAGTTAGTTCGACAAATTAGATTGCAAATTGAACTTATACAACTTAAAGGCTAAAGCTTAAACAATTGAACTTAAAGATTTAAAATTAAAGCTTAAACTAAAACAATTGAACTTGAACTCAAACTTTTGATTGTTTACCTGGTTGTTCCTCATTTCTTGCCTTCTTGTTTTCCAAAGGTTCCTGTGGCTCGACTGAAAGAGCTGATCCGTCTATTTATCTCCATCTGCTCACTCTCATCAGGGACCATGCGCTCTAGGCACTCATACAAACCATCTTTGACCTCCCCTGTTACATCATCTCCTAACTGAACTTTGTAATGATACCTTGGGTTCAAGAAATACCCAGTTGCATGTATAGGGTAATGGAGTGGATTGTTCCATCTGTTGTCAATAATCTCCCAAATAGGGCCATACTTGGCCACACTCTCTTTGTATGCTGCCTTTATTTTCTCCTTTGCCTGATCCATAGCCTCATTAATGTAACCCATGGCCAATCTTTCCCCATCCACCAACCGCAACACCTTCACAAGGGGCTCAACGATTTTCACAACCTTTGCTGCTTTTTTCCAATATGCACTATTATTAATTTTTTTTTGGTTTCTTTTGCATCTTGCCTACGATCCCACTTAGATGAAATCCATTCATCACATGAAAACATCTTTTGTAAGTTCTCTTTTTGGGAAACGAGATATTGCAGTGTCAAGAAGCGAGTTGCAAATCTCATGATGGCAAGCCTAACAAGTTCCCTGTTCCTAGTGTTTTTCCTGATCAGATTCAAGACCCATGAATGGTTGTAGATATATTTTGTAATGCTCTTGGCCTGCTCTATAACATCCTTGACTCAATCTTGTTTGCTTATATCCTCAAGAATGAGGTCTATGCAATGTGCAACACATGGGGTCCAAAATATGGTTTTGAGTTTGCTCTCTAACACCTTACCAACAAGGACATAGTTAGAGGCATTATCTGTGATGACTTGAACAACATTTGTCATCCCCATCTCCATAATAACTTCATCGAACAACTGAAATTTGTGTTTTTAAAACCGCCCAGATCGGTACTGAAACTAGCCGGTTTGACCGTCCAACACCGTCAACGGTTTGAACCGGGCCTAAAACCAGACCAGAGACTGGTTCGTTAATGAAATGACCGACCCAATGACTGAACTGGCCGGTTCGTTACCGAACCGGTCTTAGCCGACCGGGCTCGTAACTAACGGTCGGCCAGCTGGAAACACCTCCGCGGATGCATACAAAAACATTTAAAAAATGATTTTTTATTAAAATAAAAAAAATTAAATTAATACCTAACCCTAAATGCATGCTAAGGCTATAAAAACGACCCCCTCCCTCCTATTTCACTCATCGATTACCTTTTCCGTTTGCGTCGTGACTGTTTGTCTTTCGCAGCCGCTAGTGTGGAGTTTGCTGATTGCTCAGTCATCTTTGGATTCGGGTGTTTGGAGTCTTTGGACTGTTTGTGGATAGCGTATTGTCATCAACTAAGACTCATGGCATGGAGTAACAACAATGAGTATTAACTATGCTTGGCTATCATAGAGAAACTTCCTAAAAAGGAGCGAAGCCATCCCTCACATTGGTCGGGCATGGCTCCGTAAGAATCAAATTCACTTTAAGTGCCCCGGATTATGCTTTGGACCCCCCTAAAAAATGAGATTTGCAAAATAAAAAATGCCGAATGTTGCAGCCGCTAGTGTGGAGTTTGGTCAGACTGTTTGTGGATTGAAAGTTGCATCTGCTAGCGTGGAGGAGTTTACTCAGTCAACTTTGGAGTTTGGACTGTGCTAAGAGTCAAGACTGGTGGGGTTGGAAACTTGGACGAGAGTTCAACTGTTCAAGACTGATAGTGTTAAGTTGTTAACATAAGGTGGACCGTGGACACCATAGAAGCCTGGTCGTGTTGAAACTTGGAAACTTGGACACTGGAGTTCAAGCCGGTGGCCCTGTTCAAGCCTCAAATTTTCATTCAAGGACCAAGGTACGCTACTATGCTCATGCTAAATTGCTAACTGTATTATGCTCATGCTAAATTTAATTAAAATCTGTGGTTTTTTTTTATTTGTTTTTTCTCAAAAAATCCTTGAAATGCTAAATTGCAAATGGTATTTTTTGTTGCATTTATTATTTCCATTTTAATTTTTCAATTTGCATTGTGTATTTTTAAATTTGTTTCCAATTTGCACTTGCAGAAACAATTTTTTTTTGCATTTTCTCAATGGCTCCAAGAGCCAAAGACGCTGCATGGGCCCATGTTGAGATTGTTGATGGTGAAGTCTTTTGCAAATATTGCAACAAACATATACGTGGGGGGGGATTCATAGGGTGAAGCAACAATTGGATGGAATAAGAGGCCAAGTTCTTCCATGTGAGGCACCAAATGAAGTAATTGGAGGGATAAGAGCTGATTTGTTAAATCAATTTAAAAAATTTGAAGAAGATAAGGCTAGGAATAAAGAGATAGAAGCTGAGATAGGGAGGAAGAGAGAGCTTGCCAATGCCACTATGAGGAGATCCAAATTAAATGAGTTTGAAGGCTCTTCCTCTGCCCCTTCTTTTGTTGGTAAGGACCTCTTCTATTATGCTATTCCATCTCATCCAAACATTGGTGATATTCAACCTAAAAAGAAGAAGACCCTTCAACACTATTTTTCAACATCTTTCCCTTCCTTTGCAAGTGCCAGTGCCTCTCAATGTCAAGTTCAACCGACCCAAATTCAGTCCACCTTAGATGAGCATCGGAAAAAGCAATGCAAAGAAGTTGCTTATGAGTACATTGCTAGATGGTGGTACGATTCAGATATCCCCTTTAATGTTGCCTGCTTACTTTTTTATCAACCCATGTGGGATTCCATTTTTGCTGCTGGTAAGGGATTCAAAGGCCCGTAGTATGCAAGACTTGAGGGGATCACTTTTGAAGCAGGATGTTGTGCCCATAAATGAATATTTGCAGGGTTTTATGGAGTCATGGGCCACTACAGGATGTACCATCACATCAAATGGATGGAGTGATACAAGGAACTGTACAATAATCAATTTTCTTGTCTCTTGCCCTCAAGGAACCATGTTTCTGAGATCAGTTTTTGCATTTGATAGGGTGAAAGATGCAAACCTGCTATTTTAGCAGTTGGATGAAGTTATTATGGAGGTGGGGGTGACAAATGTTGTTCAAGTCATCATAGATAATGCCTCTAACTATTTCCTTGCTGGTAAGATGTTAGAGAGAAAACACAACCATATTTTGGACCCCATGTGCTGCACCATGCATAGACCTCATGTTTGAGGACATAGACAAACATGATTGGGTCAAGGATGTTATATAGAGCAGGCCAAGAGCATTACGAAATATATCTACAACCATTCATGGGTCTTGAATCTAATGAGGAAAAACACTGGGAACAAGGAACTTGTTAGGCCTGCCATCACGAGAATTGCCGCCATCACGAGATTTGCAACTCACTTCTTGACACTGCAATCTCTCATTTCTCAAGAGGAGAACTTGCAAAATATGTTTTCATGTGATGAATGTATTTCATCTAAGTGGGCTCGTAGGCAAGATCCAAAAGAAACCAAAAGGGAAGTTAATGATAATGCATTTTGGGAAAAAGCACCAGAGGTTGTGAAAATTGCTGAGCCCCTTGTGAAGGTGTTGCGGTTGGTGGATGGGGAAAGATTGGCCATTGGTTACATTTATGAGGCTATGGATCAGGCAAAGGAGCAAATAAATGCAACATACAAAGGCAGAGTGGCCAAGTATGGCCCTATTTGGGAGATTATTGACAACAGATGGAACAATCAACTCCATCGCCCTATACATGCAGCTGGGTATTTCTTGAACCCAAGGTATCATTACAAAGTTTAGTTAGGAGATGATGTAACAGGGGAGGTCAAAGATGGTTTGTATGAGTGCTTAGAGCACATGGACCCTGATGAGAGTGAGCACATGGAGATACATAGACAATTCAACTCTTTCAATTGAGCCACATGCACCTTTGGAAAAACCCTAGCAGAGAAGGCAAGAGATGAGGACCAACCAGGTAAACAATTTCAAAGTTCCAACAATCAAAAGTTTGATTAAGATCAAAATGAATTGTTTTAGTTTAAGCTTTAATTTTAAACCTTTAAGTTTAATTGTTTAAGCTTTATCCTTTAAGTTGTTTAAGTTCAATTTGCAATCTATTTTCTTGAACTAACTTTGTCTCTGCAGCCAGCTAGTGGGAATCATTTGGTAGCCAATGTTCTCAATTGCAAAAGCTTGCAATTCGAATCCTTAGTCAACCTTGCAGTGCTTTCGAGTGTGAGCACAATTGGTCTGTCTTTGAGCGGATTCACACGAAGAAGAGAAACCGTTTGGAACAAAAATGGTTAAAAGATCTGGTCTTTGTGCAGTACAACCTTCGGCTAAGGCACAATGAGTTGCTAAACAAAAGACCTGATACAAATCCCATTATGTTGGAGGATATTAATCCAAACTCAGAATGGGTAGTGGAGATTCAGTCGACAGAGTTTGAATCTGATTTTGATATTGAAGTTGAAGATGAGATGAGGTGGAATGCTTTGGATGCAGATCCACTAGTACAAAATCCAAGGGATACAGGTGCAGATCTAGACATTGCAGGCAGTGGTGGTACTAGTACTAGTGGCATTAGACGACCTAGCCGTGCAACCCAGGCTTCTACTAGGGTCGTAGATGTTTTTGAGGGGGGATCCTCAGATGAGTGTGAGCCAGATGTTGATCTTGAGCATCCCATTTCTAGTAGTGGTGCTGAGTTTGATGATTGAGTAGCCATGAGTCATGAGTCATGACTCATCATTGATCATGTTTTTTGGATTGTAGAGGCTATTTTGATGATAGAGCCTCATTGATATTGTATTTTGTTTCAGACTCTGATATATGTGCTATGAGATTTTTCTATGTTCTACGATACTATCTTCTATGTCGTGCACTTGGTGCCATTTTGTGACCCATACATGGTTTAACTTTATGCTATATACTATATATATGAGTAGACTTTGCATATTATGTCTCTAATCATCTAATGGCTTGAAATCATATTTTGGAATGTTAAATATAGTTTTTTTTTTGTTGGCAAAGTGGTGGAACCCCCCTGACTAGAAGGGTTGCCATTGGCTAAGTAACCACGAACCAGAGGCATCTAAGCCGTCAAAATCACCTGGGGATCGCACCCGGCCTGGACCCCCCCAACCCTTAACATGGTTGGTTTTTTTGGTATCTGACGGGATTAGAACCGGCGACCTTTCAGCTTAGGGGCGTCTTAACCATACCCCGCCACCAACTGTTCTACATCTCACGGATGGAATGTTAAATATAGTTTTTGTCATTAAAATTGTAATTTTTTTGTATTATGTAATAGCCCGGTTCATTGAAATCAAACCTCTCTAGTTCATTACGGGTTCCGGTTCCGGTCCAAGTTGACCCTCGACCGGTTCGACTCCCGGTTTCGAGTTTTAAAACCTTGAATGAAGGTAAATAAATAATGGATAAACTGTCTGCAAGTATAAACTTGAGGGTGAAGATAAAGCACTCAACACCACAAAAGAAAGGGAGCTGGCCAGAACACTAGCAGGAAGCTGAAGTATAAGAGCTGCCCTTGATCCATGTCCAAGTCTGAAGAGGAGCCTGTAGATCCATCTATCACTGTGTAGTTGCTGATATTGAACTTAACAGTGCTATCAGACTAGTGGCCTGGAATAAGAGGAGTCAGCTGGGATACCCTAGGTGGTAACTGAGAGTTATGGTTGGAACTTGGAAGCTCTCCCAGCATTCATGGTCAAAAAACTCTTAATAAAGTGGAGAATCTGGTAATGTTTTCATGCCCATGAAATCTGGGCTGGTATTAGTATGTCAAAGTGGTCTTGGGGCAGACTAAGAAAGGGGCCACTGTCTAACAAATATGCTGCCATCAATGCCAATACCTCCAGTGTTTGCATAATGCATAATGTCCCCAGTGTTCAAAAGGGGTTGAAAAAAGGATGTGATCAATCTGGCAGGTCTGCAGGAGCAACATCAAGTCTGCTTTCAAAGAGTGCTTGGCCAGGATAGAATGGAGTGTGGATAATGAATTGTCGCTAAGCCATATGGTCTAATAAAAGTGCAGTGTTGGGTGCTGAGTCACTGCTGAGATATTATTTTTAGTGTGCTGGAAGGCACGAGTTCCCTGATTTCTCCCTCTCTTCCTTTTTGCCAATTTATTAATGGAAGTTTAGTTGCAGATATGTTCCACTAACTTGATCTTGATTTCATTTATTCTTACTGAGCAATGAACATGAATGTATTTTTAAAGCATAAAATGCATGTTGATACATTTCACATAGAAAGAATTTAAGAATAATAACAGATTAATTTGGCTAATAAAAATAACAGTAAGGAAATGAGTGATAAGGAAGATAAGGAAGCAAACGTCTTTTAACCATCTTAAAACTACCTTTGGTGTAGCTAGCAAGGATAATTGTTACTGCAGCATGGTTGATTCTTGTCTTCCTTTGGTATTTTAAATGTTATGATATTTGAATAGATGTAGGGACACTGAAAGAGACAACTGTTGTGTTTGAATGAAAAGTGGTCATGTACCGAAGTGCAAGGGAACAAAAATGAATTTTAATTCTTGAATTGCCATTTTATATTTTTATTCTATAAGTTTGGGATACCATCTATTTTTGTCAGTAATTATGCCTAAAAATGTGCTGGTGCAGGAAACTTTATGTTCCTCTCATGGATCACAATGTGGATTTTGTACACCAGGCTTTGTGATGTCCATGTATACATTGTTGAGGTCTAGTAAGGAGCCGCCCAGTCAAGAAGAAATTGAAGAAAGTCTTGCAGGCAACTTGTGCCGGTGCACAGGTTACAGGCCAATTCTTGATGCTTTCCGTGTTTTTGCCAAAACTGATAATACTTTGTACAGTTACAATCCTTCGACAAGCATATCTGGAGATGCAAAGGTCATTTGCCCTTCAACGGGAAAGCCTTGTGACTGTGGGGAAAGGGTTGGAAATGATAGCAAGGACATTGGAACTTCTCATCCTGTCTCAAAGCCACTTTCGTTTAGTGAAGTTGATGGCAGTTTTTATAGCTCTTGTGAGCTCATTTTCCCTCCAGAGCTTTTATCCAGAAAGCCTCACCCTTTGTATTTGAAAGGTCCAAGAGGTATGGCCTGGTTTCGTCCATTAAAGCTCCAGGATGTTTTAGATTTAAAATCAAGGTTTCCTGATGCAAAGCTGGTGATTGGCAATACAGAAGTTGGTATAGAAACACGGTTTAAAAGCATCCATTATCAAGTTTTGATTGCAACTACACATGTGCCTGAGCTAAATATTTTGAAAGTCAAAGAGGATGGCCTGGAGATAGGTGCATCAGTTACTTTGACTGAACTTGCAGATACTTTAAAACAGTGTATTGCACAACGTGACACACATGAGACATCAGCATGCTCAAGCTTTGTGGAGCAGCTGAGATGGTTTGCTGGAAGCCAAATTAGAAATATTGCTTCTGTTGGTGGAAACATCTGCACAGCCAGCCCTATATCTGATTTGAATCCTCTTTGGATGGCAGCCAGGGCCCAATTTAAGATCATTAACTACAAAGGAAGTGTGCGGACTGTCTTTGCAAGGGAGTTTTTCAAAGGCTATCGGAAGGTTGACTTGAAAAGTGAAGAATTATTGCTATCAGTTTTTTTACCGTTTACAAGGCAGGGTGAATATGTCAAGGAGTTCAAGCAAGCTCACCGCAGAGATGATGACATTGCACTTGTAAATGCAGGTATGCGAGTTTTTCTTGAGCTGAAAGATGATACCTGGTCAGTTGTTGATGCGTCTCTTGCTTATGGGGGTGTTGCTCCAGTTTCTTTATCAGCAGTAAAGACTGAATCATTTCTTAAGGGGAAGCCATGGACATTTCAGACATTGCAGGGTGCTTTACAAGTATTGCAGCATGATATTATCATTGCAGAGAATGCCCCTGGGGGCATGGTTGAGTTTCGAAAATCATTGACATCAAGTTTCTTTTTCAAATTCTTCCTTTGGATATCTTATAATATCCAGCAGAAGGCACAAGTTTTGCTGGGTTTCCCAGATTCTTACAAGTCAGCCATAGATCCATACAGAAGACCATCATCAAAAGGAGTTCAGAATTATGAATGTCCTCCAAATGGAACAGCAGTGGGTCTCCCTGTTGTGCATCTTTCAGCCAAGCTTCAGGTGAGTGTGATGTTTGCATAGTTGCCCCTTTTGGTTTCTGTAGTATCTGTTGTCTAAAATTAAAATTCTATGTTACCCAGGTTGCATTTCTGGGGATGGACTCTGGAGATTATGTGTATTGCATTCCCCAGATCCCCAGAAACATAGGGACTGTAGGGGATATTTCTGAATTTCGCTGAATTTCGCTGAATTTGACTGACAATTTTGTTGTTCCTGTTACAGTTAGGGGACATCCTGTTTTCTGGGAGACACTCAGACATTCCTGGCATTCTGGGGATGCCCAGAGTCCAGATGTCCTTAGTGTCTTGCAGAATTTAACATAGAGTTTTTTAAAATGGGAACTGCCTTTTTATGGATGGTAAACCTGGAAATAAACGTGAGCCACCCTCACACACGTGACTTGGGCAAACTAGAAAAGTACTGGAAAATTTTAAGTTAAAAAAAAGATCTAAGTTACAACGAACAACTAAGCAAATTGGGATTGTGAAACCCAACTTCTTAGGATCTTGGACATGAAATTTTTTGTAACCCCAACCCGGTTTCAGTTTCAGTTCATTGCATATGGTTTAATGCCCAAACCCCAATATTCATAAAAAAATTAAAAATTTTCAACTTGAAAACATGAAACACATGAGATAATTTCAACTTTAGCAAACTCAAAAATTTATGGCAGCCCTACTTTTTCCTACTCTGAAAAATTTATGACAGCCAACACATGAAATTTTAGATTCAGTGTTTTTGACCAATTTGGTACAGGATAAAACCCCGAAAAGAAAACCTGTTTTCAGAGAAAGATTTTGATTTTAGCCCTGCTTTTTCCTACTCTGAAAAATTTATGACAGCCAACACATGAAATTTTAGACTCAGTGTTTTTGACCAATTTGGTCAAGGATAAAACCCCGAAGGGAAAACCTGTTTTTAGGGAGAGATTTTTATTCAGGCAAATTTTATAAATTTAAAACAGCAGTACTTATCTCAGCATTTCATCATTGAAATGCGTGCCAAACACTTGCTGTACGGATTGCATAAATTTCCAGAAATATCACCTTGAAATCTGTGCCCATTGACAGCAATACAACCCACACATGCGGTCTCGATTTCTGTGCAAATCAGCAATCTGCTTTCTCGAAATTCGTGCGGTATGGTCTGCTGTACTTTCCTCGAAATCTGTGCCCACTTGCCTTGATTTCTGTGCTGCTATACTGATCCGTACTGTACAGACTGCCTGTATGGACTGCTCCTCAATTTCTGTGTAATAAATGCAGCTATACGATTGCCTTGGAAGTTAGAATTTGTGCTACCTACTGGTTTACTTCTCTTGAAAATCGTGCCCTTCTCTGATCTTCCTCCTCCTTGGGATTTGTGCAAGGGTTTCTCTCTCTCACTTCTCTCCAAAAATTCTCTCTTTGGAATGTGAACAATAATTAGGTTGAGCCTTTCCCTAGCCTTTTTTGTTTGAGTAACCACCATCTCAAAAATTAATGGCCAAGATTAAAAGAACTTAAGATGAGATCTAGGGCCAAGATCAAATCTCACTTTTCTCATTAAAAAGCATTTAATGACTTTTTAAATATTTAATGTTAGACATTAATTACACACCCACCTTTTAATCTCATTAAAGTCACAAATAAACTTTATAACTCGACTTCATTTTATAAAGTGACTTTATAAACATAAAGTCAATCTCACTTTGTAAAAAATGCTAGGGACCACAATTAAAGTGTCCTTGTCCACCCCAAAGCACAAATGAATGGACAAACACTTCCTTGGTAAAATTTCAACAGGATAGGCTATGATGGCTGCCCAATAAAGCACTTCTCTTGCTAGATAAAAACTTTAAAACCAAAAGGAAATACTTGATTCACAAGCTTTAAGATCTACTTTTAAAATGACTTGTAAAATAGTAATTTACTAGGCAATGATAAACTTTGGAAAGCTCTTTAGATCTATGCAAAAGTTAACTTGTAATCTAGATCTATAAATGAGATTATCTTTTAAAAATGAAATCTTGAGAGTATAAGCTAGATTGGTAACCAAGAAGTATTTTGATTTAAAAGAAAGATTCGCCCAAGAAACTTCTTAGTGGAATGCTGAGGGAAAATGTGTTGAAAGTGTTGAAGATGGAGAGGAAGCAAACTAGCTCCAATCCTCCTTCAAGCTGAGATCACTAAAAGCTTAATCACAAACTCACCAAAATACCAATGAGATCCGCAAGTGCATATAAAAAGAAACTAGAACAACATGCATATAAATTTATAAAACATGTTCGATCTAGGCCTTTAAACATACACATATAAGAAACTAGCAAGTAAACTAACTTACTACCTCTTTCCTAATGACTATAGTAGTCCTTCATACGTCCGATTCACGATATAAAAAAGCAAGAAAGCAACTAAAACAATTACCTTAATAACACATTGACAATTTGGATCCGCAGGATTTTGCACCACACATGATAGCCTCCAAATCTTCATTTTATTATCAACAAAATACCAATAGCATAATCACATTACAATAGCATGCACTTTCTACTCCAACTTGAACTAGCTTGGAAGAGGCAAAGGCTTTATTTTATAGCCAAATGGAGAGAGGGGGGCACATCCATAAGTGGGAGTAGAAGTCGAGTTGTTTGAGAAATTAAAGGGATTCGCTGGAGTTGACAGATGTTAAGGTGAGTGATTCGTGGGAGTTTGGGTGCCACATCTCCAAGAGATATGTGCCCTTCCCTTGATTGGATGACAACACATCACAAGGATTGCCTTCATGGAGGAATGCGCTCCCTCTTAGTGAGATATGTGCAACCTCTTCCAACTACCCAATATTCTCTTGCGATAACTCCCTCTTGTCTTCATATGAGTCGCCTCCTTCATTTTAAATAACTCGCCTTGGTGATGGGCTGACTATCCAACATGTCAAGACATGTGGTATGACTCATGCGATACCATGAGGAGAAAAGGGCATATCCATTAGCAAGAATGCAGTCGTCACCTAATGGATCACCTTTAAAACACATGCTTATGAATTTAATCCAAGTCGACCTCCACAAGAGACAACTTTGCCACCTTTGTTTGACTTTCAAAACACTTTTAACATGTCCCCACATGACCTTTGACTTTTGTCAATTTGTCGTATTTTTAGCATTAATTTGACCTTTTGTTGCCGCTTTAGCAAAAAAATGATTCTACGTGGTGATTTAGTTGCCTGAAACATAGGAAAAGTGGGTTCTTGGGTAAAAAGGACACTCTGAGTGTGAAAACGAGCATCCCCATGCCAAAATACGCCTTCAGACCATACTTTTATTACATTTACAAATTTCCCATTTAAACCATTAAAAAGGCCTAATTTTATGGGAAAATTATTTTTCTCGGAAATTAAAAACAACCTTAGGGGGACCTAGCACATGTCCATTTGAGTCAATATTAATGCCTAGCATGCTCATATACTTTGACACTTAGACTCTAATAACCTCCTTGTTGCCAACTTTTTGTACCATAGTTGGATTAGCTGAGGAGCCGCCATTTTACAAACATGAGAAATGTTTGTTTCCAGTGTATCAGATGATCCGCCTTTGTGCCTAGCCAGTTTTTGTTTTGAATAATTATGACCATGGCCTCGCGGGGTTTGTAATAAAATGTGCTAGTAGGGTGTTTTGAGTGGTTCAGTCTCCTAAGATGTAGAATTTCAACTAAGGCATTTCAGGGAGTTTTTTGCCCTTGATAATTATGCTTTGCCTATAGCCGAGTATAATTGACGAGGTTTTCTCCCGCTTTCTCCAAAGCTGGAATGCCCGATTTTGAATTCTGGGCCTTGGGGGGTTATTAGAGCCCAACTGAGTATGTATAAACCTACTAGACATTATTAGAATAGACTATGGTCATGTCCTAAGTCACTAGGACCCTCAGAAAAAATTCTGAAATTGTTTTACCGGACGCGTCAAATTTTTAATTTTTCCTAAGTTTTTAATTAAATTTTTCCATAATTTAAATGGAAAAATTCAATTTGTAATAAGTCAGCAATCTGGGGTCCGTTTTCAGTGATTGAAGGCTCTAACCTTAAGCCAAAAATCATTCATGATCATCCAGCCAGCTAGCTCCAAGTTTCAGATCATCATTTAGCCACATAACTCATAATTTCTCAAAAAAGTCAGTTTTGGAGAAATTATTGATTAAATAATAAAAATGATTATTTTGGAGAAAATCCAAATCTCTCCAAATTAATCCGAATTGTACGAAATGAAATGCAGAATGACATGGCATCGGGCATTAATGATGATTGGAGTTAACACAAATAAGCTTCAGTCAGCATTCAGTGAGCATCGAGTTAGCATCCACTTGGCCAATTCGCCTCCTTTAGTGATGACCACATCTGGGTGAGGTGGAGCTTGTCTATTGGCTTGGTAATTTGATCGAGGTTGAAGTGAGACATGTGTCAGTGGTTTCTAGGTATTGGCTCCTCCATACCTAGCCTCTGGACTCTACCAAGCCTTCACGCCTACCTTCTTTACCCTCATGTGTGCTCTTCCTCTCCCTCACGTCAGAGATTTGGAAGCTCACGCCTTTGTTGGTGGGGGCCTCCTATTGGATGGAGATGGTTTGGTTAGGCTTGGAGTGGGGGCGCCTTGCCTAGGTGGAGGCCTCCCCTCACTCTTAGCTTGTTTATCTTAGGTTTTGGCTCATCAACGTGGCTATGAAGCTAGGTATTGCGCCCTCCCTGCGTGGCGTGGTGTTAGGGTTTAAGCTTTCTTTCATTGTATAAATAGAGGCTCCTTTAGCTCTATTGGGTGGACTTTCAGGCATAGAAACTTTGCAAAAATTGTAATCAGTATTTTATTGAATAAAGCTTTTCGACTTTGGAGGTCTATGTGATTGTTTCTTCATTGGTGGATGTGTCTATTATGAGGTGATATCTATCCTCGCTTTCAATTTGTTACTCATGTATTGAATCAAATAACTAGCTTTAGAAGTCTATTGTTAGAACATAAGATCTCCCATTTGCAGCTGTCAAGTTGGATTTGTTACCGACTAGGCTGCACCTAGTTGGACTTCCAGTGAGCCGCCAGTGATGAACAAGATACTTGTTCATATTCAGAGTTCAGAAGTCCTTCCAGGCCTCCATGACCGTTTTATTTTTTGTAACACATGTTCATACCCCCTTGGGGAAATTGTAAAAAATGTCCTAGCAGTTAATTTTTTATAAAAGGCTCGGCTTCCCAGACTTGAGCATCAAGCCGACTAGCCCAGAGTGTTTTTTCCCTTGGTTATTATTGGTTGTTGAACAAATGACTAATAATTTCTGAGTTTTTCACTCACACCTCCAAAGCTGGGGTAGTCATCTTGGTGTTTCGGCCTAGGGAGGTTATTAGAGCCTTCGTGTCGGTGTTTTTCACCATGCTAGGCATTCGAATTGAGTCGTATGGACATGTACTAGGTCCCCCTAGAGTTTCATCAGTTTCCGCAAAAAATAATTTTTTCCGTTTTTTTTAAGCCATTTTTTAATGGTTTAATTAAAAAAATTCAGATTGTAATAAAAGTCAGATACGGAGTCCGTTTCTGACGTGGGGACACTCGTTTTCACACCCGGAGCGTCCACTTTACCCATGGGACCACTTTCTACATCAGTCAGGCAGCCGGAGCACCTCGTGAGGCATTATTTGGGTTAAAAGTGCATAAAATAGCATTTTAATGCTAAATCTGGTCAAATTGGCACTAAAGTCAAAATAGAAGAAAAGTCAAAATCAATTAAAAAATTGATTTGAGTGACATGGCAAGGGTCCCATGTGACTAGCGATTTATACATCAGCCCATATAAAATCAAAGTTGGGTTTTAAAGTAAGATAATAAGTCAAATAAGAAGATGACGTCAACCTAAGGAAAGACTCACGCTAGCCTTGGTTATGGTAGCGAATGGTAAAAGACTAAAGTATGGTTTACGCTAGCTATTGGTGTGGCCCCCTCCTTTTATTACCCACCTCAGCATTTAAACCGTGACTTATTAAGTGATGCCACACATTATTTAGCATGCGCTGATTTTTAAGAGGGTGACGTCAACCAATGTAGTTGTTCACGCTGGCACTTTGAAGTTGCGTTGGCATGAGAAGGTGGACCCCCATTCACTTAAGATTTGATTTCATATTACTAAGATTTACAATACATCAAAGCTTGGAGCAAAGCGTGAGTATTTTATTGGTAAAGCTCACGTCACATAGCCGTACACTCACGCGTGGGTAATGAATGGCATCTTCAGTCTTATTCATTGGATTGTATGTGCTGGTGGTTCATGATTCGTTGAGGGAGTTTGGTGAGAGAGGTGTCATTCACCTCCTCTATTCAAGCTCAGTTAAACTCTGACTTCATCTTCAGTATTGATGAGGCCCCTGGGTCTCTCTTTTCCTATTTAAGCAGGTCACCTCTCCATTGTTTAATATCGGAAGGTTGAACCTCTGCTTGCATACATTGTAATATTTTCTGAGTACTGTTAATAAAAGGCTTTGGAGGCAATTTCTGTGTGGGATCCATAGATGTTGGATTGATATTTTCTTTATGCTAAATCATTGAGGTAATCTGTATCAAGTCTTTTCATAATCTGCAATTGTTGGGATTACTTGTCTTCGTAAGGAAATTTACATTTTGGTAAGAATAGGAAGTGATTCTTGTTAGGTTACTTCTTATTGTGGAATATATTAGATTACCAAGTTTTATATGATTTCTTGTATGGATCTATAATACTGTTTATCTTGTTATTATTTCACACAGGTGCTTTTAATCCTCTTTGCATGTTGCTAAAGGTACTTTACAGGAAACCCGAGCTGGAGCATTTGATGAGCGAGTGGGCTCTCCCTCTTCTCCAGTAACTTTGAAAGAAGAAGCATCATCCCTCGGATCTCACCAAAGGAGGCGTCACCGTCCCTTTTCTACTTCTTGCTCCACCCGGTTCTATCACTTCTTGATCCAAAAATATCTAAATTTACTTTGCTTACCGTTACTTTGCTTAGATCTACGTTTCAAAGATACATTTAAAGTAGATTTAAATTCTCAATTCTAGATTTGA
>LPNX011095976.1:1849-37002 GCA_001517045.1 Pseudotsuga menziesii | reverse complement strand
ATATATATGTCAATTTCATATAAAATAGTGAATTAGAGACATATATACTACCTGGAAGGAAAATGATGAACTACCAAAGAAAGCGAAACATACATACCTGGTTGGGGGGAAGTGGTGGGTTGACAACAACCTCGCTTTCATGCTCTTCAAGCACCACTATCACAATAGGTTCCTGCATAAAGTAACATATGTCAAAGCGTTCCAAAGAAAGCGAAACATAATTAAAATCATATTTCAAATAATACCTCTGTCTGTGAATCTACCTCTGCATGAGAGGGAATAGGCTATGATACAATATACTCATCCTGGTCAACCTACATAAAACATGTTGTATCAAAATTAGGATACATATTGAATGTTACAATATATACTATAAATATGTAAACAAAGTTGACAAATTAACAAGTATAGTTCTTACCCCTATTGGTGAAGAACCAAACCCATAAGCAATATTGCATTGGAGGAAATTTCAACTCAAAATGGGCCTTTTAACTTTTATTCAAATTCAATGTCATCATGTGTTAGCCAATGAAATTCCTTTAAATTTGAAATACCGTACAGGTCTTAAACACTTTTTTAATATAAATTTGGGGATAGGTATCATAAAAAAAACTACTTTTTTTGTTTGTATTTTTGACATATCTCCCTGTGTTTTTACTCAAATTTCAATCAGGAGAGCTCGTTGGATGTGGAATTAAATTCCGCATCCAACGAGTACCCACTCGACATACTTTTGACGGACCCCGCTACCCCAAAAACAAGAAATACCTAAAAAAATGGAATGATGATGTCATCATTCCATTTTTTAGGTATTTCTTGTTTTTGGGGTAGCGAGGTCCATCAAAAGTATGCCAAGTGGGTACTCATTGGATGTGGAATTTAATTCCACATCCAACGAGCTCTCTTGATTGAAATTTGAGTAAAAACACAGGGAGATATGTCAAAAATACAAACAAAAAAGTAGTTTTTTCTTTTCTTCCTCCAAAATTAATAAATATTATTTTATTATTTTAACTATTATTTTATTAGTTCATTTTAGGAGGCCCATTTTGAGTTGAAATTTCCTCTAATGGACAGTCACATCAATGTTCTCAACGTTGATCAATGGACTATGCGACTGCGGTGTGCCATGGGACACCAGCTGTATATTTGTTCACATAATTTGTTAGATAATTAAATAGAAATAAATTGTGAAACAATTGAACATTTTGACATGAAACAAAATATAATATGAAAATAATGAGTTTTACTTACAAAGCGAAGTAATCCATCATCTCAGAAGTCAGAAGTAGGGCCATAGCATATGCCTCCACATGATGTGCAAGGGTGTGGAGTAACATGACACTCTGAAGAATCTGCATCTCCTCTGTGATCTGTAGATGGGCCCGCCTTAGAAGTGCCAGCCCCTTGGTCTACAATGCCTTGGACATCAGTCCCATGCTCAAGTAATGTATCTGCCATGTCAAATAATGCCTCCTATGTATACTCAATCACAGGACCTACAGGAGAATATACTTGAGGGGGTTTTGGTGTGCATGGTGGGCGTGGCACATAGTTAGGATCTGTCCTGGCACCTTCCCTATCTTGGGGCATCCCATGAACAACTCCCTAGTTTCCTAAGAGATCGAATTATTTAACATGTTTCCCTAGGATGAATTCTGCATACAACTTCCTAAGGAAATAAAATGGGATGTCCCTATTCCCATGGGGGTCTTCATCGAAGACCATATACCAACAATCCATCCAATTGGCCTTTATATTTGGTTCAATGCACTAGTCTATGGAAATGTGTGCTCGACTGGTGGGTGGAACCAATCCAGTGCTAAGGTCCCAGAATAATGAAAATAACTGGTCTTTTGTAATTTTAAGGGCTTTGATGTCTTTATGAGTCAATCCATTGGAGTAGTATTGCCTCCTGGATTCTCTGTATGAGGTAATGTTGTACAAAGCTCCTTGGGCATCGGTCATTGTGTTTGTTATTATGTCCAAGGCATCGGATAAAGACTCTCTCAAACGATCCCCCCCTCTAATAGATGAGCTAAGGCACCTCAATGACACCAAGCACGCAATAATATGTGCATTTCTATCTTCTTCCCCCTCCGGGTTTGGGTTTGGATTTCGGTTAGATTGTGGGTTAAGTTGTTGTGGGTTAGGTTGTTGTAGGTTAGGTTGTGGGTTAGGTTGTTGTGGGTTAATAGAGGGTGGGTTTTCCACATTGTGTTGTTCATTTGTGTTCTCTATTAAGATTTAAACAAAAAACTACAAGTTATTTTACTTTTAATCATTATTTGATTGAACATTCAATTTTTTTTTAAAATTTGTTTAAAATAATTATAAAAACAATGAAATTATGGAAAAAATTAAAGAATGGAAGACTAAGTGAAAAGGATAATCTAGCATTTACCTACCATTGGAGCAATCCACCTCGAACTCGACCTCGAAAAGCAAAAACGCAAATCGCACTTGTGGTTTTTCGCTGTCCCGATCCTATGCAAATAAAATTTGAGAGGCCTACGGCCTCTGTTTTATTTTATTTTTTACTTTTCAATATAGCATATGTGATATTCAAAAGTAAGGAACTAATATATATAGAAATATGAAACACATTTTTTTCTAGAAGATAATATTGAAGGAATCTTTAGAAAAGTGGAATTAAATAATCTAAAAGAATTAAAAGGGAGAAGGGATTTTGTTGGGAAAGAGGAAATAGAATGCAAGTTGAAGAAGTAGATCAAATTGGTTAGCAAAAGGGGATCATAATACAAAATTATTTCAAATTTATGCTAAACATATAAAAATAATTCATACATTTAGGAAGATAAAAACATGGAGGGGTTTGGAGTAATTTTTTTTGGAGAAATATCATATGCAAGAGTAAATTGTTTTAGTAACTTTCAAGAACATTTAAGGGAAAATATTGTTGAAATATTGAATACTATGTCTTTGTTTTTGAAAATGATGGAGAATAAGGGAAATAAGGATTTTAAAGATGATGTTACAAAGGAAGAACTCAATTTTTTCCTAATATCGCCATTCAAGAAGGAAAAGGGTCCAAGGTCAGCTGGGTGGATAATAAAATTTTATTTGTGTTTCTTTGAGATGATAGAAGATTCTAATAAGAATAATTAAAGAATAGGAAAGTCTTGGGGGAACTATATTATATCTCTATAGAAATTATCTCAAAGAAAAATAACCCATATCTTTGTGTAACCTCGGTATCTAAGATAATAAAACATATTTTGGCTAATGGATTAAAAAGTAAGAAACACTATATTGCATGCTTTTTTATCAAGGGTTATATGTGGTATCATTTGTGTATAATTTCTAGGCAAGTTGTGGAGATCCATTATTAGCCATATGTACTATGCAATGTTAACATACTACTTTGTGGATATAATATCACTATTTTGTTATTATTTAATAGCATTGATCATTATTTCCCTTTGCACATACTGCTTTCAACTTACAAGCACTAAATATCTTATGGTATGTAAGAAACATTTCTGAGTCCTCTTACATTCCTTGTTCTATCCATATATAATTTAATTCGAAACATTCATGATACAATACCAAATGGATTATTGTGTATTAATAGCTCATATGTTAATGAAGAAAAATTTAGGTTTGCCTATCTACTAGTTGATGGAAGGTTGGAAAGAGTAGGAAGGATGAAAATAGTGTCAGTCAAAGCTCATTATACTATGGAGGCTATGAGAAATTATATGATTGATCTTGTTCCTTCTGAGATTACAATATTGGCACAAACATTCTATTCAAACAAACTCGAATAGAACAATATATATAATTCACATTTTCCGTTTATGCCATATTGTTTTGTATGAACAATAAATTCTAGGAAAATATATAGATATGTTTTGGACCTTGCTATTGTAGTCCATCCAATGCAAATATAAAAATGAAATTGATTGATTGGGTGTTGTTGGAAGTAGGAAACTGTTATAGCTGATTTTACCACTCCAGGTGAATCACACTTTGTATGGCCTTCTCCTATCCCTCTGCAGACTCCTTAGACCCTGTGGACCATTTTTTGTCCTTTGATGTTTCCTTGACCATCCCTAAAAACATGTGAAAAATGATACACGCAACTTTTAAACTCTTAATCACGTATATACGCGGATTTGACCCCTAAAACCGCGTACATCGGGATGTGTACAAAATCCAAATCCTTTTGGAGTTTTCCTTGACATGGATCCGACTCACTTGACTCCTGGCCTTCCCTATGCCTTGAGATCGTTTGGATTCGACCTTTCATCACCCCTTTGAAAAGCTATATAAGGAACTCTATGGTACATTGAAGGCATATGAGAGAATTGAGAGCAAAGAAACTATAGTCCATTGTTGCCGGAACTTATGCTTGAGTCTGCATCCCTTTGTCCCTTGGAGCACTTTTGTGTTCTTCCCAAGCTTTCCTTTTGCTTGTGAGCTTGCTATTAAGAGATGGAGGATTGAGGTGATGGAGGCCCAAGTGGGGGATTCAGTTTCTCCGATTCGCAGACGTGCCGACAGAGGTTGTATCTATTGTAATCTCTGATTTATATTGATAGAAATATCTTTTCCTGTCCAATAATGTGTGTTTGAATGAATATTTTATCCATTGGATGATTTCAAATGCTTATACATTATTGATTATATATGCTAGAATAGATCTAACACCATGATATATAGTATGCTTGTATTTTTTACTTGTTGTTGAGGAAGAAATTTATCAATTCAAGCTGAAATTGGAAAGCTCAACAGGGATCTACTTCAACCGTCCGGAATAAGGTTCTTGTCATGGCATTTTCGATTTTTTGTTTGGGATTAGTGCATTAGATTTCTTTTACCTTAGTGCTTTGCTTGAGTGTTGTTTGAGTGTGCTTGCAGAGTCTAGGGGTTGTAGAATCATTCTTTTGCTTTTTGTATCTCATTTTATTTCAAAAAATCCAAAATATTTGCTTATCATCATGCATTGCATTTTGCATTTTCCATAGTAATTGCACTAGATTTGCTTTGGAGTATTAGTCAAGATTTCATATAGGAAAGCTTGCATTCATCATTTGAAGAAAAATTGTGCATTTCACGTAGTAGCATACCCTGTTTTCATGGACACAATGCATTTGCATTGATTGTTAGGTGTACATTTTACTTCATATTGTGTCATAACACCATTAGTTGCACGACCATATCCCTCTTTTCAGTAATAAAGCCAATTAAAATCAACGCTTAATTAAAATGAACTACACTCTTTTATTTTATAGGGTGCACCAACAAGATTAGGTTTTAGGGTCTTGGAACAGTTCATTGTGAGTAAATTCTCCAAGACCACTAAACAAAAACATGTATTTGTCTGTCCAGGTGAGTGTGTGAAATCCTTGGTATAACCATTGTTTCCCAGGATCCTCCTCTCAAAAGGGAGTTAAGCACGAGGCAGTGTGAGCGATTATTGATTGGGATGAACTCTAGTCATAACTAAGTAGCACTGGAGATATTTCCAGGATTGTATTCGTATATGGGGGCTCTTTCGAGAGTTTCAGGCTTTGCTACCTTGCCCATATGGTCAATCCCTCTTGCGACTATCCACCTGAGCATTGATTATATCGAGGTGACCTTAGTGGTCTTACCTAGGATATCGAGGGGGTACTTTAAAGGGGTTATTCTGCAGGTGTCCTGGCCAAGTTGGGGTCAGACAGCACAGTCACTTTAAGTGTTGAAGCTGAGGGCCACAATAATTGGTTACATACCTCCGCTTGTTGTGTATGGGAGTCTCAAGCCTCTCCTAGGCGAGACATACCTGCTTCATTCGGGATCTCACTTATCCTACCCTTGATTGCTTGCATTTGGATTTAGATTGTATTGGTGAGTGTCTGTGCATGATAGCTTGCCTAGGGTTTGCGTAAATAGAGATTCTTTTCTATTTTTTGAGTCATTGTGGATTCGGGTGCAGCTCCTCACTGTTCTCGTCATTTAGAAGGACTTCCACCTTCTACATATCCTCCTCCTTTGGGAGAGAGACATAGACAGTCCAAGAAGACTACTTTGCATATTGATTCACACACCATGGGAGACCATATAGAAGGTATTCCTAAACCACTTTCTCCCATTCAAGTGGAAGATGGGGAGTTTACTCCTACCTACGATCCTTCACTCGACTTGGCTGACTTAGGTCCTGTGATTTCTGAGATAGGAACCTTTCATGATAGACCTACTCACTCTAGGGTTGATTCCCCATTGACGCATTACCGGTATGGAATGTCGGAGGATGCTGAGACTCATTTTGAGCCCGCGAGCACTGGTTATGGTAGTTATGGTATGTCTAGTTTTTCCACACATGATTTGGCATTTCATGTCGAATTTGAGTTCGAGCCTAACACTATTCCTGGGGGCACTCTCATTCCTTACCATGCGGAGAGGTTTAAAAGCACTAATCACATTGCACCTTCCATCCCGGTGGTGGAAGTTACATCACATATTCCTCCTAGGTCTAGAGTTAGTGATCCTATTAGGATACTAGATCACAGACAAGTGACTATAGGGAATAGTACATACATAATTACAAATATCCCTCTGTCCTCTATCCCTACTTCTTCAAATTTCCACCCTCCACCTCATTCACATGGTCCTTCGGGCTGAAACATTGCTATGAGCTATGTCCGCACTACGGTTACTAGACTGGTTGTGTCTCAGCTTCATGTATCACCCGTTGTTTTAGGAGGTCATGCTCATACTTCTAGAGGTCACATTCCTACTTCCGGAGTGTATGTTCCTACTTACAGAGTGTCTCGTGTGACATCTCATGTGATGACTTATGGACCCTATTATGGGAGGAAGTATGGATAGGGTTCTTCACCTTATGGGGGTCGGTATCAACAACTTGCTTACTCTCCAAATTACAGCTTTGTAGCTCCTAATAGTCAAGGTCCACCACACTATGGTGCTTCCATGCCACCCTATATGGGTCAAACGGGAGGAGGGCACTATGGCCAAGGCCATGGTGGTAATCAGACCTATGTGAATAAGAACTATCAGGGAGCGGTCCATCGACCTCATCATCCTAGGCTGCCTTTCCTCATGACACTGAATCTTCATGACTTGTCAAGATTGACGAACGATCCTGTAGCTCATGACCCGGCTTGGCCGGATGTCCCTACTAAGATTCCCTCAGACATACCTAAGTTCGAGGGAAAACCAGGAGAGGATATAAGTGAACATGTTACTACCTTTCACCTATGGTGCTCTTCAAATTCCTTATACTAGGACTCCATACATTTAAGGCTATTTCAATGCACCCTTACAGGGCTTGCCGCAAAATGGTATATAAAGCTACCTAGGGCAGCATTCACTTTGTTCGATGACCTAGCGATGACTTTTCTTAACCACTTCCAGCTACCAGTGCATTATGACGTTGGAACTGAACTCTTGTTGACATTTCGGCAGGATAAAGCCACACATATCTCAGATCATATCCAAGAGTGGTGTAGACGGAAGAGGTTAATTAAATCCTTTATACCACTGGAGTTCCTCTTTGATTGGTTCCTTAAGTCGTTATTGGCATATACAGCGAAGGATGTTTCTACATTTGGAGTGCAGAATGAGGAACAAGCAATTTTTAGGGCGTAGGAACTGGACTTGATTTATGCTCATTCCGGTTTGTTATATGATATTATTCCCAATGCTCCATGTTCTAGTTTCAACCCCAAAGTCAAACCTGGATCACATGCCGATGGCATTGTTGGTTGTGCAAGTGCGAAACCCGTGGATTCAGTTGCAAAAAAAGTTAGTCAATTGTCAATCAACCAATCTACTTCAGGACAAGCTACGGCTTCATCTCAACCCACCCAAACGATGAGTGTACTTTCAGTGCAATCTTTGGACCAGAAGGGTAACCAGCAGCTCGGACAGAATAGAAATAAGGGTAAGAATAATTGTAAGGGTGGGAATAAGAATGAGAATGCTAATAGTAATGAAAAGAATGGTCGTAATGCTGGGGGGACAAGCAAGCTAAACGTAAGGTTAAGTTCCCTTGCAAGTTATGTAAGGACAATCACCTCACTTACTTGTGCCCTCGTATCGATGAAGCCTTGAGATTCTTGGCACAGGGCCCAGCTGTGCTAACTAACTCTTTACCTCATAATCAAAATATGAACTCGAGGACCCATGATCAATCTGGTGGTGATCAAGATCCGTCGGAGGGTAGTGGTCATGGTTGCATTAACATGGTACGTGTTGCAAAAGTTGTGACCCATGCGAAATACTATGGTTTGTCACAACCCATCCCAGGAAAGGAACCTGATCCACCAAGGTCCCATTTACGCATTGAGAAACCTATGGATAAACTTGAAGCTTCACCTTGCATTCCTAAGGGAGTCCTTAACCATTCGAGGCACAATCCTAATGCCCGAGCCACCTAAAATTATTCAGTTGTCGAGGATTTGGGCCACACTTCTTGTGCGATGTCTGCATTGGAAGTGCTTCAGAGTTGTCCTTCGCAAAGGAAGGTGTTGCTTTCTGCCCTTGGTGTGAATGATGATGATTCTTCCTCCGTGATTAAATTTGAAACCGCAGGACTTTAGCCTCGCTTTCCTTACTATGTGTCTCTTTTTATTCACATAGAATGTCTTAATATGACCATCAAGCACACTGAGATTGACGAAGGTGCTACCACTTCTGTGATGTCTTTATCGTGTTGGAAGGGTTTAGGTTCCCCTGAGCTGTCTAAATCAGCGACCATGCTAATGACGTTCGATGGGAGATATTTTAGGCCACACGACATCCTTCCTTCCCTTAAAGTCCATTTGGGAGGGAAGACCGTTGCGATAGAGGTCAAGGTGGTTGATGCGCCCCTTGACTACAATCTCTTGCTGGGTAGGAATTGGATGTACAGTATGCAAGCCATTGCTTCTTCCCTATTTCGCTTTGTATGAATTTCATTTAACAGGAATATAGTCATGATTGATCAAATGACATTCAAGAATCCATCTATTACCACATCTTCAGGAGCTTCGATCCCGATCGTTGAACACTCTCAGTCGGCAACTAGGAGTGTGGGTGTAGGCATGTATCCATCCCTCATGAGAAGCTTTAGTTGTCCTGCACCGATTCTTATGATAGGGTCTAGTTCCGGTGAGGCTTCGACATCTATGAGATCGGTGTATTTTTGCATGAGACATATGGAATATCCTTGGATTCTTCCTACACCGAGTACTCCGAGTGAGCCCATCATGATGGACATGTTGTTACCTGCAACTATGATATCTTATCAAGCTAATCTCAACTGTGTTTCAGAGCCTATTCCTTCCTCTTCATGGATAGAGGAGGAGGACCCTTATGTGTTGCCAGCATGGGCAGTGCAGTCTTCTCATGCACACGACTACCTTGATACGGTTTTCCCTTCAGATGAAGCGATTATTGAGGCTATGTCGGGATTTGAGCCACCATGGGAGGAACTCCATCATAGATCTTACTTTCTTCCTGAGCTTGACTGCTTCGAGTGTGAGGACTTTAGGGCGTTTCTTAATGAGAGAGTTGGTAGTCCTATGGTTCCATTAAGCTCTCCTAGTCCAATGGCTGATGGAAACATGGCGAACATATCTTCAACAATTCCTATAAATATCTCTCATGATCCTGGAAGGATAGAGAATGTCTATATTGGGGCGGAATGTTCCCATGCTAAGATTCAAGAATACATCGAGCTATTTAAGGAATTCCGTGATATCTTTGCTTGGTCTTACGATGAAATGCCAGGTATCGACCCTTGTATTGTAGAGCACGAGATTAGGACTTATCCCAATGCTAAGCCTATTCAACAACGCTTGCGTGCGATGAATCCTAGGAAAGCACCCACGATTAAGGCAGAGATAGAAAAATTGTTAAAAGCCATTTTTATCTATCCCGTTCCCTTGACGGAGTGGGTTTCAAACCCCATTTTAGTGGATAAGAAGTGGGGAGCGATCCGCATATGTACTGATTTCCGTGATTTGAATGGTGCCTGTCCTAAGGACAATTTCTCCACACCATTTATTACTCATATTTTGGATGAGTGTGCGGGTAGTGAGGTTTTTTCCTTTATGGATGGATTTTTCGGATATAATCAGATACAAATTAAACCTAAGGACCAACATAAGACTGCATTTATTTGTCCTTGGGGAACTTTTTCATATCGAAAAATGCCTTTCGGTCTTAAAAACACCGGAGCTACATTTTAGCGGGCAATGACCTTGATCTTCCACGATCTCAAGTCGATTATCGAAGTATTTTTCAATGACCTTGCTGCTCATTCTCGTATGAGAATGAGTCATCCCTATCACTTGAGATTGGTATTCGAAAGATGCCAGCATTATTTGGTTAGGTTAAATCCTCATAAGTGCATCTTTTGTGTGAAGTCAGGTTGTTTGTTAGGATTCATCATTTCTAAAGAGGGTATAAGAGTCAACCCTTTGAAGTTTGAGGCAATACTTCAGTTGTCTCCCCTGAAGAATATTCATCATCTTCAATGTTTGCAAGGCATGGAAAACTTCTTACGGAGATTTGTTGTCAACTTTGCCAATTTGACTAGAGGCTTCATGTGTCTATTGAAGAAGGACACCACCTTTTGTTGGGATGAGCGAGCCCTAGTATCGGCCCCGGTGATTAGTCCCCCAGACTATAGCCATGATTTTCTACTTTATGTGGCCGAGTCCATGGAGACAATTGGTATGGTTTTGGTTCAAGAGGATGAGGAGATCCAAGAGCATGTCATATACTATCTGAGCTGAAACCTTATTGATGTAGACATTTGTTATTCTCATGTCAAGAAGCTTGCTTTAGCTACCGTACATGTGGTTCAACGGTTGAGACATTATATTCTCCTTCGCCAAACCTTGGTTGTAGCCCATGTCAATCCATTTCAATTTGTCCTCACTCGAAGGATGATTGGGGGAAAATATAATAAATGGATTATCATTCTGCAAGAATTCAATCTCGAATTTGTTTTGGCAAAATCGAAGAAGTCTTTAATTTTTGCAGAGCTTATATCGGATTTCCTGAGCGAGGCCGAGGAGTTGGTTTGTGAAGATATGTTTGTCAATGAACACATCTTCTTAATCTCAACTTTAGACCCATGGTATGGGGATATCATAATATATTTAAAAACATTGAAGGTCCCTACTCACCTCTCATGGGATGAACGACGACGATTACATCACGTGTCTAAAAACTACCTCATAGTGGATAACACTTTGTACCACCGTGGGGTAGATTCCATTTTACGATGTTGTTTAACTCATGAAGAGGCTGAGGTAGTGCTAAATAATTGCCATGGAGGGGTGTGTGGTGTTCATTTATCTAGGCTTTCTACAGCCCAAAATATCTTAAGAGCGGGTTATTTCTGGCCTTCGATCTTTAAGTATTATGTAGATGCATTCAAAAGGTGCCACCCTTGCTAGGTGTTCGCACGTAATATGCGCTTAAAACCTGCCCCGTTACATCCCATTATCATTGCCGGTCCCTTCACTAAGTGGGGGATTTATTTTATGGATTGCAACCCAGCTTCAGCTGGGGGGCATCATCATATCATAGTGGCCGTTGATTACTTCACAAAATGGGCTGAGGCTATGCCTACAGTTAAATCTGACTGTGAAACAACTGCCCACTTCGTATTCAACCAGATTATTACTCGGTTTGGAATTCTGAAAGAGCTTGTCATTGACCATGGCTCACACTTTCAGAACCATATGATGGAAGAGTTGGCATCAAAGCTAGGGTACAAGCAAGAGTATTCCTCCTCTTACTGCCCTCAAGCGAATGGATAGGTAGAAGCAGTGAATAAATCACTCAAATCCATTCTCCAACAAACCATCACACAAAGAAAGAATAATTGGCACATCATGTTATATCCTACTTTGTGGGCATATAGAACCGTTGTTAAGACTGCCATGGGTTTTTCTCCATATCAACTTGTACATGGAGTGGAGTCGATATTCCTGGTTGAATGCGAGATTCCTTCTTTGAAGCTAGCTGTATAACTCTTACCAGACACTTCACCATTGGAGGAGTGTTTGATCCACCTTGAGCAACTTGATGAGCAGCGTTGGGATGCCTTGGTGGCTCTACAAGTAAATAAATGTTGCATAAAGGTCCATTACGATAAGTCTGTCAATCCAAGGAGGTTTAGTGAGGGAGACTTGGTCCTTTTGTGGGATCAACCGAAAGAACCCTTGGGGGCAAGAAAATTTAATCCCATGTGGCGTGGTCCTTATGTGGTTAAACATGTGTTAGAGAAGGGTGCTTATGAGTTAGTGGATTATGAGAGAACGACCTTAGCAGAGCCTAGAAATGGGCTCTATCTCAAGAAGTACTATGCATGATTTTCAGCCAAGGGTGGTTATTGTATATTATTGTATAGTTTTTCATAGTTAGGTCTTTTTCTTATAGTGATTGGGTTTGTGATTAGTTTCCATTTCTTTTGGCAGATGTCAATGGAATATTCCACCTACATAGGATTTGTGGATGGTGCAAGCCATCACACTCAACACTCAGCCTCTACTACTTGGGTGATTTATACTCCTATGGGTCAGGTATTGTCTTCAGGAGGCGTATGTCTGCGGCCATCTTCCAACAATGTTTCCAAATATAGTGCCATTATTGTGCTTCTACGGGATGCCATTTCACATGGCGTTCTCTCTCTTGAGGTATGTCTTGATTCGGAGTTACTAGTGTCATAGCTTAATGGTTTGTACCATGTTAGAGATCCAACGTTATTAAGAATATTCTTACGTGTGAGATTATTAGAATGGAAATTTGACAATATAACATACATACACATTCCAAGAATTAATAATCAAGTTGCTGACTCATATGCTAACTACGTGTTAGATTGGCATTTATTTCATACACAATAAATTCATCACAAACACAATTTTTACACATGTAAATAAATAAACGGATCGCCATAAAACTTTTTATATAACATCCAAAATGTGGTAATACATAGTGTCATGATACAAAAATGGGGCTCTCGAGCCACCAACATATAATACACGATAGTACAAAATGTATAGACTCCCAGGTATCTAATCCTATGGAGGAGGAGGGGGGTTGTGATCATGGAAGGTCACTACGGCTCTAGCTAGCCATCGGATTAATCGCACCCATGCTCGTGGTACACCCACCACCTGGCGTTGCATAGCCTCAAGCAAGTCCTCGACTTGCGCCATGGGAACCCTATGTGTCAGCCTTACCAAATTGGCATGAATGCACAGGAGCGTCCGCTCTGCATCCACACCTGTGATATCATCTCCTCTTCCCCTCCATCTATGATGAGGGAAGTTTTCCGACCGCTGTGGTCCCACATTTGCACACAAATGGTAGATGTCACTATGTATTGTCATGCAAAAATATGTCTTTTGATTCCATATAATCAGAAAACACAAAAAAATTAAAATAACTCAAAATTTTTAAAAAGAGAGGGTTGAGATTCATTACCTATATCGCCATATGCCGATCCTGGTGGTAGCGGCATGTCTGGGTCCCCCCGAAAATCTATCCCCACATAGGGGTATTCATCGATGGCAACTATTTGTCATTGCCACCACGAAAAAAATTCAGCTGGATAGGGGTTGTCCACCATACCTCCCCCCAGTCTGCGCATCACATCTACCCAATGCTGTTGGGCCAGATCTCGAACCCCGTGAAGAGGAACGTCAACTCTGGGGCTCAATCCTGGAACACGCTCGAAGAAAAACGTGCTCAAAATACTGCTAAACCCAAAGTTCCGCACTCTGCCCACCTTACATTCACTGAGCTGTTGTTTCATGTTGCTCAGTAGTGTAGTGCTCCAGTCATAAATCGTGGGTCTCATGCACTCCACTGCATAGAACATCAGAGGCTGCGAGGCCTGGTGGAGTGATGCCAAGCTTGCTATCCTGCCCAATGTCAATAGTATGGCATTTAGGCCCAGCACCTGTATAGCATTGGTAGGGACCTGACTCCCCACCTTCTCTGTGTCTGGATAGTAGTACACCGCAATGTTAGGCCACCTCCTAGCCCACCCCAAGAATAAAGGTTCACTACTTCCCCCAATTAGGAAAGCCCGGTATTGAAGTATATGTCCTCCACCTCTATAGTGAGGGACATCCCATCTATTTGGAAGGACTCAGAGTCTGGATCCCAGTAATCCACCAACATATGCAATAGTCTTGGTTTGTCTCTCAAGCCACCAACACACCCAAACTTATAGAGTCCACATGCACGTAGAGCTTGTTGAGCCATTAGATAGGCCCTTACCGCCTCCTCTACCTCACCATGTTCATGCTCTCTCCACTCTAGGACCATCCTGCACAAGAAATTGAAAATTTTTCCATTAAATTACTTAAAAAACCTTATGTGTGGCCTCATACACGACTGTTTTCCAAACAGCCGCGTATGTACACGACTATGGGGGAATTTTCCACATATATCCAGCCCTATACGCGGAAAAACCCTCGATTTTCATTTGGGCCGCAGCGCCCTTTTTAGTTTGGCATTGAAAACTCAAATGACCATGGAAATTGATAAAAAATTCATCAAAATGGAAGAGAAGAGCATGGGTAAGTACCTAGAAGAAACGGTAGTCGATTCCACCGACTAGATCTCCTAGAATTCGCTATTGAAAATCTAAGCTTAATTGGGTAAAATTTTCAAATGTTTTATAATATTTTGAATTGTTTACTATTTATAGAAATTTTTCAAATTTTTTCAAATTTTTACCCCCTTTCCTATAGTTTCAACAATTTCTAATCATTTTGGACCCTTTTTTTACCTAACTCATGATGTAGGAGGCCTTTTTTAGTGTCGTTTCAGGTGTTGGATTGACCCGTTCGTGTCGATCTTAGGTATCATGTCTAAACTGACCTATAGGTTAGGTTTCATCACCATTTTCATTTTGCATGACCTTATGATCATTTCATCATAACCTTAGGTATGAACCCACTCTATTATGTCACGGAACCTTCTTGATGTTTTAGAAGTGACATGATATGAGTGGTAGAGCTTCACCTTACATGGGTACCCTAGCTAGTGCCTTATTTTCATTTGGTGCCCATGCTAACGTTTTCTCTTTTAGGGTGTGGGAGTCCGTTATATAGTACTGCCATGACATTTTGCAAGAGCCTCATACTCCTCTTGATCTTTTGCTGGCCTATTTCCCTTAGGACTGCCTCACGTCAAGTTGTGAATGCATTATCATGAGATTTTCCTACCTTATTGAGCTTTATATTGGCTTCCCTAACATTGCGTTTCAGCCATATAGCCCGAGCTTCTTTCATATCTAGCCATGCAGAGCCATTTTTTATATCCTTTGTAGCTTGGTTCCCTTTTTACCAGGAGGGGATTTTTCCCCGAGTGTCGATATCCTACACATGTATCCTTGCATTGAGCATAGGTAGGTTCCACTACTTGGAACTAGTTTGTTTGCCCTTATGAAACTCGTCTCCTCCTAGTCTGTAACTATAAAGCAATTTTATTCTTTTCAAGCTTTTTAAATATTTGAAAAAGTCCAAAAAAATAAAAAAACCAAAAAGCCGAACAAGGAAAGATGTTATCTTTGGTAGCTGTTGAGTCGTGTCTCCTTCAAATAGAGCACTGTATATCACATCCATTGGTTGGGTTTATAGTTTGACTTTAGGAGCTCTACTCATTTATCTGAGTTTATCTCCACCGACTGGTTAAGCTTCCAGTCCCCATGGAGCCTCTGTCGATGCCTCCTGTGTCGCACAGATGTCCCAGTTTGTATATCGAGTCTATGCTTCCTTTATTCAGTCATCATATGCCATTATGTTCTTGTTCAAAGGAAGTTGAAGCTTGAGTCGTCCATTCCTCAGTTATCTTGACTTTGCATGTTGGCCATTCTCGGTACAGTTACTAGTTCATGCACCTTATGATCAAGTCCTTCCACATTATACAGCTTTGCTGAGTACCTCGCGTTGGATGATGGGGGATTCCTTAATGCCCTCCTTCCAGTGGATTTCATCCCATCGACTTCAGATCATTTATTCTGAGATTGGAATCTAGAGTCCTTTTTAGTGCCTTGAGAGTTGGAGTCATCAGTGGCAGGTTCTCTTTCCATCGACAGTCTTTGGGAATACATCAATGTCCCCTGATCGATGGATCCTCTCAAGTGTTTGACCTCAACACATTTATTCACACTTGTTAGTTTGCACTCTAGTACCTTGATTCCCATTTTCATTATCGGTGGGTGATCTCGCGTCTATTAATGGTATACATTAATGACCGATAATCAGACGATGGACTACTATGTTCGACCTCAACACCTCTATTCACATAGTAGGACAAGTACTCATAGCGGTTTGTGTAGAATACTTTCCATACTAGTGTCATCTCTTATATGATACCTCCTTGATCGTGCCAGTGTTCATGAGATTTCAGCTCTCGTGACTTGATTCCAGTATAGGTCAGACATTTCTAGCCACTATGGATATCTTGATCTGTTATATATCTTCAGCAATTATGGAGATCATGGTCCTTTGTATATCTTCATCATGGATATTCTGATCTATGTATATTGTACATGGCAATGACCACTTATGTGATATCTTGTATCATTCCTATTCATGGCCATTGTACTCTTATGTATCCAGGACTGCTATATGTATTTGCAGTTATGTGCAGAATTGTATCATTGTACTATGCTGTTTGGGTGGCTGGTCTTCCATTTGGGATTCTTCATCACTACACTTTTGGGATGGACTTATAATGTATTTTGGCCATCATATGACCCCTCTAACCTCACACATTAGGGGGCATCTGTTATAGTTGATTTTACCACTCCAGGTGAATCACACTTTGTATGGCCTTCCCCTGTCCCTCTGCAGACTCCTTAGACCCCGTGGACCATTTTTTGTCCTTTGATGTTTCCTTAACCATCCCTAAAAACATGTGAAAAATGATACACGCGACTTTTAAACCCTTAATCACGTATATACGCGGTTTTGACCCCTAAAACTGCATACATCAGGATGTGTACAAAATCCAAATCCTTATGGAGTTTTCCTTGACATGGATCTGACTCACTTGACTCCTGGCCTTCCCTATGCCTTGAGATCACTCGGATTCGACCTTTCATCACCCCTTTGAAAAGCTATATAAGGAACTCTATGGTACATTGAAGGCATATGAGAGAATTGAGAGCAAAGAAACTATAGTCCATTGTTGCCAGAACTTATGCTTGAGTCTGCATCCTTTTGTCCCTTGGAGCACTTTTGTGTTCTTCCCAAGCTTTCCTTTTGCTTGCGAGCTTGCTATCGAGAGATGGAGGATTGAGGTGGTGGAGGCACAAGTGGGGGATTCAGTTTCTTTGATTCGCAGACATGCTGACAGAGGTTGTATCTATTGTAATCTCTGATTTATATTGATAGAAATATCTTTTCCTGTCCAATAATATGTGTTTGAATGAATATTTTATCCATGGGATGATTTCAAATGCTTACACATTATTGATTATATATGCTAGAATAGATTTAACACCATGATATATAGTATGCTTGTATTGTTTACTTGTTGTTGAGGAAGTAATTTATCAATTCAAGCTGAAGTTGGAAATCTCAACGGGGATCTACTTCAACCGTCCAGAATAAGGTACGAGGTCTAATCCTTTAGTGTTAGACATTTACTTTCTATTGCATATTGGAAAGGATTGATTTCTGGAGTCAATCTGTATGTTGTGGTACCCCAAGCCATAGGAATTTCTCTTCGTAACAGAAACCTTCATTAGGAAGGTAGTGGAAGAAAAGAGTGAGATGGAAGGGTTGTTGAATGGTTACTCTAAAATCATGGCTTTCGATCTCTACATTTCGAATATCTTTAGATCGTATATCCTCCACAATGGTTTCTTCATAAAACCTAAAAAATCCACCCTACTCATATCTATAGATATGTTTTGGACCTTGCTATTGTATTCCATCCAATGCAAATATCAAAATGAAATTGATTGATTGGGTGTTGTTGGAAGTAGGAAACCTTCATTGGGAAGGTAGTGGAAGAAGAGAGTGAGATGGAAGGGTTGTTGAATGGTTACTCTAAAATCATGGCTTTCGATCTCTACATTTCGAATATCTTTAGATCGTATATCCTCCACAATGGTTTCTTCATAAAACCTAAAAAATCCACCCTACTCATATCATCCCATGAACCATCACCTTTAATGAAGCAAGATTGACACATGAAGCAAGGAACCGACATGATGTATGGATGCAAGGAACCAACATGATGCATGGATAGGTATCATTAGTGTGGATAGGTATCAACCATGTCTTCCACATCCATTATGATCATTTAACAATCCTTCCAACAATAATGTTAAATATCGCATATGCGATATGCAACATTTACAAAACGCATATGCAATATATCGCATATGCATTTTGTAAATGTTGCATATCGCATATGTAATAGTTAACATTACAAAACGCATAAGCGATATATTGCATACACGATACGTTTTCACGAACCTTAGCCTTGTGTTTGGGCTCGGGTTATTCCGAACGTACCGTCAATAACGCATATGCGTTCTTGATTTGCACTTCGAAAGTGCGTTTTTTATTTCCTAAGTGGCACCAAAAAGTGGAACCAACTTCGTGCGAGCGCCCTAAACTAATTACCAAATAAACATGAAATTGATTAAAATAAACATAAAACAAATACTATTTAATAATAAATAAATAAAACCATTATTGCTACCCTTTATTTAACCACCACTTAAGTAAAGCTTATTTAAATCTTAATCAAAACTAAAATCTTAATCAAGATGCATTTAAGCATAACAATATACAAGGACCATGAAATGAATCTTGTTTTTACACTTGTTACACTCGGGTTATTCTTGTTGATTCACTCAAAAAATCCCATAATATGAGATAATATCTAAATTCCTATTAGCTTAATGAGATTTTGGACTTTAGTTCTTACTTGCATCATGATTAAGATTTAAATAAGCTTTTGTTTTTGTTTTTTGTTTTTTTATATCATTTTTTTTCTTTATTAAAGATTATTTGTTTTATCTCTATATTGATTAGTTTAATGTTTATGTTATACCACAAATGGCCAACTATAACTATCTCATTATTAGTTTAATGTTTTTCCTTTGTTTAGCAACCACCAGTTCTTTAACTGTTTGTAGTAGTTCGGAAGAATTATTGGTTATATCTTCCTGTATAGGTTCTTTTTGTAGATTATCTCGTTTAGTGTAAGGAGATTCCTCATCTGCATATTCTTCCAATCTTTCCATACGTGCCATTAACTCAGAAACAAATTTCTCTGTGTGTATCATTCAAAGAAAACAACATCAGCATAATGATTTAAATTTATTGTTCCATATAAGCAAGTTGAGCTTCATTAAAGCCTAGTGTTTGAACCTTGTGCTTTGATACCACATGTAATAACCCAAAATTTCGTAAAAATTTAAAATTTTTAAAGTGACATAAAATGTCTAAGGTCACAGCTAAGTAACTGCTAAAGTTTAGCAGAAAATGAAACATTTTATAAAAGGTTAAGGGTTTGTTTCATTAAAATAATTTGTAACTAAAGGATGTAATCTTAAACACCCGTGTTAATTCTATTAATGACTTAACAACTTTAACTTCTATAGAGTTGGAAATAGGAATTGAATTTAGTTGCTACTAGATATACTGATGATTTACTTTTGTCAAGTAGGTAAGAAATCTTGTTTGAGATCGGGGCTTACTTAGCGTTCTGCTAACTCAAGTGGACTGCTGGTTCTTACAAGTTTAGTAGGTAAGTGTAAGATCCTGTAGGTGTTTATTTTAAAATTACATCGAGAAAAGTACTTTCCTAGCATGTTAAGATGTTAGTATAAGAAAAGGTTAAATAAGCTGCTAGTCTTCGAGAAGGTAAAGTGAATTCTTTTTCGTTGTTTTGAATCTATGAAAGTATTTATAACTGATGCCATATTGACTTTTCATCAAAAACATAATCAATGTTTTAAAATACAAGAGAAAGTTCTTACCAAGGTTCCTTCAGTCGTATGATAATTATCTTTCAAAAGTTTATAGTACATGGTCAGTACTGGTTATTTATAAATTCCCATAGAGAGCATAGAGCTCATGGTTTTGGTTTAAGTTAACTTCAACGGATTAGTGAGCTCGTAGCTATTTTTACTTCAATACTCAATGTGTCCTTCTCTTTAAGCATGACCATGTTCCTATTTTCTTTCGGTTGTAAAGTTAACAATGAGTGATTAGACTCTTTGTGAGAAAATTATCCAATAATGTTAGTCTTGAGTTTTCTTGAAGAATCCCTCACTAAACAGCATCAAGATTCTGTGTTGAGAATTTTAAGGCTTTTCCAGTTTACAATATTCATAAACCATGTCATAACTATTCCATACTTTATTTTACTAGTTCTAAAACAATACCATACTTATTCAACTCGTTTTCAACATGAAGAACTTCCAAGACAAATTGATGTCCAAATTGTAACTATGGTATTTAAAATATAACTATAGTACAATAATATTTCAAGTTATAATAACTATGTTAACATATATCCCAAGGTAGTATTACCTACCAATCAACTACTATGATGTAGTTGAAATGATGGCAAACACATCTTATAAAGTTTTTATCCTATACTATATTTGTTTCCATGGCATATTATAATCAATGGCATGATTCTCATCATTAGAAATCATATGTTATATGGTGTTTGTAATGATAGGTTTTTAAAACATTTTGTGCAGCGTCGACTTAAGGCTTCGACCCACACTTGTTGAGATTTTTGGAAGGGCATGTGGATAGGATCTCCTCCATTCGTTGGTTGACTTATAATGCTACAAACCCTACTCCTTTTTATTTTCAGACTGAGGGTTCTTCTCCTTGCTGGTCGAGCTGTGAGCTCACGGCCATGAGAGGCATGTAACCTCCTCAATCATCGGGCATTTTCCTGCAAATCCTGTATCGTGACTGTTGGATATCGTAGTTTATTGTTTGGTTTCTCCTATGTGTTGAAGAATAAATTGCAAGTGTGGTTGTTGGTTTCTCCAAGTAGCCCAAAGTCTATAATTTGTCTTACTCCCGCAACTGCTCACCCATGGCTTCTGCATTGTGAACTTGAGTCAGTTTTCTTGCTTTCTCTGTCGCATAGGTGACTTCAATGGTTCTTTCCTTTCGGTTTGAAGCCTTCATGACCCAGTGTGGCCATCCCTTATCAGTTTCGACTCTCATTAATAGGTAAGACTTTCCAATCTTAGTTTTTCTTTTCCATTTGATTATCCCTACTAGGGTTTTTATTATTTATGCAAACAAGATTTAAATAATGCTTTGGTTTGGTTTTCCAGGTTCCTTCTATCAGCTCCAAACTGTGGGTGGAAAACAAACTCATGCTTTAGTCTTTTCGTGGGCTTCCATTTGGTAAGCCCTGGTCCCATCGAGGGTTCTTCCTGAATGCGGTTTTGGTTGTTGGAAGTGGTTCCTATGGGTGAATGCACGGCCTTGGTTCTCTATTGGTTATGATTTAAATCTCGTTTATTGTATGTCCATGTTTTTATTTAGAAACACTTATGATACTTCGTACTAGGTAACATATGCTCTTGAAGCCGTGATGTAAATATGGTTTTTATAAGATATTTTTATCCTTATCGCTTGAGAAATGTAAATGATTTTGTTTTTATTTTTAAAAGAGCCCAGCTCTGAGCTCAGAGAAGCTTGTTGACCTCTGTCTAGTGTTACTTCAGTTTTTTTACACTGAACTTAGTAATGGAAGATCGTAAAAACAGTTGGGGTTGTAATGTGAGTTGGATTTTTAATTCTCCTATCGGTAATATATTTTGTTACAGTTTAATATAAAATATTTTGTGCATACTTGGTTCTATTAGCAGGCCTAATATTCGACCCTTCGACTGTAAAGGCTATAAGCCTATCCTTAAATAAGCATTCTGTATTTGCAAATGGTTAATTAATATTGGTTTATTTTTGTCCATAATTTGCATAGGTAATGTTTTCATTAATATTCTATATTATAATGATTTTTAATGCACTGTTTATGGGAAGTTTACTGTATTTTTAAGGCTAATATTTAACTCTGGTTTTGGATTTTAAAGGGTTAATCATTGTATAAACCCTACATTTTAATAATATCCTTATTTATATTAAAGAAGTCCTAGCTCTTTTTAATAATAATTCTTTAATAATTTTTATAGCTTGTTTTTAATTCATAGTTAAGAAAATATTTAGGGTTTTAAAATGCAGCATACTTGAAAAATAGGATAAAGTTATCTTCCAGTAAATTTTATAGTTTTTAAAGGATTATAGTAGAATCCTTTGGTCTTATACAAAGACACACAGTGTCTGAAATTTCAATGTTATAAAATGTTTTACAAATTTCTTTTTACCCGTTTTTTAGATGTTAGCCTACTTACTTTACTTATGTTTAAATGTTAAACCATAATCTATATATTTTATCATAATACTAATACTAGAATTACTTCTATAATAATATTATTAATGTTCTCTTACATACCTATTTTTTGTTTAGCTGAAGTAAATAAATACAGGCAATCTTTAGTACTGCTTTATAGTAGAATTCATAAACAAATGAAGTAAAATATAGTTACATTTCTTATTCAAGTAAAAGAATCTTCTCATTCACCTAAACACCCAGCTATACTAGAGTACTACCTAAGTCAGGTGTGGAAAAATACAGATTAGGAATTTAATTCTATCTATTTCACCTTTTTCATGTTCATTTCTAATTATAACATAATCTATAATTTTACCATGTCTAACATTACACATTTATTCTTCCTTAATAAACCCTAAAATACTAACATGCCTGTAGTCGAAGCTAATAAATATTTTACTAAAGACAGTAGACAAATAACATAAAGATAAATAGAACCTGTAAATGACAAGATGAAAACAGCTTAAGGAGGTTGTTCCTCCCAACCAAAATCCTAGAGAGTGCTCAGACAATGCTTCCTCAGGATCCCCGAGCTTTTTCCTGGTCTTCTTGGCTGAGAACTGGGTGGAGAATACAACTTTAAGACCTCTATCACCTGACTAGTCCAATTACCTTAGTAATTAAAATATGCTCTCAACAATATGAACTTCAGCCTAGAAGCTACAACAAGTTCAGTCTCAGCAGCTAACCCCTCAAACACACTTCAGTAATCCCCTCCATTGAATTTCCCTTGAGTAAATTTATTCATCCTAAATGATCATCTCTAGAATGAGTAGCCCCAGCTCTCTTCAATGGGAAATTTTATAGAGATGCCTAGGTCTTCTGGGTCAATTTTCATTTAATGAGCCACCTGCTCTGATTCCACTTTCTTGGGGAATCATGACCACAAATATAGGGAAGTTGCCACCTACAACAGTTGGAAGTGGTTTGACGATGCTGCCACTTGTCATTTTGCTCTCCACCCAGTCTCCTCCACTAATTAACCAATAAACACTCTTTTAATATCTTCCCTAAGTTGTTGTCTCATCATTTATTTATTTATAAATAAAATATTATGAATTACATTAAATATTCTTGACCCCACTGGGTCATCAATTACAACTTAGCATAAAATTTAACACAATGTTCCTCAAATAACATTAAATTGTTTTTGCAAATTGGGGCATGTGACAAATATGTTGATGGATTGAGCTACAATGACATGAAGAAGTTGAAAATCACCAAAGCGCAAGTATATTCACATTTTAGAGTGGCTGCGATAGATGTCATTATAGACACTAGTAGAGCACATATTTCAATTGAGGGTGCATTTGTAAACCAATCAGAGATCATTGGATGGACATATGGTACATGGTTTTTGACATTCCCCCTCACAACAACAGGGAAGTACTCCTATACTTCCTCCAAATACTTTATGATGAGTTTGTGTTGGGAAAACGTGTCAACTATTTGATATGTTGGGGTTCGAGGGCGCTGGTATGGGGATGCCACAAAACCGTCCCAATGTTTGGCATAGAGATGCCAATCGACATATACCTCCACCCTGTAGCCAACTACCGAGGCGATATGTCCCTGTTTTACATGATATGATGCCCCATACATAGGAGGTGTTTATGACGCTTCTTAGATGATTTCCCACCACAACACATCTATTGATCAGGAGGATCCCTCTTCCTTTGGTGGGGTACAACCACCAAATTCTGGTGGCAGGGTACGATATATTGACATCCCATGTGCCCTAGATTGAGCTAGACATGTGCACAAAGTGTGGTCAAGATTGTTATGGTCATGGAGCAACACATGGTACCTCTACGGTGACTATCGATTAAGTAAGGATATTGTTAAAACTCTAATGTCATTCAATTTAATTTTTCCATATTGTACACATATTAAAATATTTTTAATATATACAATTTTTAATCTTGTAGGAGCTTGATGCCTCTACAGGGGGTGGTAGTGTACATGTTGTTGTCGTATCTGATGTGGAAACAACCAACACTAAGGTCATATTTCAACATGTCATTTGTTAATACGTGTCATCTTGTCAATACATGTTAGTTCATTAATTTTTAGATGGTGTAATATTTAAAATTTCTGAAGTTGTAGGCACCACATTCTCAACAGGATATGGGAGACATTGATTTGAGTGAATTCCCCCAGGTGATTTCAATGATTTTTTCAGCAATGTAAGTAAATGATTAATGAGTTAATCTTGTTCAAATTATTTTTTTCTTCCTGTACTCCTTCATATATTGCTAATATTTATAATTTTTAAACTTGCAGATGTTATCTGGATCTACATAGGGAAAACAATTTTCTAGTAGTGATCCCTCCCATGGGGGAGATATTTCCTAGGAAGAGGTAAGTATTACAACATGTTAATTTTTCAATACATATTATTTCATGCATTCATGTCCATATCTAACTATGAAAAAACTCTGTGACTGCAGGCATCAATGCAAATCACTACACCACCACTTTGGTTTGGATCTCCCCACAGTCTATATGTAGAGAATGGTTTTGTCTACACCATATGACCCTCTTCTGTAAAAATAGCGAGTGTCCATGATCATGGACCTACTGATTCTATGGTAATGTACACAGCCTTCGATGACAATTGTTGGTTAGCTTTCAATTCACTCCACAATTTGTTTTTATTAATGTTTCTTTTCACATGTTTACATCGTCAATATGGAGAGTCCTCCATGCCAGACCTTAGCATGGTTGTTGATGCTTCCACTAATGTTGCATCTACAATGGGAATAATTCACGCAGAGGTATCTACTTGAATATTTGTACATGTATAGTTCATTTGTATTGTGTACGTACATGCATGGCGCCTAACTATTTTATCATTTGGTGAATGTATTCTCACTCTAGTCCAATAGTGCACATGAACGAGGTTCACGTTCAACCTACAACTCCGCTTTCTATAGAATAAATATAGTCTATTTTCCTAGAGCATATTTTTTTGGTGATATGTTCATTAATTACAAAATTGGTTAGTAGTTTCTCATGCATACATGTTGATAATTGTTGAGATAATTGACATAGTATATTTATTTCATAGAGCGCCATTGTAGAGAGGATTTCAATAAGGAGGAGGACACCAAATGAATCTATAACTTGCATGAATTCAATGAGTGTTTGTTATAAGTAATTGAGTTGTATTTTAACTTTCTAAAGTTTGTTAGTGCTTCAGTATTAGTTTAGTTACCTAATCAAGAAATACGATCTTTGAATTGTAGTCACTAGATATGCATAATGGTTGTGGATAGATGCAACATGCATCACACTCACGAAAAAATATGAGGAAGTTAGAGTTTTGATGTGTGGTCTAGGACATATGTACTTTTGTTTACATGTACAAAATTGATGTTCTTGATACATGTACATTTCCATGCCATCTAAGGGCCATCTATTTTTTTACTATAACATCCATGATATATTACATATTTCATATTGGCTCTTCACATCTACATAGTTTAGTCTTAAGTGTGATCATACATGTATGTCCAATAATGCTTCTATGCATAATGTCCCAATTTTGACAGCTTAGAGGATTGCATGGAGATATCAGTTATAACGTTAAGAAAAATGCATACTTACAACATTGTATAATGACAACAATGCACAAGACCCATTAACAACTTACCAACTACACTCAAACCATTTTTTTCCTAACCCACTAACACTGGTAACCCTAACCACCTAATGTATCTCATGTTTCACCTAGGTCACATAAGAACCCAATGTACTCAAGTGACACATATAAGGAACAAACCAGTCTAACTCATGCACGAATACCTATCCTACATAAGCACCCATTGGACATATTAAGGGATGCACATAGATGGAATACCTATGAAAGCCACGTATTTATCCCGCATATGTGATACTTATATTTTAGCTTGACCCATGTAACTACTGATAACACCAATCCATATAACTTTAACCCAAATTATGACTAACCCGCTACTCCAAAAACCCCCAATGCATAACCTAGAAATGATCCTAACCCTAACTACCTAAGTCATTTTGCAACATACCTAACACACATAAGCACCCAACACACCAAAGAATCTAACCCAATTAAGTGGACCACATAAGCACCTTATCCACATAAGAACCTAAAAAACATTTAAAGGATGCACATAGTTGACACACCTAAGTGATGCACCTGTGTGGTCCACATAAATGAAATTGGAATTTGGCATGATGATTTTAATATAAAAAATACATGGGATGCATATATATCATCTACAAAAAAAACACATGGAGTTCATGCATTATCAACGACACATAATAAACCATGTGTATGAATAATTGTATACACACAAAAAAATTACAAATGACTTGAATACTTGTCAAATTCAAATGAAATATATTAGCAAGACCGACAAGATATTTTTTACAAGTGGCTCATAAGAAACCACAAGTACAAGTCAAGGAAAGTGAAAAATCTAGCAAGGATCAAAGGGATATCATCGATGAAACATTAATTTCATTTTTTATTTGAAACTTTGAATTCTTAAAAACAACATTAATTGCTGAAAATGCAAATATATTGTAACATTAAGGACATGTCATGTGGCACACTAAGGGCATAGATATATATTAAGAGTGCAATTTGGTAGGTTTTTGTGCCACTCTTTGATTGTGTAATTTTAGAATCAAAATAAAAAAATTTCAAAGTTGACCCCTTTGTGCAAAAAATGCATAGACCCTTATTGAGAAAAAACCTAGTTTCTAAAATTTCCATAGAAGGAAATCACTGGGCCAAGGAATCAGAGGAGAGGACAACCCCTCCACTATCTCGATGTCTAGAATCCAAGGAATTTGATGGTTCGTCGATTTGATCCATGATCATCATTATATGGCACATTGAAGCTCACCTCCTAGAGGCTTTCAGGGACACCTATTGAATCCCTACCTAGGGCATAGAATTACAATTGTGCAACAAATTGGGTTCCAAGATATATTGAAAGTCTGTTTAGATAGGTTCCACATGGGAACTCTATACACAATTTCTTGGTCAAGGAATTTGAAAAGTTGACCCCTTTGTGGAAAAAAACATAGACCCCCTTATTGAGAAAAAACCTACTTTATAAAATCATCATATAAGGAGATCATTGGTCCATGGAAATAGAGGATATGGGAAACCCTAGAGATATCTTAATGTCCTAAATCTAATGAATTTGAATATTCATTGATTCAATCCATGATCATGATTCTATGGCACATTGAAGCTCACCTCCTAGAGGCTTTTAGGGACACCTATTGAATCCCTACCCAAGTCATAGAATTCTAACTGTGCAACAAAAATGGGTTTTGATAGGTCTTGAAAGTTTGTTTATGAAGGCTCCATGTGGGAACACTAGCCACAATTTTTGAATCGATAAAATTGAAAAGTTGACCCCTGTGTGTAAAAATTGCACATTCCCTTACTGAGCAAAACCCTAGATTCCAAAACCGAACTAAAATATGATCCTTGGGCCATGAAACTAGAGGAAAGGGTCACCCTTAGAGATATCCCAATGTTCTGAATCTAATGGAGTTGACGATTCATCGATCTGAGCCATTATCATGATTCTATGGCATGTTGAAGCTCACCTCCTCGAGGCTTTGAAGGACACCTGTTGAATCCATACGCGAGACATAGAATTCAAACCATGCAACACAACTAGGTTTCAGGAGGTCTTGCAAGTGTTTTTAGGAAGTTTCAATGCAGGAACTCTAGCTAGAAGTTCTCGGATGAGTATTTGCAAAGTTGACCCCTAAGTGCAAAAATTACACATTCCCTTAGTGAGCAAAACCCTAGTTTCCAAATTCAACCTAAAAGATAAACTCCGGTTCATGGAACTAGAGGAAAGGTCACCCATAGAACTATCTTGATGTCCTAAATCCAACATATTCAATGATTCATCGATCCAAGATGCGGTTATCACTTTATGGCAGCGTGAAGCTCACCTCCTAGAGGATTTCAATGACACTTGTTGAATCCCTACCAATGGCATATAATTCTAACTCTGCAACAAAATTGGCTTCTAGGAGGTCTTGCAAATGTGTTTAGGCAGGTTCCACATGGGAATGGTAGCCACAATTTTTTGGTTGAGGAATTTGAAAGTTAACCCCTATGTGCAAAAATTGCACATTCCCTTATTGGGAAAAACCCTAGTTTCCAAAATTGACCTAAAAGATTATCCCCAAAACACGGAACTAGAGGAGAGGGTGACCCCTAGAACTATCTAGATGTTCTTAATCCAACTAATTTGAATTTTCATTGATCTGAGCCACATTTTTTGTTCTATGTTTGTTTTCAAGTAAATCCTTGTATCCATTAAGGGACACATGCCAAATTGGAAACTAGGAGCTAGTTTAGAAGATAGGAATTTTACAAGGCCTATGATGACATTGAAAATATATAAATGTGTGAGTATTTGATATTAGATATTGCTCAAAGGGGACATTTCATTTGACCTTATTTTAACACTTCCATTAGGAAATTTCATTAGGTTTCGAGGGTTTCAAGGGTTCATAGGGCCAGATCAGGTTTCTAGGTTTGTAGATTTGTAGGTTTGGTTTCTAGGATTCTAAATTAGGTTTCTTTGGCTAGATTGGGTTTCTAGGGATATATTGAATGTTTCATGTAAGTATTAATATAATACAACAAATCCATGATGAATCTTTTGCAATTTTATTAATTTGTATATGTCTATGCAATTTATCACTCAATCAAGTTGTCAATGTCCAGCTGCAATAGTCAAAATAGTAATGTCAATAATCAATGAGACCATGAAATAAAATAATGACATGTACATGTACACCACATACTTATAACATAGTACACAAATACCATGCATACCACATACCTGACTACCTACTTATGGTCATTCGACTAAACCATCAATATCACCTCTAATACCAATAAAATCCTTTAACCTCTCGTGCTCGGAGTAAGGCAAGAAGTATAGTGAATTTGATGAGTTCTTCCTTGGAATTGCTTGAAGGTGTAGGTTTGTTCGAATAAATAAGTTTGTGTAATGTTATACAATATGATATGGGATGTAAAAGCTTAAAATACATAACCTTTTTTCTTTGGTGCATGGGAAACCTGTGTCAAATATTCTCCTTTGATAACCATCGACCTAATTGAAAATTCATTTTCCTCAGAGTCCCTTAATGAGACATTGATGGTTTTCTTCCAATAGAAGCAACGTGCTATCCAATATTTAGTTCACAATTCATTTCCTCCTGGGGTACCCACTACGTATAAGTTCCTTTCATAAAATAAAGTGCCAACATAGGAACCAACCAAATAAACAAAAATAATTGTCAAACATTTCAAAATAATTAAGATATTAGTTGAACTTGGTTGTACAGTATCTAATATGTGGTCACAGTATGGTGAAATACTTGATTGGGCCTCCTCCAACTGGGATAATTCCATAGTTATATGTCAACCAATGGGAAGTGATACACGGTCCCAATTGTCAACCCAATCTGTGGATTCACATTTGCCCCATTCACCAATATTACATGGAGAACAAAAACAATAGAGTTTTCTTGTCCACATCAACTATAGAACTATCTGAAATTCTAACTGAATGAAATGCATGAGTTCCTTAGATGGTATTGCACTCATATAGGTGTGATAATTCTATGTCGAACACCTCCCAAAAATATCTATGTACATGCTATTTTCGAGTTGATTGCTCTTCTTGGCTTGCTCTCTCCCCCATTATTGAAGAACACCATTCAATAATGGTATTTGCATCTCGAATGAGAAAAACAGTTGTGAAATTCATTTCTTGCGTATGTATTATTGTATTGATGCACACACCTTCTCCATCATGTTCCCCTTTTATGTGTCTGGTATCAAAATAAAGTAGTACATAATAAGAGATAAGTGACAAGACGACCAAAAACTTTGATCACCACAGTTTTTTCAAGGAATAAATTACCAAAATTGGGAAATTTTAAGTGAGCCAACTAAAAATCACCAAGATAAATGACCAATCTGGTCACAAGATAAGAACTATACCAAAAATGACCAATTTTGTCATGGTATCAAAACTAAACTAAAAATGACCACATAACAATTGGTCATTTATTTGGTCATTTTTAGTTGTCTTAGGGAAGTTCTATGAATCCATCTGCAGTGTTAAAATTTATTAATTTGTAGACCCCCTCATGTGTGGACACCACAAATACATCGACTAAAGGAGATATATCTGTGTCCTCCATGGATCTCTTACTTTATAATTGGTCAGTCTGATTACTAGATTTGTATGTCAACTATGAGAAATCAATTATTCGATAGGTTTTTCTTAAGGAAATCAATTATTTTAATGTTTTTTTGTTGTATTCTACAATTTTTTAAATGTAAATTTAATCGATTAATTTTTTTCTAACCACTGAAACATTTATTTTTTTCCTTTTCCACTTTTTATATTTATTTTTATAGAATTTTAATTGTTAAAACCTAGAGCATAGAACCAAAATATTTATGCATATTTTAAAACTGAATAAATCAATGTGTAAATTTGTAAATATAAATACCTAACTACAGAGGCTTTAAAGCCGTGAATGTTTGAATTAATAGAGAGGGAAATATATGTTCTAATATATGCCTACAATAGAGTTGTTTGAAGATTAGACAAAATATTTGAAGAAATGCATATATTATTAATAGGAAGTGTGTATAGAGATGATCATCTTAGATTTTGAAGAAAAAAATAAATTGACTTCACATGGGATATATAAGACATGCCATAAACCATGAGGTAAAGGATTTCATAACTTATTAAGGTCACCAAAATATTTTGATTAAATAATATATTACAAAAATATTTATTATTAGTGATTCTATATTCATTCACGAATCGTAATGATAAAAAACAACATTAACATTTGAACCTCTTATTGACGTCCTATTACAACAATTCTTGGGGATACTTTTATATGGAAAACATTTAATTGACACACAATAGTATATACCCTACAAAAAATTGGGCTACAAAGGAGAGTTTTCGTTTAGGGATCAAAATGGATTAAGAAGATTCAATAAATGTCCCATGTTTTTAATCCTTGATTCAAAATTAAAATAAGGGTTCCCCTCCAATTGTCCCATCGATATGCTTGAGAAGGAAAGGGGGTGTTTGCCTATGCCACTCCTCCCTTTCCATACCCCTTCTTCTTATTAAAGCTGTTATGAATTATAACGTTGTCTTTATATTTCCATGGTGGAGGCCTTGGCGAGTGCTCTTAAATTTAAGAAAATTCATTTCCTCCCTTAGAAGAAATAATGGTGATGGGTCATTTTGTTGATAACAAAATATTTGAAGAAATCTGTGGGCACAGTTTAAACTTTGATTTTTGATTTTTGTAAGATGACCTAGATGATATGGTCTATGTTCTCTTGAATGATGATTTTGTTGACATGATGGAGGGATACAATATTCTCGAGGGAGCACAGGGATTCACGTGGTTGTGGGGTTTCCTGTTCTTGGTCATGGAGGTTTATGATGTCTTCACTGTCTATATCAAATGAGGCGATGATGATTAGAGGTATGCTGAATATTTGAATTCTTTGTCTGATTTTGGTGACCCTAGAAAACATGAAACATGGTTTCAGTCAATTGATCCATAGGGTCGAGTCCTCTAATTCCTTGAATTTTTTAAAGTGTGTCTTTCCCCTGTGATGATGGAACTTGGAGAAGAGATGAGTCCTTTAATTTTTTAATTTAGAAAGTAACAAAACTATATCTAATAGTTCTTGTTCTCATCCTATTTATAAATTTATCATAATTTGAATAATTTTAGAATTCGTGGGATTTAGAGATTTAGATGCCATGAGATCCTAGAGGATGTTGGAGAGTTTTTTAGTGTCCAAGTTTCTTCCTAGGACAATAATCATGCTCAATATCACACTCCCTCGAGAGGACCAGGAAGTGTTATTTTATCTTGTTGCTTTCTCTTTGAAGGCATTTTCAATGGACAACGTTCAAGGGAAGAGCATCAGGAAGGGGAGGAAGAAAATTATCTCTCATACACCTTGTTTTGTTAACATTTCCTTTGATTGTTATGTGGACTATAGATACGAGTCATAGAACTTTTGTATGCAACAATGAAATCTTTGTTTTGCATATTTGAAGATTAACCTCTAAATATTGGCTTTGCATATGATACTGATTTTTTTCATCTGTAAGCTACCTTGAAGTTGATTGGGATTTTCTTTATTGCACATCTAGAAACCCTCAATACTAAAGCTTTGCATCCAGTGTTTCATTTTTCCCTATATGTGGGTTAAGGAGCGAGGGGCCCATGAAAATGGATTTGAAGGCACAACCCCTATTGTTGAACCTAGCCTATCTACAAATCAGAATTTGGAACCAAAAACCCGAGAATAATTCTTCTAACTCATCTTATCAGTAGATCTGTGACAAAATCATCCATGAAAACTACATATTTATTTCCATATCAATATAAAGGCATCAATGTTTTGAATTTTTTAATGAGATCCAATATATATATCTGGCTGAAGTGAATTAATTTTATAAAAATCCTTCAAGAGTGGTGTATGCATGACCTTAAAATGTTATAGGATTCAGGAACTTGAAATAACCACTATTAGACAAATTGAGAAAGCAGGTTGAGATATAGGAATTATTTACAAAATATAATGGGCATTGCAGATCTTTAGAATAAATCATTTTTTCAGCGTAAAGAGTCATGACATAAGGTTATTTATTATGATGAATTCTCAGTCGACTATGTGTTGTGTGTTCTAGGTTGTCTGCATAAGTATAAAAAGATTATAGATAATAGGAGTCTAGTGAGTATTATCTAGCATTCCTCTTATTTATAAATTATGGATTTCTTTAATGGTTTATATTCCTCTTATTTATAAATTATGGATTTGTTTAATGATTTATAACAATGGGATGCTTTATGTCCAAAAAGTGGTAGACTTGTGGTGACTTGTTTATCTCAAGGAAACTAGCTTCTATCGAACAAACATCAACTATATTAAAAATGTTCATTATGTCAAGCACTCTAGAATCTAGTGCTTCTCTCTTATACCTTAATCCAATATTGGCATGTTTGGAGAATTCGCTTGGGGACATTCTTGGTCATGGTAATTTTCAATAATTTGCATTAATTAAAGAATCTATCATATGAAATATTTAAATTAAACTTTGGGTTGATATTGGTTAGTTGTATTGAACTGTTGAGAATTCCTTTTAAGTACTGTATCAACTAGGAAAAACTCTATGAACCTGCTTATTTTTCTTCATTCTAGGTAGCATGCTTTTGCACATATACGTTGGCCATGATTTCTCTTCAAGTCCACTTAAAAATGAATATTTATTATATAACTTCCATGTGAGAATGGAATCATAGTGGATACAATGTTATTGTTTGTTGGCATGGCCTCTATAAGTCGATAAATGTGGCCAACTCTGTCTTCAAGGTGGATCTGACTCCAAATAAAATAGATTAGTCACCTTATTAAAGGTTGTAAAACATTATTTTTAAGTAAGAACCATATTCTTGTATGTCTATATGCATCTCATACATTCTTATTTTTTGGTCATATTATCCATTTGTCTTAAAAAGATTTCAAATATGTAAATTTTAACAAGAATATATAATTTTTTCTATTTTTTTCTTATTTATCTTCTATCATCACTCCTCAACTCAAAAACCACACTGTGAGTGTTTTGTCTATATCTTTTTCGTTTCTCAACCATTTAAAATAAAAATTATATGGTGTACTAAAGAACACCAACCTTTACATGCATTTCGAGATAATAGCATTAAGACATTCAAAGGCTGCACCCACAATTGACATACAGTTTTTGAGGTTTGATCTCTTAGATAATTAAAAAAAAATTAAAAAATTTATTTTTATTATTGGAAAAATAGTCTTGCACTAGTACTATATGTTGTCTATATGTATACCGGTTTTCGTAAGTTTATTCCATCATTTAGTCACTCGGCACCCACAAAAACATATATCTTATAATTTGTCCCAAAAATAAAAAGTGCCCCTTAAAAAATATCTAACTTTAGGTAGTTAACAGTATTTTTAGTAGAAAAATATTATATATTTGGAAAGTTCATTCAATTTCCTACATTTCTTGCTAAAAGAGACCCTCAACTTTGTGCACTCACCCTTCTCCAAGAATCCAAATAGCATTTACAAAGACATTTAGAAAAACCAAAATTAAGTTTGTGTATAAGTATTGAAGAAGAATGAAAAGCAAAGCCTTTGGGCCAAGAACAAAATAATTTGGAAATGATAAAAAGAAAAACTGCCATAAGCGTTAGAGAGATCACCCTCATGGTTTGGAATATGTTGGGCTCTACCTCTGTTGCATGTTTTGTTTATGGTGCATATATTCTGAAGAATTACTTTTGTGAATATTGTTTACATTTAGGGTTCGTAAAATACATAAAGAACTTTTATTTAATATTTTGGTTAAATATGATATTGTGAGAATGTCCTGGTAAAGTTGTGGAGAGCTTTATATAAGTGTCAAAACGTGTCTAAATTAAATTTGGTGGCAGTAAATCCCCTCCCAGTATAATCCGGTTGAAGTCTAACTAAACTTGTTAGTGGAAGTCTAACTAAACTTGTCAAAGCGAAAATTAAAAATATTTATTTACTGCTTAGCAACTGAAGTTGACTATCAAAGTTTTCC
>LPNX011095922.1:32500-86588 GCA_001517045.1 Pseudotsuga menziesii | reverse complement strand
TCTAATTGAAAAAAAAAAGCTATGGGTGAATGAATTACCTAGTAATATGACGATTCACCGGAGGATTTGTCTTCAAATGGAGGAATTGGCACTCTTCCACCCTCCTCCGGCACTCTTCCACGCTCGTTTTCGCGATACTGTTCGGTGAAAATGACTCTCGGGTGGGGGACTGTGTGTTTTTATTTTTTTTTAAATTTACAAAACGCGCACGCGTTTTAGAACTACAAAACGCGTACGCGTTTTGATGTTCTATAACGCAAGTGCGTTATTGTTACCTAGCCTACATGTCTGCTGACATGTCAGGCTCGGATTTACAATTCCAAGCGCTATGGAAGAGGAGCGCGTTCTTTTTTCTATGTAACATGAGCGTGTTCCTAAAAAGTGAGGTTGCATCTAAAAGGTCCCTCATCTTCTTGCACACACCCACTAACTCACCCTACCAATCCTAGACTAACGTAACCTACATTAACATAACACATCCTATTATATAGCAACCTAAGATACCTTACACACCCTACTTTATCCATCTACTCTACACTACCCTAGAATAACCTATTCTACCCTATCTTACTAGGCCTAACCTAGTCCACCTTATCTTATATAAACCTACCGTAATGTAAGTTGGCCTACAAATACCTAATCTACTCTAATATACTTTACTCTTGACTAATCTACCATAATTACACTAGTCTATCATACCCCACCCTATCAAATCCTACACAAACTAATATAATATCCTAAACTAACTTTTCATAGCTAGCCTAGTCTATGCTACTCTACACTAGCCTACCCTAACAATACTATACTAGCCTAATATGCACTAAGAAAACACATCCTAGCATACAAAAACCAACAGACCTTAAACAACCTACATTATATAATGTACTCAACACTACCCTAGCCTAAACTATTCTGCCCTAACTTACCATACCTAGCCTAGTCTACTTTATCCAAAATAAACCTACCCTATCTAACCTATTATACACTTACCCCACCTTAAGTTAGCCTACAAATAACTTAACCCACTCTAAACTATATTACTCTATAGAAACCTACCATAACTTAGACTAGACTACCCTACCCTAGCCAAACATGCAATAGTATAACACTCCTTAGCATACATTAACCTCATGACACTTGATTTTACCCTACTGCTACTCTAACCAAGCCTATCCTACACTAATCTATACTATCCTAGCTAACATGTTAGTGCATAACAAATAATATTACCAATTTAAATAACCAAGCATAAACATACACCATAAAGTGTATAGAGTACAACTTACATCCATGTACAAATTGTGTTATGTGTAATGTAGAATTTTATGATTTAGAAATTAATATATGAAAACAAAATAAAATTCATCATAATTCAAAATCAATAATCAATGAAAAAGACCTACCCAATACAATTCCAATTCAAGTATAAACAAACAAACAAAAAACTTGCATTGCAAACATAACTACTTTCAATAACCAAACACACACATAAATATACATAAAATGTAAAAAAGTATACATCATATGTATGCAAAATGTTTTATAATATGTGTATTCTAGGAATTATGATTTAGAAATTTTAGGACAATAATCAATTTCAAAATACAAGCATACGTAAACATAAACTTTTTCAAGAACACTATTTAAAATTAGGAACACAGACATGCACAATGTGTAGATAGTGTAAATTATAGGTATATACAAAATGTGGTTATATCTTGTTTAATGTGCACTAGTATGAACTAGAAATAAATATACCAAGCACATTGTAACTTATCATAATCCAAACAAAATAGTCAACACAATAAATATACTGAATACGTTTTCATGTCAAAATACAAGCATAAAGACACTATCGTAAATAAACAAACACACACATACAATGTGTAAATAGTGTAGAATGTGTGATGAAATGTATACAAAATGTGTTATATCATGTGTACAATGTGAAATTTTATGATTTACAAGTTGACACAAAATACACCTCATCATATTTAAAAACCAATAATCAATACACCAAACACACATTGCAATGTCATGTCAAATTGCAAGGATCCACAACTATTTATAAATATTGTCTTATCTTTTAAACATAAACAAATTTGAGTTTCTCATTATGCAATTTTAAATAAGCAAATATTTACGTAGGAAAAAACTTAAAAATGTAAATTACATGTGTTGTAATGTACAATTTAATGATTTAGGAAAAACAAATTTGCATTGCACCCTATACACTTTTATCTAAACAAACTTTGACATACACAAAAATGTAAAATTTGTAAATTTCTTGTGTTATACCATATCTTTAATATAGAATTTAATGGCTTAGAAAAATATTACAAACATTCACAAATATATATATGTATAAACATTTTTTTTGGCCATATGAACATAAAAATAAAAAATTTCATTTCCTCATTATACAATTTTAAATAAGCATACTTTCACATCAAAAAATCTAAATTATAAGTGTTATATCATTTGTTTCATGTAGAATTTAATCATTTAGAAAAAAACAAATATGCATTGCAAACTATACAATTTTAAATAATCAAATATTTACATACACAAAAAAGTAAAGATTGTAAATAACATGTGTTATGAGTGAATTTAAGTAAAAAAAATGCAAATAAAACACAACACTACTCACACTACACTACTCTAAAGAGGGTAATGCCCCACCTTTAGAGAATTAGGAGTGGTTTAATCCCAACTCCCTCAAACAATAATTTATTTTGTTACTAATTATACTCTACAAAACTCTCTCTTAATTTATGAGATGCACACATTTAGAAGGGTTTAATTTCTTCTTTCTCAAAATATATAAATAATTACAATGTACATTTTTAAAAAATGGATATATAAATATGTCTATATTTATTTTCAGAAATATAAAACTTGAAACCCAAACATATCTACAATATCAAACCAAAAAACATTATAAAAAATACATGTATAGATGGTGAAATATAGTCAACTAACATCATTAAAAAAAAACTAAGAAAAACTCAAAATTATAGTTACATGATTAAAAAAACAAAAAGAAAACTCAAAATTATGGTTATATAACTTGGCAACCATTAACCACGCTATTAATATAAAGTTGCCATTTATGTCGTGAAAAAAAAAACCAGGCTAATTACTCTTAGCCTTATATCTCTCCTCCATAAAATTTTAATTAATAAAAAAATTAAAAAATGTCCAACACTCATCATTTGGAATAGCATTTACTTTGACAAATATAGATCCTATTATAAATTATGTAATGATTTTCTACATATGTCATCCTATAAAGAAGAAACTAAAATATGATAACATGAAACATAATAAAAGCAGAAACTAAATATGATAACGGCAGAAACTAAAATAATAATAACTATTGCAAAAGGGAAATGGTTATAATTGTTATTGAATGATAAGGTGAAAAAGTAAATTTAATTTAGAAAAAAAAGGAGGTACAGGAAAATAGTCCAACGAGATAGATCTAGACGCAATTTCCTTTTCACATTAAGAAGTTGTAAAATGCTAATTAAAAATAAAAAATTCATAGAAGCTAAATTCAACAAACAAAAGATAGACGAAGTTGGATTAAATTAACAATGAGAAAATAAATAATTAACTTGAACAAAGCCAAACACACCTGCAATTAGGGAATTGCAATTTTATTTTGTTGGAACGCCTTAACAGCCTAAAACATTTGGAGAGCATTTGGCATGGGATTTTATTTGGTTTGTGCAGCAAATCGGTGTCAACTCTACCCGATTTGGATGACATATTTAATTTGTTGAATGAAGTACGGACGATACCAAATATATTCATGGAAATCTGCTAAATTCACATTTTAAATCCTAGTGTCACATTGGAAACCCAGATCCATTGAAATTACTTTTTAAATCATTCTTGATGTGACATTGGAAACCCTAAATTAATAGTAATCACGCATTTAAGGACGTGGTTTTTGTGACATTGGAAACCCTAAATTAACAGTAATCACCGGCATTTAAGGACATGGTTTTCGGTTTTTAGGAATTTTATGAGAAAAGCAAAGCTCAAGAGGAAATCATAACAAAAATACTTAGAATTGATGCCTCTGATAGATTACAAAGTGAGGAACATAATAACAGAGGTGACTTCGGAAACGTTTTCTGTATATTAAGAATTCTGACGGTTTTAGTAAAATCTTAGCTGTATTTGATGGGTAAATTGGTCCACGACGGGCATTTACCCGTCAAATTCCATCCCTGACGAGAATAACTCAGATCAAAACATAATGAAACCCTCATTCAGGTTGAAGGGATTACTAGAAATTACCTATATTTAAGGGGTTTATAAGGTTTTTATGGAAAAAACAGAGCTAAAGAGAAAATAATAATAATAACTTGATTTGATACCTGTGATATTGAGAGATAAAGAATTGCTTTTACACAGAATCGCCTCAATGATAATTTTAGACTTTGCAAATCAATCGAAATTCCATGTTGAACCTTTCTTGGAAAACCCAAATGAACACAGAACTAAGCCGAAATGAACACAGAAGAAATGAACAGAAACAGGTCATATTTATTAAAAGGAGTCCATCGAAATTCCTTCTTGGAGGTACGATTAACAAAACAACTGATATTTATTAAATGGAGGTGTGATTTCTAGGGCTTGCAAGAACAGAGAGAAGACCAGATAATAATAAGATGTACCTGAAACGGAATCCCTATAAATATCTTGAGAGAGAGCTGAGGTACCTCCTCCATTCCCTTGAAGTGTGTTTGTCCAGAAGCTGTTGCCTCCTCTATAGCATAGAGATTCAGACATGTAACCAAACACAAAAACAGATACAGACTCGAACTCGGGATCAAACAGAATTACATACGGGACCATACACAGACTCAGAGGACGCAAATGATAAATTGTATGAGATTTGAGAAATATATATCTTGATTCCTCCCCTCTTGATTGAACCATTAGCAGATAACTCCGTATGTAAATCCAAAAAGCATCTCAAGTGCTTTTCTTCAATTTTTATTCACGCTTCTACTGTAGAGCAATGGTTTTATTCCATAATTTTTTGAAAAAATGATCAATGAGTTAGATGGGTTACATGATTTAACATATTCCCCACAACAAAGTTGAATGGATAAGCTTAGAGGCAATGGTGAAGAACCCTTATGGAATTTTGGAGTCCCTCACAGCCGGATCATATACTTCCCATGACAATTGAACTGTTCCAACCTTTTGAACTCCCTGATACCAGGAACTAGGAAAAATCGGGAAGGATAAAAACATAAAGCACGAGGCTTGAAAAAAAGCCATTACACTAAACAAAGCGCGAGACTTGAAAAACAAAAAAAAACATAAATACCAGGCTTGGAAAAATCGAAATCCAAAAATTAAAGCATAAAGCACGAGGCTTGGAAAAAAGCCATTACTCTAGAACAAAGAACGAGGCTTGGAAAAAGTCATTACTCTAAACAAAGCACGAGGCTTGGAAAAAAAAACATGAATTAAATTTGAAGAAAAGAATTAGAGATTACGAACTTATGTGCCAACGGTTCGATCAAGAGGGGAGGAATCAGGATATATATTTCTCAAATCTTAGACCATTTATCAATTGCCTCCCTCTTCCTCCTCTTTGTCTGAGTCTATAATTCTGTTTGATTCCAAGTTTGATTTTGAGGTGTTTGGTCTCATGACTGAATCATAAAATCCCTACAAACCCTAGTCCTTAAATGGGGGGATTACTCTTAATCTAGGGTTCCCTTCTGTTTTGATCTCGGTTTCCAATGTCACACCATGAATGATTTAAAAAGTGATTTGAATGGATGTGGGTTTCCAATGTGACAGTTGGATTTAGCTTTCCGGAACAAATTTTTGCATTTTACAATTTCTTAACGTGAAGAGGAAATTGTGTTTCGATCTATCTGGTTGTCGTTAGAGACTATTTCCCTGTTAGCATTCTAGATACAGGTATCTGTTCTCCTCCCTCTCCGGTTTTAAAAGAAAAATAAATTTACTTTTTCATGACATTAATAGTTGCCATTCAATAATAATTATAACTATTTCTAGGTTGCCTCTGCCATCGTTACTATTATTTTAGTTTATGCTTTTATTATGTTTCAGGGTTATCATATTTAGCTTCTCCGGTTCAATTGAGCCCATTATATGATTTGTAAAATCTTTTAAATAATTTATGATTCAATTTTAAAGAAAATCTGGTGTTTTAATTTTAAAGAAAATAAAATATGAACGAGATACTAAAACAACTCCGAGTTTTGAGTTTTGAGTTTTGAGTTTATAGAATGAAATATATAAAATATCATTACATAATTTCTAATATTGAATTTATAAGATCAAATATATAAAATATCATCACATAATATAAAATAAGATTTATATTTGTCAACTTAGATGTTGTCCTATCGATTCCAAATAATGGGATGCTGTGTTGGACATTTTTTTAATTTATTTATTAATTAAAAGTTTATGGAGGAGAAGTATCTTCTAATTTTTCAGTTCAAAGCTGGTTATAAGGAGTTATATAGCCAAAATTAACAGCCTTGTTAATGGTTGCTAAGTAATATAGCTGTAATTTTCAGCTTTTTAAAAATGATGTAACTATAATTTTGAGTTATTTTTAGGCATGTTTTTAATCATCTGGGTTTACTATATTTTATCATCTTCATATATATTTTGAATATATTTGTGAATGCTTTTAATTTTGAGGTAATATTGAATAATTGTTTTCTAAATCATTAACTTCTACATTACATATATGATATAACACATGTAATTTACAAATTTTACATTTTTGTGTATGTGAATGTTTGCTTGGATAACAGTGTATAGTATACAATGAAAATTTGTTTTTCCTAAATCATTAAATTGTACATTACATATGGTATAACACTTATAATTTACATTTTTTTATGTGAAAGTATGCCTATTTAAGATTGTATAATGTGGAATTCATTTTTTTATATTCATATGGTAAAAAAATGTATGTTTGTGAATGCTTTTAATTTGAGATAATATTACATAATTGTTTCCTAAATCATTAACTTCTACATTACAAATATGATATGACACATCTAATTTACAAATTTTACATTTTTGTGTATGTGAATGTTTGCTTAGATAAAAGTGTATACTGTGCAATGCAAAAAAAATTTCCGAAATCATTAAATTGTACAATACATATATGATATAACACATGTAACTTACATTTTTACATTTTTGTCGATGTAAATTTTTGCTTATTTAAAATTGTATAAAGAGGAATGAAAATTTGTTTATGTTTAAAGGATAAAACAATATTTATAAATATTTGTGGATCCTTGTAATTTGACATGACTTTGCTATATGTATTTGTTGTATTGATTATTGGTTTTTAAATATCATGAGTTGTATTTTGTGTTCACTTGTAAATCCTAAAATTTCACTTTGTACATAGGATATAACACATTTTTTATACATCTAATCTACACTTTTTACACATTGTATGTATGTGTGTTTGTTTATTTAAAATAGTGTGTTTATGATTTTATTTTGACATGGAAATGTATTTAATATATTTATTGTGTTGACTATTGTTTTTTAATTATGATGACTTACAATGTGCTTGGTATATTTATTTCTAGTTTATACTAGTGCAAGATATAACCACATTTTGTATATACCTATAATTTACACTATCTACACATGGTGCATGTGAGTGTTCCCTTATTTTAAATATTGGGATTGAAAAAAGCTTTTTTGTTCACTTATGGGATCATGCACAATCATGGACTCCTTTAAAGACACTTTAGATGCTACATAATACTGGAAAAAACCGGAACCTCTCACTTTAGGTCACAATTATGGATACTTCCCTAACGTATTTGAAGATTAAGTAAAAATACAAAAGGTAGGTAATTGAATAAGCTTTCATAATATATAACATTTATGCAGAAAAAATGTGCGTAATTGATTATAAAATTAGTTTCCATGAAATTGGGTTTTCAAAATTTCAGCACATTATAGCATATATGTTTGTGCGGGTGCAGCAATATATGAGGTAAATGATGTCAATTTTGTATCAAATATTGCAGACATGTAAAGGACATATGGTCCTAGTGCAACACTATTTATTCATATCGTTTGATGAATTATTTTTTTTTTATTAATTATTGAAGTCAGAAAAGCTTGAAATTAAAACGTTCTGTGTGAGTGCAACACGTTAGAGGCAAAAATTAATAAAATCCTTGATTTATATATATAAAATTGTAGATATCACTCTCTCTTAGTACACAATATATTTTTCTTGGCAAATGGTGAAGGCAATCAAAAGTTATATAAAAACAATCGATGTATCTATTTTCAAAAACTAACGTGTCTCATTTAGAAAAATTATAATAAATAATTAAAAAATACATTTAAAGGAAAAAATTACATATTCATAATCGTAAGATCATACTCTACAATATTCTAATTTTTCATGAAAAAACATTGTGTTTGTCAAAGAAAAACACGCCATCGAAACTGAGCATATTGATTCAATTCTAAAAGATAGGCAATAGCCCTCATTTTTATGTCCTAGCCAATAGGTTTGGTAGTCCAAAGCTAATTCTCAACATAATGCCAAACCTTATTCCCGCCGAGTTTTTAAATTTTAAAAGAATGTATATGCATTATAGCTTATTCATATCACATATTGGATTCATATCGTGTATGCAATGTAGCGCATATGGGATTTATATCGCATATGCATTATAACACATATGCATTTTTTCTTAACTACTTTGGTATGAGACTAAAAAAGAGTATTGGCATCCTTATCCCATTATAATACCGTTTAGACTCCCAATATTCCATCCAGACAGTCTATGGGGTGGTTCATGGCCCAACATTACATTGGTTAAGTAGGGGGGGGGGTGTCAAAGGAGGGAGAAAAAGGTCTAGAGGGAATCATGGGAGGGAGGGATGGTTAGGGAACATATATGAGGGGGATGAAGGGAGTAGAAATATAAGGGGAAGGGAGGGATGGTTATGGGAGATATATGAGGGGGGGATGGAGGGAGGACATATATGAAGGGGGGATAGGAAAGATATGATGTAGTGCCCCATATTTTGACTCCAGCATATTTATCACTCAGACTTATTACACTGTATTAACTTATTATCTGTGGACTCAACTATACTTCATAAACTATATTTTGGCATGTTATATGTGATTATTTACTGATGTTGTGATGTTATCATGATTATGCTCTAATTATGATATTATGATGTTATCATGCTTATATTATGCTTTGATCATGATGTTACGACGATTAACATGCCTATGTAGATGCTTTGATTATGATGTTATGGTGATTATCATTTATATGAAATTATTGTGCTTAAGCGATTATCATGCGGTAGTCGTCATCAGATTCATTATTTCATAACAAAAACATATAGTTGATTGTAATCCTTGATATGATGTGATATGTATGATGTGGTACATGGGCACCCATCCATGATGCGATTGATTTTATGATTTTATGTGACGAAAGGAACTAATGTTGATAATATGGACCAGCTATTGATTTAATATTGTTATGAATGCATGTTTGCATAGTGCTAACCTGAAGGGTATAGGGGCTATGTGATAGCCAAGTGTGTGATGCAAAGTATGACTCAATACATATCTTGAAGAAGAGCCTTAATTGCCAAGTGATGGTATGATGACACGTACCAATAAACTCGATAGCAACGCAGTATGGTTTGATGGAGTATGTACCCAGTATGTTGAGAGGGATGGATGCATTTCCCACCCTATGTCACTTTGATACCCGAGGTTGTGGGAGGGCAGTGTTGAGACACGCTCCCCAAGTTGTTGTGATGATGATGGTCTGATGCCTTCTAGGAGAGGCTAGGTCCACTCGTTAGTCGACGCTACCGCTCTTAGGATCTGTGTGGAAAGGTCAATACAGCTGGAATCCACTTCGTACTAGCAGAGGAAGGATAGGGAGGATGCAGACATAGGTTAGAATGGTTTGACATATTAGTTATTATTGTTGAGAGTTGGACATTTATGATACCGGATTAGTGATGGTAGGTACCAATCTTAATTAAATGATTAATAAGAACAATGTGAGCCTCTCAATAATCAATTAAAACACACACCGACATTGAAATCCCAGACTCATATCCTTCCTCCATCATAAGACATTGACTTCATTAGGATCTACCATGACTGCTACTTCCTCTACGAGGGGTGATACATTGCTGAGACATGGCGATGATCAACGAAGCCTGAACTAGATGAGAGGAGTGAAATCGCTGCAGGAATGGGCATCAAACAGAGCTCCTTGACAACGAGGAATCCCGAATGAAACCAGTAATGGGGGAAGGCCTAAGAAAAACACCATAGAACAAGACAAGGAACCAAGAAACGAGACACCCTAAATCCTCATCTCTCTTCCCTAACTAGTCCTGGTGGAGAATCTCGATGGCCACACGCTCCAAATCCGAATTCATGAGACCACAGTTAATGCAACTAGTATTGCGACGATGCTTTCCCATGACTTGAGGGGATGCCTTCCTCCTCGATCGTAAATACCAGAACCTGTTGGGCGGAACATTTTAATACCGTGACATGTTAGGTGCCACACTGTTGGCTCTTAGGTCAAGTCGCTATGCGTTGTCGATGGGGAATGTGGGCACCGACATTCGGGTGAATATTTGATATCTTAAATATTGCATTGTTTTAAAAATTTTATTCAATTAAAAAATATTCTATATTATTAGATAAAATTTGCAAAGAATAATATTAGCAAAGTAATACAACAATCCTTTAAAAAAAATAACATTAAAAAGTAATGTTACATCAATAATTAATTACAATTATTTGAACTCTAGCTAGCTTTAAACCTCATTTTTAAAGGGTCTAAAATGTGTTCCTTGAACATGGAATAAAGTTATATTATATAATGAATATCATCATGATTAATAATAATAAGTTTGGAGAATGCAACTTTTGGGTTTACAATTGAGAGAAAATGTTGTTCTTGAAATTAAGTATCTGTGTTTCTTCCAATTAGAGCTTTGATATTTGTCATTGTAAAGTGAGTTATTGTAAAAAAAATAAAATGTTGAATGATTCATTGATAGGTCATATTTATGTTCATATTTATTCCTTATTAAAAATAATGCTATATATTATTTTGCAATGCTCAACATATAGTTGCAACAAAATAAATTTATTATTATATAAGTGTAATATTATGACAAATATTACTACATTATTAAGAAAATTACAATAAATTATAATATCCATAGAAATTAGATAAGAACAATATGAACACCAAATATAAAAAAATTGTTACATAAACATAATACTATGACAAAATATAAAAAATTTATATACATAAAACTATGACAAATTATACAACAATCATAAATCATAGAGTTGCCACAAATTCGTCCATATTTTACAATGAAAATTGTGATGTTTTTGTTGACTAAATAAATAATTAGTCATTTAAAGACCCACATGAGTTTGAATAGTAAAAATTTCTTTTAGTACATAAGCATATGATCATCATCATTTTCAACACCTAATAGACATAAACATCAAGATCATGTCATCATAAACATAAACTTAAACATCATCATACTAACATAAACATAACCATAAGTTTTAACAAAAGAATAAATGCATCATCATCATTTTCATGACATAAACATAAACATACCATTATTATCATTGTCACCATCTAATAAACATAAAAGTAAACACCATCATATCTACTGTCATACCATCATTAACATAAAACCTAAAATAAGCATGAATATACCATCATAAACATTACCTCATATATTTATGTAACATATGCAACTAACAAATTTAAACATCATCTAACAAACATAACTAATAATACACACAAACATAATTAACGTTCCATGATCATCATTTTCACCACATAAATAAATAAGCATCAACATAAACATCGACATAAACATAAACTTGAAAAATGTAGTATAAATATAGATATGAACATATATAACATCAAAGTCATGATACAATATGTCAAATATAATAATATATCTGCAGTGCAATAACTGCTATGACATATCTGTTCCACATCTTCCAGCAAAGGCATCATCAATATCTCTCTAACTAGAGCTAAAAGCCTCATCACCTCCATAGATAGATCCAGACGAAGTAGCACCACCTCTGCCAGCAGATCCAAAGGCACCCATACCTATACTAGAAAGAAAAAGAGGTAAGAGAGCAAGAAGGACATGTCCATCAAGACGAAGTGTATGACCCTCTTTGAGCATCTCTAAAATAGAAACATGTGAAGTAGGAAGTGGTGGATGGTTGAGCCAATGAGTAGGACCAAAGGTTCAGACGAGCAAGAGTAAAGGAGATGATTATGTATGATCGAGATCAAGAAGGTCGAGTAGGAGTAGAGGACTAGATGATGTCAAGGGAGGTGGAGGAGGTGGATGAGATGTCGATGGTGGAGGAGGAGGAGGTGGATGATATTTCGAAGGTGGAGGGGGAGGAGGTGGAGTTTGAGGAGGAGGTGCAGTGTATGTGGAGGCTGTGCCCCTAGTTGAAGCAGCTAGTGGATAAGGAGGTGGGCCAGCCGGTGGAGGATCTTCACCCTCGTCTAACGATGAAATACTATATGGAGACCATTTAAAATATGACAAGCACCAAAAATGTGTTGCACCAAGCTCCTCATATCACGAGGAAGCATCCTCCACAACTCTATGTGGAGAAGGTCCCTGATAATGTACCTCACCTGTACAAAACGAACCCCTCGATCCTATAACATCATAGATAGCCTGTCTTCAATGTCCTGTCTGAACCTCTCATCTGTCCCACGTGGAAGGCCAAGTCTGGTTAAATGGGGTGCCTCAAAATGAGCTGCATCTAGATCCATATTCTCCTCATCCTGAACCAGAGGAGGAGACACATCACCATCAAATGTTCCAACATCTGTAAAATATATAGTACATAATAATAATTAGATAATTTCATTAAACATGAATCTAATATAACAATTTAAAATCAATTTATTTTGCATTAAGTATACAAAGAATAAAATGCAACTAGATTAATTCAAACATAACGTTAAATTTACCTGTATCATATGTTGGCTCGTCGTGAGTGAATAAGATGTTGGGACACCCTCTCTAATCCAAGGTATCATATGGATATGGAACCATGTCTAACCTAGGAGGGTCCTCGCTGCTCAACATCTCAATCACATCCGGGGTGATCCTCACCAGAAAGTCAGGCTGCCCCCTCTTGGGCATCATCTGCCCCCACATGCGCGCACACACATCTGTCATCAACCTAGGAGGGTTCCGGTCAAAAGATGGTCTGGTGGACATATTCAAAAACTAGAAAAAACAACTCTGAACTGAAAGGGATGTTTGCCCTCTCACCAATACACGTGAGACATCGACTAAGAGAATAACAAAACTGTCATAAAAAAATAGAAAACCATCTAACGCATATATTTTCCTACAATAAATAATCAACATAATATAGTAGATGGAATCTAATTTTTTTTCTATCACTGGTGATGTGCATGATGGTTTCCACCAACAAAGAGAGGCACCTAACATCCTCTCTACCAAAAGCAACAATGGATAATGACCCATCGCTGACTTGAAATTGAGCAGGATTGAGAATGTTGGGATCAACATACCTCTGAACATATACTAGCTGAGACGATGCTACAACTCCAACTGGGACCTCAAGGAACTGAGGAAAGTCCTCACCTCTAAAAGAGAGCCCTGCGATAAAATATATGTCCTCCTTAGTGGGTTGGTACCACTGATCAGGACCAACTTAGAACGCCTCCCTATGATGATTCTAGCATGCGATTAACTAGGCGAGGAATGTAGTGTTCCCCTTGAGGGATGTGGCCTCCTCATAGAACTTTAGGATGCTGAAAACTCTCAAGAGGTTTCATGTCTATGCAATAATAATACAAGGGTATAAATATCCCTCCATCTCCTTGGCCTCCCACTCGCTATTGAATTTATACTGGTCAACCCGAGTTCTTGTTGTTGCCTCACCTTGCGGTGCTCACGTATTTATTTCACATATAAAATGAATTAGCTACTCTCATTAAAACAAATTTAAAAACATTATATGAGAATTATATGTATTAAAATAAACATTTAATATTTTTGCAAAAAATGACATATGGTGTGCCTATATAAATACAACGCACCGTAACGATGCGATTATGTGTAGTTAAATCATAAATTGTTAGTTTATAGTTCTTAAAATCATTTTTGTATCTTTCTACAGTGCAGTGCTGGGCTCCTAGCTGATGTCATAGCACTGAATATTGGTGCACTGACTCCCGCCAAAACATTAGTGTACTCAAGTATAATGAACGCACTGATTGTTATTTTATAGTTTTAACATATTTTTTATTTTATTTTATGTTATGGTGGTGCACTACTAAACATTCTCATGCTGGTACATAGTGCATTTATACCACGTAAACGCACCATTTAATGCATGTTAACATAATATGAAAGCATGACGGTTCTCCTAGAGGATGTCATTGCACCGAAGACCAGTGCGCTGATGGCCGCCAGAAAGTTGAGATCTAAATTTTCTATTTAATCATTACTGATGCGTTTTATACAAATAGGCACAATGTATGTCAGTGTGCTTATCTGTAATGAACTCAACGATTATGAGTTTATTGTTTTTTTTTTAATTTATTAATGTTATGAAGGTGCGGTACGAGGTAGTAGAGCACCGTTAATGTAGATTTTTAGATACACATAGTCGCACCATACACTCGGTGCGCCTACATGTAGTTAACCCATCAAATGTTAGTTTATAGTTTTTAAAAGTATTTTATTCTATGGCGATGTGCTACAAAAGTGTAGTGCATCGGTACGACGATGTGTCCAATCCATTCGGCTCGCTCCACCATTGGTGTAACATGTAACAAATTACAGTGTTCACCAATCTTTGGGGTGAGTTGAACGGCTCAAACGCACCAAAACAATTTAAAAAAAAATTAATGGCAAATTAATTATTAATTAAAAAAATGAAACTACTAAAAGTTTAAATTATGAAGTAACAAATAATTTATCTACTGAACCGCTTGTTGGGGAGGCATCCTAGCTATGTATGGAGAATTTGATTTTTTGCTACCATTTGGAAAAATTCAAATTAAATTGAGCAGCCAACGAAAGTGAGCAATGTGTCAACAGGGAGTGGAATGAGCACCTGTGGCATGGTGTCTAGGTGGGTTATGGGAGACACCAGTGCATATCGATTAAATGCACTGTGGACGCGTAAAAATTATTTTATCCATGCATTAATATTTTTATTATAAAAACCTGTTTCGATGCACCCGACAGTTGAACGCACAGGTGCGTTATAATAACACCTCCACATCGCAATGTAGGTTTTAAATATTTTATTATTATTATTTTTTAGCAAAACCCGACCGATGCATTTGTGTTTTTCAAATGCATTGGGACGTTTGTTAATAATGAATGACCTGCGACCTTATATATATATTTTTTTATTTTTTATTTTTAATAAGTTTCTTTTTTCGGGGTGCTACAATGTTTTTAGGATATGCTAGTGCATTATGGGTTTAGACGCACCTATGCGGTAAGATTATAAAAACACACCACTATGGTTTTTATGTCATTTTTCATAATATTTTTTTAACACATGCTTGTTTTTTTATTGGGACCGATGCATTAGAATCATAGACGCACCAAGGCATTCAGATTTAAAAAATGAACCGATTTTTTTTTTCATTGCTGTTTTTTTTTCGAGGCGCAACATTTTTTTGGGGGGTCCGATGTGTTTTTGTTTGTAGATGCATCGATGTGTTACATCTACTAAAATGCACCACTATGATTCCAAAAAAAATATGGCCATTGAGATTAAATTTTTATAATTTCATGTTTTTACGCCGTGCATCTTTTGTTTTTTGTTTGACCTAATGTGTTTGTGGTTAGAATGCACCAGTGTGTTGGTGTTATATACACATCGAGGAATTTAATTTATAAATGCACCAACTAAAAAACCTCCGCTATAACCTCCGGTCGCTCGCCTCTGTTACTTACCTCTACCATAAATAGACATTTTAGCTCTTTTGAGAGGGCTATATGCTATAACCTCCACTACAGGGCCTTTTCCTTACAGTGACATTAAAATATTCACTTTGAGGGGGTAGATAAACTTCCAAAACAACCACCACTACCATTCAGAATTCCCTTCATTATCCCACTTCTAAAAAATATCATAGCATGATTTTGGAGTATAAAAACCATGGGGGTCACTTAGCCAGACTAAGGAATCGATTGAACTAAAAATGCAGACGTGGATCATAGAAAGAAAAGAAATATGCTTTTCCCAACATTTCTTATCTTATCCTCTAAATTCTAGTCGAGAAACATTCATCCAACCTTGGCCTATAATGAAATTTGAATGATAATCTACAATATGATGTAAACTTACAATTCATCGCATTCTAATATGATAGATCATATGCTCTAGTATATTATGAGCAAAATTGCATCCAATCCATGCATATTCACCAACTCTGACAAGTTGATTATTCCCCACTTTCCAATGAAGACCATTCTCGATGAAATCAAAAGATAAAATCGTCACCTTCCAGAATGTAGAAACATTTTGAATAGATTTAGAGGGATTTCAAATCCAATCCATAATAGATCAAGGAGCAATTTATTTTTTATAGACGACTGAAGACCATATATTAGAACCATTAATCAAATTCCACATAGTTTTTGCTGCCAAGGCCTTTGAAAAATCATAATTTTTTTTCTCCCCATCCACCCATAAATTTGGGCTAATCTATTTTTTTCCAACTTACCCAAGTTGTTCCATTCTGATTCGCCATCCTTGAACAACAAATATGAAAGAATATTTTCCTTAATTGATCAAGAATTCCCCTAGGAATCCAGGCCAGGATAGACCAGGATATAGGCATAGATTATAAAACCGATTTTAACATAACTAATCTTCCAATTTTAAAAATCCATATCATACACCAGATTGATACGTTCCTCTCACATTTTGCAACCAACCACTTCCAATCTTTAATACCATAGGAAGTTGGTTTAAGAAAAAATCCCATGTATTTCAGGTCCTCGACAAAACTGGACAATATATAAGGGAAGGGATTATGATAATTTTCCGAAGCAATGATCATTTATACCTTCACCATAAATAAATGATTTCTGAATATTTATCATTATTCTCGTTCCTTTGAAAAACTGGGACAGACAAGAGGAGAGTGTTTCTAAATACTTTATCGATCCATCATAAACTAGAAGAATATCATCAACAAACACAATATGCATAAGCTAGAAATTACCCCCAATACATACACCTTTAAGGTTTACTGGTGTTGGTGCTGGATCACAATTTGAAACAACAGAAAAACCTGCTTAGGAAACATAAGAAACCATTGGATCAACTGGTGCTGATAAACCACTTTGTCAAAGAAAGGAAAAGGCTGGGTGGGGGCTCTCGAGTCAGGGAATAAAACTACTGGTGAGATATACTTGAACTAAGGGATCATGAGCATTTTCATCTTATGCAGATGAACGATAAAAGCTCACCTGTATCAGTCTCGGAACAAGACTGAACAACAGCTAGGTAGGCGCTAGAATCTCCAACTGATAATAAAACTCTACTTAAACCTTCTACAAGAAGAAGAAATAGAAGAGGTGCCTTATGACACCCTTGCTTAATTCCCCTTGATTGTTTAAAAAACAAGGATGTTGCTCCATTAACTAAAATTGAAAATGAAAGATAATACATGCATTGTTATAGCCCAAATTGGCACTTCCCCATCTGTGACAACAGTTCAAAATATGACACTTCAAAATGTCAATTGTCTCTCACACAAAAGGACATGAATGGATGGAAGAGCCTTGATTTGGATTCAATTGTCATGGACCTAATAATTCAAACTTGATCATCATACTTTCCCAAAGAAGTTAAATAAGAGAAAAATCACTTCAAAAGGTCAAACAACTTGTGATTTAATCGCTCGTTTCCCTTATCTTGCTAGCGATTTCCATGAAAGCTTGAAATCACTCTTTGTTGCATGATTTCCTACGATTTAATCGCTCCTTGTTAGTGATTTGGAAGCAATTTCCTCCGAAAAAATATAAAAAACAAATAAAATTTGAAATATGGAGGAGTATTGGGAGTTTGGATCTTTGCTTTGGGTTCCAACCTCATCATCCATGTAGAGATTCGTGTCACTTCGATTTTATTTTTATTGGACATGAAGAAGCATGAGCCTAAAACTAAGCCGACTATTGGGTCTCACTTTTTAAGTGTTGTTTTGTGACTTGTGTCACACATATCAAGGGATTATGAGCAACCTAGGCCCTATTTATTGAAGGATTACGTGTGACCTGGTTTATAAAGTTTTTTTTGGATTTAACTTTAATTTTGGGTTTTTAACCGACTTTTCAAGGTCCAGGGGACATCAAAGAGGTGTCATGTTGACATATGAATGTGACTAAGTTGGTGACATGGCATGTGAGAAAATTTTACTTATTAATAGATTTCCCATTAATGTGAGAGGTCAAGAGCTCATCATATGGCCAACATACATCATAGGATTTTTTTTCAAGTGGGATATAAGTAATGGTGGCATGGAGAATAAGGACCATTGCGGAGAGAACTCACCTTCCAATGTAGATACGATGACCTTTTCTTGCAAATACAATGGTGCATATGATCTCAAATATATATGAACGAGGTGGTCACACCCATGCTTGTGCCAATGTCTCAAAAAATAGAATGGGATTTGGATCCAGAGGGGACCAAATCAATACATGGATAGTCACTATGTACATCATAAGGGAACAACCAGGCCCAGTGGGTGTCCATTCAATACATGGGGAATCACTGTGTACATCATAAATGTACAAGACAAACTTAGTAAGGTACGCAAGTATGGTCCAACCCAATCTAATTTGAAGAACTGATGGTTGAAAAATGGCATTATGTGGGAATGACTGATCACAATAACTGATTCTCTATTGAAACTCCAAAAGGAATCAACAATCTAGAATGACTCACATAAATGTGAGTATGGAGTCATCATGCTCTAAGAACTGCACCTATAATTGAATATTGAATGGATCCTACAATTGGGGTTACCATAACACTATTTCATAACGCAAGTTGAACATCTAAAAATACATAATTGAATAGCATACTTCATCAAGTGTAGGAGTCAAGGATATCCGGGTTCTTCGACTAAACAATAAAGGAACCATCATCCTGTATGAATCTCAACGGTGCGATAAGTGATTTGGAATCGAGCACGTGAGAAACAACTGAACTAAAGGGAACTAATGTCTCCATTTGGCCAGTCCAAGTGACTCATCCATGATGATAATGAGACCAAGGTAGAGGATAACTGTAAGTCTATATTCTAGAATAAATGTGTTGATGTGAATAGAAGGAGACCTGCAACTGTTAAGTCGATGATGTTTCCTAAACAAAAGCATGAGGGATACCAACGAGATAAAAGGGAAACTGGAAAAGTGAGTAAGACATTATTTTGGGGACATGAGGATACCTAAGCAGGGGGCTCAAACTTCCTTTGTTCAGAGTATAGAGGCAATATTGAGGTAACAACACATGTGAGAATTCTTACTAGGGTCAAGGGAAGGGTACAATTGGGGTACCATGGAATATGATTCATAACTGGGTGAGGGACTTGTTACTCATGGGGATGGATATACTAATAAGGTATGACTCCAAGGGTGACTCATCACATCATACTCTGAACAAATGTGATTGGGGGTGCTTCCATACAGAGAGATAATGCATGATCTACATGAGTGCTAATAAGCATTGTTGTTGAATGGTTCCTTTGATACATGGGTATTGAAGGGGAGAGTAATAATGAATACTCATAAAAATCATACTTTCCCAAATGTAGGATTGTCTAGAAAAAGGGGGTGTTAAGGAACATTATTTGGAAAGTATGGTAAATTTGGGCAACGACTCACCTGATCAAGACGAGGAAGACTGGAAAGGAGATACGTGTCGATTGGTGCTTTGATGTGGATTGGTGGAGTGATTGATAGAAGATGGATATTTTTGTTAATTGAAGGGGTGGGCACTAATGGAAATATCCTTGCAATTTAGTGAATGGTGGCACAATAACGTGACTTTTTGCAATATGGAGAAAGTTGTGGGCTTATGAATGTACAATGTGAAACATTAGGTTCCAAAAAGAATCATAAGTTTGGGATTCTGTGAGTGATGTGGACATAGTAACTTGTGGTTAAATGCTTGATATCATAGGCTAGAAGGACTCCCAATCATATAGGAAGAAAAATAACACGAGTGCCAAATAATAAGGGGTTCTATGGTAACACCCATGTTTGAGAGGATTTGTTGCCGAGTATGGGTGAGAGAAAAATATGGTTGGGTTGGGCCACTTACTTTGACAGATCAGGGGAGGTCCTATCGCTTGAAATAGTGAAAATGGGCTTGATGCATTAGATGGAAGGTGTTCCTATATTCCAGTTAAGGATTTATACCTATAGGGAATGATTGACGCTAAAATTGGTGAATCTCATCGAAACCTAGACTTGTACACATGGAAACGATACCAAAGCATAAAGTTGCATATTGAAATCATACCAAGTATACAAGTACATCGTGACCTTAGGAAGTGGCCAAGATCACGCATGCAAGTAAGTAGGGTTAATGGCATGCCCCCATGATATGGGCATGGGGTTTGTGATTTTGGATCACATATGTGCTCGACTGAGCTATGGGATCTTCTAAGATATATTTGATAAGGAAAGGTCAAAAGGGTTGATCATGCAAACTATCTCAGGGTCAAGATAATCGATAATGTCCCGAATCTTAGAGGTGTCGAGTGTAGATGCTCTCTTGGAGAGTTGTCAATAAGGCATCGATAAACTATTGGAAGAAGGGTGTTTCATGAGGCAGATGGCCATGGTGGCACACTAAATTGGTGAGATGATGTTGGGGTTTCCCCTTATAAGGGGAAATCCCCGTGTATCGCTGACCCAAATGGGGAGAAAGTTGATGAGTAGGTAGGTTTGGGGGCCTTCTCCCATGTTGTAGACATGGGATTTTCTCATCGTTACAAAAGGTTTCATTAGATATATCGGTAGGGATTGGGTCTAATGATACAAAAACAACATTAGATGATGAAGAGGGTTCATCATAAGACTAGATATAGTAAATAATAGTCGTTCTTTTGATGAGGAGGATGGGGGGTATACATCCTCAATAATAGTGATTTGGGACTCAACCGTAAGATGCCATAGATCAATGAATATTGACCGATAATCCAGAAAATGTGAGAAATGATGTGAGTAATGGCCATAAAGGACACATAATGCAAAAGGGTCATTGGTGCATGAATTTTTGTTCTTTTCTTTAGGGACTTTGGGAAGATGAACCACATGAATGTTTTCATTTACTTCATGATCTAAAGTTTGCAAATGACTGCGTAAGACTGGAAACTATGGAAATTTCTAGGTTGAGTGGCATGAAACAAATGGGATAAGGTGGGGGAGTTCATACTGCTGCATCAGGAGAGGGTTTCACTACTTGAGAAGGTTTTGTCGATGTGCTCACATTCGTTGTGTTGCCACCAACCTTATTGTGAGAGGGTTATGTGGTTGAGGGTGCTTCTCAAACTACTTCTGGAGGAAGGGTGTTGGAAGTGCCAATAGGTTGCACTGGTGTTAGGATAACCTATGGGGTGGGGAGTGGGTTTGATGGATTGAGATACCAAATAAGGAGACCCAATGTCACGAGTCCTGGTAAGTTAAGCGTTGCCATCATGGGTGTATTGACCACTTCAGATGGTGGGAATAAAAACATGATATGTTGGCTGAGCATGGCTCCCTAATGATTCCTAGGTAGATGACTAGGGGATGGGGTGTATTGGGGATGGAACGCTAGTTTCCCTAAATAAATAGTACATAGTTCAAATATCTTGACTTTTAGGGGATGTGGCGGTAATTGTTGGACAGTGCCAATCATGGTAACATCACATAAAACACCTAGTGCAATATTTGTATATAAAGGAAGGGTCATGCTATTGGGATTGTTGTCAATCGTCTATAATAGGTTATCCAGGAAAGTCAGTCCTTTAGGATCGTAATATGCCATTTGATCTAGTTTTATGATCTTATCCTCATGGGGGAACATCATAAGTCTAAATATTTAGGAGGCAAATTCCTCCATTGCATAGATGTAACTACAGTGTAAAAGGAAATTGTAACCTAATTGGGCGTTAACAACCTCTATGTCTATCCGAATGTATTTTCCAGCTAAATGGATAGGGACATTATGGAGAAGACCCCAGGGTTAAGCAACATGCCCATCGTAAGTGCATAAAGTCATTAGAGATGGAACTAGTTGGCGGGAACCTAATTTTTTCCATACATGAGTGGACATGACATAGGCGGAGTCTTCTTCGTCTACGATACATAGATGGATAACTAGAATTTTATCCATACTAGGGCTTTGGAAAGATAAATATGATGGCATATGGGGTTCTTCTTGATCCAAATAAAAAACAATCAAGCAAGTATCAAATGGTTCAATTGTACTATTGACACAAAACCCGTCGACAAGGGTTCACTCTTGTCAACACCCAAACCACCGCGATCTCCCTGAGCACCGACCCAGACAGGTTTTATCCCATCCGAAAATACCTGCAGAGAAGATGAAGTCTCACCTAAGATGTTCAAGGGAGAGCTGTCGGAACCAAGTTTCTACAGAATGAAGGAGGACCGCGCATCTACTTGTCAACTCAGTGCAACATTATTCAATATATCTAATTATTCAGATTATGCATTAACATGATCATGTCATCATTCACTAGATCATATCAACATACTTAGATTTCAGTAGATACATCAAAGCATAAAAAAATCTAACAGTATATCCTCATTCATAGTAGAGAAACATCACATCAATCCTAGGTACACATCACATTCACATTTAGATAGCAAAAAACAAGAAAACTGAAAGATAGAAAAGACACAATGGTTCTGCTCAATCTCTGTCATGTCATATTAACCTTCGCAACAAAGCACATATTCTCCAAAATAGTTCCTTAGTTCACATACACATATCAAATGATCTCAGTTCATACCCAGATCTTAATCCTCAAAAAGCATCCCAGTAAAAATAGAAGATCTCCAGAAAACTAAGAAGACATAACACTTGCAATTCTGCATCTATTTATAGGCTTGCACCTTTATATTGGTGGTCCAATTAACCAAATTCCTAATTAATTCTTAAGAGAATCTACAAAACAATGACCACAATCGGCAGTCCAAATCTACAAAATATGACCAAAATACATAAAATATAGCTAATCCGCATTGCACTCCGTTTTCCACCTTGTACAACATCTTTGATATTGTGCAACATCCGCGATGCTGCACAGCTAACTTACCCCAAAAATTCCTACCAACAAGCCCCCAACACATTCTTGTGGCTCGCCCTCGATCCACGTCAGCTGGAAATGGTGTATCCGCTGATCTTCACCTTGGAATCCTCGTACTATTGGGTGATCTCCTTGACTTGTTCTTTGATTTTCTCAGTAGTCTCCCAGCTTTCTGTCACTTCTCATATCAATGGGTACTCAATGATATTTGTTGTGACATCCTTTTTTCCCTCCTGAACTTCTTGCAGCACTGAAACTTCCTTCATTGAGAGCTGTACAACAATATCTTGAAATTCATTTAGTTATGTTATGCACCTCTGGTGATGATCCCTTACTTTTGTTACATGTTGTTGTAACGTCTTCAGTTAGATTTCCTTCATGACCTATGCAACTGGTGGAATCCCTTTAAGTGATGTCTTTAATGTTTCCAATTGCCCCTCAGCCTCCTGCAATTGTGTGGTCAGTTGCTCCAACTACGTGTCCTAGAATACACTACCCCAAAATTATGTATTCGCATCAGTGACTCTCTTTGTTTCTTACTCCATTTCCTCCAGCTGTGTTGCGAAGTCCTTAATGGTGCTTTTCCTTTTTGCAAATTCCTCCACCGGTGTTCCTGGATCCACTACTTCATGTAGATCATCATTGCCATGCTTCAACTATGTAATTACGGCCCCAAGCTGCTCTGCTTTTGCCGCCATGTCCAAGTCCTCAGTGTTTTTTGGCACTTATTGACAAGCAACCGAAACTGCGTTCTCTAAGCAAACTTTGTTGTCCCAGAGTTGTGCTTTCTCTATTGTCAAGTGATCTTGTTCCTTTTTAAGCACCTTAATTGGATTTGCGTTCTCCTTGATAAAATGCTCCTGCTCCTTCTTCAATGCCTCAATATCTCTCCGTGCATCAGCCTCTTTCTCCTGCGGCCTCAAAAGGTGGTCACCATTTATCTATTCTTTGTACACCAAATCCTGATTGGAAACCCTTTGCAACTGCACCAATGTTTGGGTCGACAACGCATTGATGTCCACTGAAATATCCTGCAAGTACTTAAGTGAGGTGTTGAGGTACTGTTGATGCCTGGAAAAATACCACGTACCAAACAATAGGGATCCTCCCTGGTAATAATCCCAATTAGATCGTCCATCGTTTGGTGTGGGGAATCTCCCAATTAGATCGTCCACCGTTTGGTGTGGGGAATCCGTTCGGTTCACAGTTCCTACTATTGTATATTAAGTTCTGTAATTCTTTTACTGGTTACAGCCCAGTCCAACGTTTATGTGATTTTTGTTTAAAGAATGAAATGCAGATTCCTAAGCTAAATGCAGGTCTAATCTAGATCTAAACTAAACTATTCTATCCCCGTCTAGGGAGAAAATTTAGAGTTCAGAGTAACATACCGCAAATGCTCATAAAAGTCTAACAGATAGCTGTACCAACACAATAATCACATTCACAACATAAAGAATAAAAAATATAGCTCTGATCTAATTGAACCATTTATTACCTTGTCATTACACAAACATTTATACAGACAACACACATTCATGACCAAGGAAATAGTTCCAGGAGGTTTGAACAATCTCACTGTATGATGTACAAAAGCAAGAAGAAATAGTTATACATTATGCATTCCACAAATTCCGGTTAAATCTCTGCACGAGATTTTTTTTTCCAATGAATTGATCCTTCTTATTAGCAAAGAGTTATCTCTTTTACAACATACTCAAGTATTCTCTTGATCACCCAAAAGTGTTTCTACCATGCTCTGCACCCCTATTTATACTATCTCTTTCTGTCACCTAGGAGATTCCCAAGCTTCTTATTCGCCCACCTGGATGGACATAAATGGTTTCATAAAAAAAAAATATATATATGGGCCTTGCCCCACTGGAAATACATGCTTCTTTTATTTTCCTACATCTTTGAATATCAGAGCAAATCTCCATCATTGATCTAAAACTTTCCCAAATCTGAGTTGTCCATCCGCCCGATGAACAATAATACCTATGATATACAAAGAAAACATCATGAGAGATATATCTGATCTAGAAACAACCATAATTCAGAGTATTTCAATTTAATGATATGCATCGATTATTAAACAGAAAATAAATAATGACCCATGCCATGTTATGCAAGAAATTTTATCTAGTTTAAGCTTTGAGAGGAAGATCCCTCAGTTTCCCCAATGGTTCAAAGTAAAAAACAAAATAGAGGTTGGACAGCTTAGATCATTTCAAAGATGGATTGGGCTTGATTTGAACCATTAGATCATGCGGTCCCGGCAACTCCTTTCTGCCTCCACCCTTCCAGAAAGTGGAAATTGGGTTTGCCAATTTTATCAAGTTAAAATGATATCTTTCTGCCTTCGCCTTTCCGCTTTTCGCCCTTCTGGAAAGCAGTCTTTCCAATGTGTTCGAAGTTTTAACTCACTCCTTCCGCTTCCACATTTCCGCCTCCGCACTTCTGGAAAGCAAAAAGTGCATTCACCAATATTCCACGAATTTAAAATTAAACCTTCTTCTTTCGCCCTTCCGCTAAGCAGAAATCAGAAGGTGGATATCCAACATTTTCAATGTTAAATTTTACCTTTACTCTTTCTACATTTTTTCTTCCATGGATAAGAGAGCGGGACTCCAAAATATTCAATGTTAAAACCTCACCTTCCTGCTTCTAATTCTACCTTTCGAAGGCAGAAATTGAAAAGCGAAAATTCAATCTTTTCCGAAATTAAACTTTGGATTTTTTGCTTCCGCATTTTTGCTTCCTCTTTTTCGCTTCCGCTGATTGTAGAAAGAAGAAATTAGAAATGCCAACTTTCACGAAGTTCAAACTTAATCTTTCCGCTTCCGCTTCTCCGCTCCTGCTGATCTTGATCGTTAATCTATGCGGGATCCTCCATGACTGTCAGATCTCAAAATGCGGAAAGAGGAAGTTAGGATTCTAACTTTTCCATGACCAAACCTTGTTCTTTCCACTTCCAATTCCTTTTGGACCGTTGATCTATGTCAGAGTGATTCTCAGTCGTTGATCTAAAATCGAAGGCGGACCTTTATGTAAGGTATGTTTCAAAGATTGACCTAAGGAATTTTTACCAAAAATGACACTTCAGGTTTAGGAAAATCCTTCTGCTCAAGCTTCTAGGAAAGACTAGGTATGCAGGAAGGGCTTATCTGAGTTGGGCAATAGGTGCAAGTATGCTTGTAAAAAATAAAAAATAAAAATGTAACGAGGGGCCTTAAAAGGTAAATTTTTGGGGGGAAGCAGTTGGAGCAACAACAATTGGCGACTAGCTAGTGAACACAGATCTCTAAAAAAAACCTTCTTTGAACATAAAAATTTCCATATGGTACTTAACTATGAATGTTCAATGATTACTTAAATGTACTTCTCGAGACTCCTTTAAATCTGATTCATTAAAGGATGAAACTTTCAAACCTCACATTTGATACCATTTCTTTGGGAGTAAGGTAACCAAGAGTTTAGTGTCTTGATAACTCTCCTGGGGCCAAAGTATGAAGTTCATTTTACCCCATGTCTTTAAGTTGCCACCAAATAAGAATCCATAGGATCGTAACAAAGTAAGACATATGTATTCATTTGTTCCTCATTCCCATTCTATTAGCATTCTTTTGATGCTTTCTTTATGACTGAAAAAGTATTATGAGTCTTCCTTTTACTTTGAGAATTTGGTACAGGTTCTTCCATCCACAATGTCCTTTTGTGTGAGTGACACCTTTGTTTTCTTATTGTAGTAGGGATTCCACCCTAGCTACATAGCAGGAATGACTTTCTTTCGTCTATAGGACAGAAGGGTAGGGTTCCTATGAGAATGAAAGAGCAGAAAGAAAATAGACTGAAACATAAATGAGAAAAATTAGGATCTTTACTGAGAGAATAACAAGCAAAGCAATCAAACACAAGAGACAATGAACATAGTGTTTATCCTTGGGGAAACCATAAATGGAAAAACCCCGCAACTTCCTCAGAGATAGAATCAACACCAAAACAGTAAAAGCCCCAAGACAGTAAGTGATCTCCCAACAACAATAATCTTCTTCTTATCTAGCCCCAGTGTCTTCTCCTTCATCAACTATGCGCTACACTTGAGTGTGTATGAGTTGTGTATTAAATAGAGATCACAGATCTCTATTTATACTAATCCCAACATGACTAAAACCCTACTAGGGTCGACCTCTACTTGGAGAGTCTAATAACCCTAGTGCCCCGGAACTACGGGGACTTTAACCCTTACACAATCGGAGGGTTACCCACTATGACTTGACATGACTTGTTTACATTATTGATTCTCCTGATCGGAACATTGGGGCATGTCAACATGACTCAAATACATAATAGATACATCCCGAAATAAACATCGGGTTACAATACATAAGATACATAGATGAATACATTCTTAAGTTACAAATACATCAACACTCCCTCTTAACTAGGAAGGTATTATTTCGACACAATTTTCAGCACTGGTCATCTTCTCTGTATCAACTGGATCATCTCGTCATATGCATCTCAGGTCTTCTGAGTCTTCAAGTCATCTTCATCTTCAAGTCATATTTATCTTCAAGTCATCTTGATCTTCAAGTCATCTTCAAGTCATCGGATCTAGATCATCTCTCAATCTGGATCATCATGGGACATCATCACTAGATCTGGATCATCACCTGATCTGGATCATCATGAGGCATCATCACTGGATCTGGATCATCACTTGATCTGGATCATCACTGCTGGATCATCATTACTGGATCTAGATCATCACTGGATCTAGATCATCACTGCTGGATCATCATCACTGGATATGGATCATCATCACTCGATCTGGATCATCACTGGGAATCATCATAGGTGCTATCCCTTGATTCTTCTCATCATCCGAACCTCTACAGAGCCAGTCCTTTTTCATACTAGATGTATCATCTCAAAGCTGGTCCTTTTCATACCAGATGAGGCAGCTACTCAGAGCTAGTCCTTTTTCATACTAGATGAGCCTTCCCAGAGCTAGTCCTTTTTCATACTAGGTAGGGCATCACAGAGCTGGTCCTTTTTCATACTAGATGAGGCATCACAGAGCTGGTCCTTTTTCATACTAGATGTGGCAGCTACTTAGAGCTAGTCCTTTTTCATACTAGATGAGCCTTCCTAGAGCTAGTCCTTTTTCATACTAGGTAGGGCATCACAGAGCTGGTCCTTTTTCATACCATATGTGGCAGCTACTCAGAGCTAGTCCTTTTTCATACTAGATGAGCCTTCCCAGAGCTAGTACTTTTTCATACTAGGTAGGGCATCCACAGAGCCAGCCCTTTTTCATGCTGGATGTGCCATCTACACAGAGCTTGTCCTTTTTCATACTAAATGTGTCTTCATAGAGCCAGACCTTTTTCATGCTAGATGTGGCATCCACATATATCTGACAATGGAAGGAACTAATCCTCTCACCATGTTACAGCCCATACATCCAACCATGGAAGGAACCAATCCTCTCACCATGTCGGAATGGCACTGCACTTACATCTAATCATGGAAGGAACCAATCCTCTCACCATGTTAGAATGGTACAGCGCGGACACATCACTTCCTCTTGGGAGGAACCTCGATCTGGAGAACACCAAGCTTCTCCATGAAGTACTCAAACTTCACCTTAGCCAATGGCTTAGTCAACAAATCAGCTGTCTGTTCGTCTGTCGCAACATACTAGATCTTCACTGCTCCTCTCTGCACCATATCCTTGATATAGTGATACTTGATCTCAATATGCTTCGACTTGTCATGAAATACTGGATTCTCGGACAACTTTACAAAGCTCTGGTTGTCACAGTATATACAAGTAGCATCTAACTGGAGATCAAACAAATCAGACAATAGCTTCCCGAGCCATACTGCCTCACAACTAGCTGAATAGGCTGCAACATACTCTGCTTCAGCTGTACTTAGTGCCACACAAGACTGCTTCCTGCTAAACCATGAGATCACACATGATCCCATACTGAAGCAACACCCTGAAGTGCTCTTCCTATCGATGGCACTGCCTGCCCAATCTGAATCAACATAACCCTCCAGGTTAATCTTTTGATCAGCCTTATACTTGAGTCCATAATCAACCATACCCTTTAGGTACCTTAGAATATGGTTTGTAGCAGTCAAGTGAACATGTCTCAGATCTAACAAGTATTGGCTCAAGGTGTTCACAACAAAGCAAATATCTGGTCTCGTGTTCATTAGGTACATCAAGGACCCAATCATCTGATGATACATTGTGACATCAACTATCTATGATGAAGCATCACCCAATAGCTTCAGGTTTGATGCCATAGGTGTGGTCAATGCCTTGTAGTCCATCATCCCAAATATCTTCAGGATCTCTACTGCACACTTTCCTTGTCCAAGAAAGATTCCATCTATATTCTGCCACACCTCCATACCTAGGAAATAGTGCATCATTCCCAAGTCCTTCATCTCAAACTCAGCAGCAAGCTTTCTCTTTGTATCAGCAATCAACCCATTCATACCTGTCACAAACAGATCATCTACATATAGTAGAAGTATCACTGGGTTGCCACCTTCCACCTTGTACTAAAGGTTGGAATCTTCTTTACTCTTGCTAAAGCTCAAACTGGATAGAAAGCTGTCAATTCTTCCGTACCATGTCTGGGGTGCCTGTTTCAAACCGTACATGGATTTCTTCAATCTACACACATGAGACTCCCTGTCATGTGTCTCAAAGCTGAGTGGATTTTCTACATACACTTCCTCTTCTACTACACCATTCAAGAAAGCAGCCTTGACATCCATTTGGTGTATCTTCCATTTCATTACTGTAGCCAGAGAAAGTACCAATCTGATGGAAGTGTATCTGGCTACAGGTGCAAAGGTTTCTTCATAGTCTATTCCTTCTTTCTAGGAGAAACCCCGAGCCACAAATCTTTGCTTATATATTTCAATGCTACCGTTTGCAGCATGCTTGATCTTGTAGATCCATTTGGAAGTTACTACTGACTTCCCTTCTGGTCTTGGGACAACATCCCAAACATCATTCTTCATGATCGATTGATACTCTTCGATCATTGCATCCTTCCATTATTTTCGATCTGCCGCTTCTTCATACTCGAAAGGTTCTTTATCAATGAAGTCACATAGTAGAGATACATAACTGGAACAGGATCTGGTCCTCTTTCTTTCTCTGAGATTCTCTTCTAGAACTCCATATCTTTCCACACCTTGGATAATCTCCCGTACCCAAGAAAGTTTCTTCTTGTGAGGATTCTTCTCATGTGGTGGATCTACAGGTCTTTGTGGTTCTTCAAATTCTCGATCTTCTTCTTGAGTTTCTTTGTTCATGATTATATCATGAATTTTGGGAGCTTCTGCTTCTTCAGGTTCTTCAATAGGTTTCTTTTTAGATTTGATGTAGGATGAATCTTCATCAAATGTTACATCCCTACTGACATCAATATTTTTGAATCCTGGGAAGTATATTCTGTAAGCCTTCGAGCTTTTAGAGTATCCAACAAATATACCCTTCTTTCCTGAAGGATCTAATTTTGTTCTCTTCTCTTTTGGAATGTGTATGTACATAGGATAGCCGAATATTCTGAGATGGCTGACTTCTGGTTTCTTACCAGAGAAGACTTCTTCAAAAGTCTTGTTCTCAAGTACTCTGTGTGGAGTACGGTTCTGTACATACACTGTTGTTCTAACTGCTTCTGCCCAAAGGTGCATAGGAAGATCTTGATCATGAAGCATATCCTTTGCAACTTCCATGATGGTTCTATTCTTCCTCTCTGCAACCCCATTCTGTTGAGGATTGTAAGGAGTAGACAACTCCCTCTTAATCCCTAAGTCCTTACACAATTCCTTGAACCCATTTAAAGTGAATTCTCTGCCATTATCTGATCGAAAAGTCTTGATCTTCTTTTCAGTTTGGTTCTCGATGAAGGCTTTGAATTCCTTGAACTTGCTAAACACTTCATCTTTATTCTTCATGAAGTAAATCCATGTCTTCCTATAAAAATCATCAATAAAAGAAACATAGTACACATACCCGCTTAGTGAGTTTGATGACATTGGTCCGCATACATCGTAGTGGATGATTTCCAAGATTCCTTTTGCTTTACTTTCGCTACATGGAAATGTCTTCTTTGTATTCTTTCCTTTCGCACATCCTTTGCAGACCCCTTCATGTTTTGCTTGTATTTCTGGAATACCTTCAACAACTTTGCTTGGAAGTGGTAGTGCTCTGTAATGCACATGTGCAAGCCTTCTATGCCATAGTTCATTTGGTTCTACTATGTCATGAACCAAAGCTTGATCTGGTTGGCCCTTGAACTTGTATAATCCTCCTTCTTGTTCTCCGATCACAATTGCATCCTCAAAAGTATTTCCTTTTGGCCACATAAGAACTTGGCCATCTACAAAAGCAACCCTCATTCCTTTTGTATCTAATGCATATATGGAGAGGAGGTTCTTCTTTAGACCAGGAACAAATAATACATTCTTCATCTTCAAAGGCTTTCCAGAGTCTAGTTTATAGAAGGATTCACCACTACCTTTTATTGGATACTGGTAGTCATCCCCAAGTTTTACCTTGTGAGGTGATTCATGTTCAGATAGCTTTACAAATGACTCTTTGAATCCCGTCATATGCTTGGAAGCACCACTATCTATAAGCCAATCATTGCTTCCATGTGAAACAGTTCCCGTGAGAGCGAAGATCAGTACATATTCATCCTCACTTGAAGAGTCATCACTCTCTTGTCTGATTCTCTTTGAAGAAGGTTCATCATCCTCTGCAGCATGGGCATGATGTCTTCTCTTGTTTCCCTTCTTCCTTAGATTTCTTTTGTAATGGAAAAATTTGGATATGTGACCTTTCTCATCACATGTGTAACATCTAATAGTATTTATATCTTTTCTAGAGCGTGAGGTCTTACCTTTGGAGTGATAATTGTTCCTTCTGTTTTTCTTGGAATGAACTACGAGGGCTTGATATTCACTACCCATCTTCTCTTCTCGAGCTTCTATCCTAGCTTCTTCTTGAGAGCATTCTTCCCATAACCTGCTAAACTTGACTAACTTCTTTCTGGCATAGATTCCTTGAATGAAAGAGTCCCATGATCTAGGGAGACCATTCAAGGTGGTCATCACAATCTCTGCATTTTCCACTTCTTCATCTACTGCTTCTAGCTGCTCTTTGATCTGAGAAACCCTTGTAAAGTAAGACTGAATAGTATCAGCATTCTAGATCTTCATATTCTTCAATTGGTTTCTCAAGGTCATCTTCCTATTAATGTTCTTTCCTTTAAACAATTTGGTTAGGGCATCAAACATAGCTTTAGGTGTCTTAAGGGAGGACACCTATGGTATGAGATGATCCTTGATAGAATCAACAATGATTCTCTTTTCCATAACCATCTTCTTCTTATGCAAGGCCTTAGCCTCATCTCCCTCTGGGACTGGAACCTCCTCATTGATATAGGAGTCTAATTCATTCTCTTCCAAGACCAGGGAGATCCTATACTTCCAAGCTCGGAAGTTATTAGCTCCCTCAAGCTTTTCATCAAGCTTGGTATGATGAGACATCTTAAATTGAGAACCTCAAATGGAAATACAAAAGATTTAGATCTTACCAGGTTCAAGATGTCGGATCTGAAACTTGAGCTGAAATCTTGTAGTGCTGGTTCAGTAGCAAATTAGGGTTTTGCTTTTCCAAAGATCTGTTCACCCAAATGCCTTGAATTTTATTCCTAACTTTGATTTTGGGGAGGAGATCAACCCAAGCCTGGGCTTACTGAAAAATTCCTCTTCTATGAAAATCCCTAATTTCCAGCAGCAGTGTTGGGTCCAAAACTGAAAAACCTCAGAATTGGATTCTGCTTCGACAGAAAGAGGCGCCCTAGGGAGGAGAGTTATTCCCCATTACTTTTGCTGAAAATCTATGGAGGAAGATCCGCAAACTAGGAAGCCCTAGTTCCCACAGCTGCATAGTGTCTTCTTCTCAGGTTAGCTCTATTCCCATGTTAGAATTTCATCATTAAGCTAGCATTAGATTAGAATATTTACTGAGAGAATAATAAGCACAACAATCAAACACAAGAGACAATGAACACAGTGTTTATCCTTGGGGAAACCATAAATGGAAAAACCCCGCAACTTCCTCAGAGATAGAATCAGCACCAAAACAGTAAAATCCCCAAGATAGTAAGTGATTCTCCCAACAATAGTAATCTTCTTCTTATCTAGCCCCAGTGTCTTCTCCTTCCTCAACTATGTGCTACACTTGAGTGTGTATGAGTTGTGTATTAAATAGAGATCCCAGATCTCTATTTATACTAATCCTAGCATGACTAAAACCCTACTAGGGCCGACCTCTACTTGGAGATTCTAATAACCCTAGTGCCTCGGAACTGCGGGGACTTTAACCCTTACACAATCGAAGGGTTACCCACTATGACTTGACATGACTTGTTTACATTATTGATTCTCTCGATTGGAATGTCAGGGCATGACAACATGACTCAAATACATAATAGATACATCCCGAAATAAACATCGGGTTACAATACATAAGATACATAGATGAATACATTCCGAAGTTACAAATACATCAACAGACATCTGGGGTATTCAACCAAATACTGCACGGACCAATACCCTGTATGAATCTCAACGGTGCAATGATGTAGATGGAGTCGAGCACGTGAGAAACAACCATCCTGAGAGGCAATAAGGACTCCTCTCAAGTGGTCCAAGGAACTCATCAGTGGGGTTAATGAAACCAGGATACAAGGACCTTTGGGTCTATCCTCTAGAATACATGTGTTGTCATCGACAGAGGGAGACCTACCCCTGGTCAAGGCAATGTTGTTTCCTTGACCAGAAGCATGAGGGAGATAACTAAAATATGTGAGACAATCTGAGGACTGACCCACTGAATGGGGGGGTGGGGGAAGGGAAGGAGTTGAACAAGGGTAGAGGGAGTGTAGTAGACTCAAACTTCCTTTGTTCGGAGTACGATGGTAGGGTGGACTATGCAACAAATGAAACTGACTCATGGGAATGGGATCATAGTTGTAATACTGGGAATGTCACTGCAGATGGGAAATAATTGGGGGAGGTAGATACTTTTGGAATTGATGGGATCCAAGGAATATACATTGTAGAGTACTCTGAACAAAGGAGACCCAAAGTGGGAATGATGCCAAACTGTTATCTATGGGGTGGTTTCTAGAGACACCATTGTGGTATGATCTCGTGGATTTTTGGCGAGCCCTAGAAAGTAAATGCTCGATGGTGCTTTCAATTTTAGAGAGTCTGAAAGCACAAAGAAGACTCTAGTGGGGGCTCTTTTTCGTTGATAGTCTCCCGTGCCAAAAAAAGGTTAAAAGTGTACATAGGAGAGCTCTCCCATCCTTTAGGGGATGGGAGACTTCTTTACCGTTGGTAGTCCAGTCAGGCTGAAAAAGGTTAAACCTATACTAACTCGATGGTCATTCAGATACTTTTACGAGCATGAATGAAACCAAGTTTGCTCGAAAATATTTTCTTGATGAGAAGGTTGGAAAAGAGCTTAACAACAACCCATGGTTTCGTAAAGTTCAGCCCCTCTGCCCGAGAAAGGATAAAAGGATGCAGAGGGGAATGGTCTTGGCTTGAATGTGCCAAGGTGGTCCTTTTCATTTGATGGTCTACATAGTCTGAAAAAGGAGATAAACAAGATGATGTAGATGCCCTTTCCTATACTTTAATGAGTGAGAAAGGAATTAGTTGTGCTCGACCATCTTTTCATTCTTCTAGGAGTCAAAAAAAGAGCTTAAAAGAAACTCTAGTATGGTTAATCGATCGAAGAGGCACTGATGGTGCACCTATGTCGTGACAGTGGATAGTGGTCTAAAGGTCATCCATGTAGTATGGATGGATCAGGTGGCTCTTAAATATACCAATACATGTACGAGATAGATCGTGTCAGAGGCACAAAAATCGGTGCGGTAGAGGCACGCAAATCGAGGTGGCTCTTGGATAGAGGTCAAGAGAGCTGTATGTGAGTTGCGGTGGACGGAATTGACTACATGTGACATGAGTGCAAGTCCAGAGGCATTTATATGCCAACTGCATGCAAAGGAAATGATCCATCCTCTAGACGATGATTCGAGGATCTGCATAAGGTGTGGTGGATGGATTAGACAACTATATGCTAAAAATAAAAATGATATGCGTTACGGATGGTGGCCCGAGAACCCGCATGAGTGGAGATAAGCAAGTGTGATGCAAGTACAAGTTCGAAGACACTTACATTCACAATGTTGTGGCTTGTAAATAGAGGTAACTTTCGAGAAGTGGTCCTGAAAATTACTTGTTAAACATGAGATGATGGTCTCATAAGGATATAGAGGGAGGAATTTGAGCCCAGAGGTGTGAGAGGTGTCTCGAATAGGTTTTGGGTGACTTTGGATTAGAAACTAATGGTGTTTCCCCTCACTTGTGGTAAAAAATGTTTGAAAAAAAAAAGAAAAGGAAAATCAAGCGACTCATTGGTGATGTTAAGCATAAAACCTCTTGAGGTAGAGCCTGTTGCGGGGAATCTCCAAGAGTTGTCCATTAGAGTCAATAAGGGTGTATGCCTCTTTTCCGAGGCAACGGTGGATGACGTATGGGCCATACCACATTGAATCAAACTTGCCTTTGCCTAACTTGTCGTTGGATTGCTCATAGACTAGAACCATATCGCCTTCGCTGAAGGTGCGAGGGTGGACATGGGAGTCATAGTGGGCCTTTGTCCGTGTTTTCGCTTCTTTGGAAGGATGGATGGGCCATTTATTTTGGTGCACAAGGGCCACATTGGGCCATGTGTCAATGTGGTGTTCCACAATGGATGGATGAAACCCAGGTATTTTAGTGTAAGACCAGGCAAAGATGTCGCGGAATTCTTGGAAGAGAGGTTTGCAAGCAGCAAGTTCTTCCGGGGAGCAAGATGCCCCCAACATGATTTCTTCAACAACCTCGGGATTGGTTGAGATGTTGATTTTGATGGTTGGTGAGATGTTGGCCATGTTCCCTTCTTCGAAGGCGTCTGGTGCCGAAATGGGATTTTTTAACCAGTCGACTTTCCCATGAATGAAATCTTTTGTTTCCACAGAAAACTGGTCAGACTGCGACACACAAGTTCTTTGGGGAGGAAGAATGAGCAATGGTGCATGTCATCCCATGTGTATTCAGGGGTATTTAAGGCTTCAAGTATCTCCTCATCATTACAAAATCAAGGAAGAGACGGGTCTGATGGACCATTGGTGATGGTGGAGACAAGAGGGTCCATAGAACTCGACATCATGTAAATGGACATGGTGTCTGAAGAAGGAGGTGGGGGGTGAACTTCTTCGATCAAAGTGATCTCAGATTCAAGGGAATGTTGTCAAAGGTTGGCTAGAGACATTAGGAACTTAGACAAGTCTTGGCAGTGGTGAAAATAATGTCCATACAATCCACAGAGGGCGCAAGCATGGTTTGTTCTCAATGACTTGTTTCTCACTGTTGGATCGCTTGGGAGTTCAACCATGGGGAGGTTTTTCGTTGTATCCATGTCATCCAAATGTGCACGGATTATGGGAATCTTAGGGAAGTTTTGAGTTGGATGGCCCTATTCTTCTAAGACGGTGCAAGGTAGGATTTGTCGAGGCTCAGTGGTAACTTTCTCATTTTTTCCCCTGGCCCTTTTTGGGTGGGGCAGTGCGGGTGCGAGTGTGGTGGTTAGTTTTTGCGGGCTGGGTGGAGGATGAGATTTGACCAAAATTGGTTGCATGGGGGTTAAGACTACCTGGGGCATTGGTGGTTGAGCCAGTGGATCAAGGTACCACACAGGAATTCCCAATGTAAAATTGGGTAACTTTAAGGTAGCCATTACAGGCTTGCTCATGACACTAGGCAGGGGAAAGAGGAAGGGAATTGTGTGGACTAGGGAAGAGCCTAGATAACTCCCTTATGGTTGCATGTGGGGATGAGGTTGTGGTGGCAGCTATACATAATGTTGTGGCTACTGATGATGCTACGGCTGCTGATGGTGTTGCGACTGTGGATGGTGTTGTGGTTGTGGTTGGGGTTGTGGCTGTGGTTGATGTTTGGGTGCAATAGTGCTGGATGAGAGCATGCACAAATATGAAGTATCATTTGGTGTCAATGGTGGTGACACCAAGGGGAAATAATCCATCATGGTGGTATCGGCAAACAACCCAGGGCCTACATTCAACAATGGGGAGGCTGGTATGTTGTCAACCATGGTGTTGACTGCAGGGATAACAGTGGTGGGTGCGGTTGGCCCTTGCAGATCAATGGTGTTGATCGTAGGGATAACGTTGGCTAGTGCCGGTAGCCCTTGCGGATCGTGATAAGTCAGTTGGTCAATCATCACGATTTTCCCTTTGTGGGGGAACATCATGAGACGGAAAATAATTGATGCTACGGCTCTCATGGCATACATATAAATTCTTTTGAGGAGAAGGTTATAGTCCAATTGAGCATTGAAAACCTCTATTTCAATCAGTACTATCTTCCTGACTAATGTGATGGGGGCATGGGGGAGGATTCCTTGGGCTTTAGTGGGATGGCCATCATAAGCCCGTAGAGTAGTAGATGATGGTTGCGGAATTGGGGATCCAAGTTTCTGCGAGACTAGGGTAGACATAACGCACGTGGATGCCCCCTCATCCACTATGCATCGGTGCATGAACAAATTCCGGATAGACACCAGGATTTGGAAGGCAATGGTTGATGGCATCCATGGTTCTCCATTCTCTGTGTTGAATGTGATCAACTTGGAATCAGAGGGGTCTACAACATCAAGGGTGGCTAGTAAGGATTTCCGCTGCGTTGGGAAAGTTTTGAGTACCTCAAGAGCGGACATGGTGGTGGGTGTTTGGGACAAATCATCCACGATGCTGTAGCTAACATCAGCTCTAGCCGTGGCGTTGTTGGAAACTCGATGTATGGGGGGGCGCAAGAAAAGGGGTAACTGAAGAGGTGCATTGGCTGTTTTGGACGTAGATTTCACTGATGTGTTAGCGGGTTTGGTGTTGGTTTCGTATTGATTTCATCTAGTCTGTAAATCGACCTCTTCAGTTGTCATAGCTAGTAGGTGGTGAACACCTGTTTCTACTGTCGGAGGTGCCCCCGAGGCATTGGGATTGGGTTGGGGAGGAGGTGCAGTTGTCACCAGTCCTTGGAATGGTAATGGGTTTTGGAGCACCATAGGAGGAGGTCCTAGTGGTGCCAGTTTGGGTTGGGCTTGGTCTATTGTATTGGTGGCATGTTGAACCTCATTCCTAATGGCCTGCTTAGCATGACCCATGAAGGGACACTCGTATGTGTAGTGCCCGTAGACCTCGCATAGTGTGCACAGTTGGTTTGTACGCAACGGAGCGTTGCATCTTGGTGCATTTGGTCGTTGAGGATTTTGGGCTGGTCGGTTTTTCACGGCATTGTTGGGAGGATTTGGTTGTTGAATGCCTCCCTGCAGTTGGTTGTTTCCTTGGTTCTGGGCTCGTTTATTCCTGGCTTTCCCTTGTTGGTTATTGGGGGCAGGCTGGTTGGGACGGTTTTGCTATGCAAACACCTATCCCAATGGAGTGGGTGGAGCAGGGGCAGGGGCTTGAATATCTTGCACTGGTGGTGCATAGTAGACTTGGGCGGGTGCCAGTGCCACAAATGTGGGCATTTGTTCGATGTATTGCTGTGTCGGCTAAGCTAATGCCTAGGCCTACTACGGTGGCACAGGTTGTGCATAAGAAGTTGTGGCTCCGGACTGGGACATCATTCTTGCATAGTCCAAAGTTTGGTTTTGGTATGCAACATTAGGGGTGTTGCTTGGTTATGGTGGTATTACAGGTGGTGTCGGACGGTGTTGTGGTTGGTGAGAGACAGAACCTATGATTCCATCTGTAGCATGGGATGCCCCCGGTGCATCCCAGTAAGAGGTGCTGCATGGGGAGCATCTAGAATGATAGTGTAAATTTATCCAGGCTGTGCATATATCAAACTACTGGGATTTCAAGCTGGCCTCCTATTCGGATTGGGGATGTTCGGATGCGACGCCCTTTGCTATAGGTGATAGCAAATTTTTTAGGAACCAATCCAGGAAGATCCTGTCATCAAGCTAAATCTTGCACAAAATATGATGTTGCCACCACTCATGGATGTGGTCGGTTATGTGGGTCATAGTATTATGGTGGAAAGATAGCAAGATCTCCACCCCTTCATCATATCTAATGGGGAGTTGGAAATATTGCAGGAACATGAAAGCCAAGGAGTTAAAATTCAGGTACTTGGCTTGTGGTAGCTCACTGTACCACTTGGATGCAACACCTGTGAGAGTGTGTTGGAATAGTCTGAGCCTGATCGAGTCATATACAATGCCATTTGATGAGCACCATAGGTGAAATGTCATGATGTGGTTTTGGGGGCACTTCACTGCCTTCCCTTCAAACCTAGGAATGTCTGAGGGAAGTTTGGTTGGCATGGGAGGCCAAAACATTTGATGGCGGATAGGGTCATTTGCTAACCGAGCCAAGTCATGTAGATTGAGACATACCATGAAAGGAAGTTTTAACCCAAGTTTGATGTGATATGGGGCAACAATGGTGGTGGGGTTTGTAGGGACATGATGCACCTGCATAATTGGGGGTACTTGCAGCACCGTTGTAGACAGGCCACTGCCCCCAAGTGTGGTAAAAGGAATTGCATGAGTGGAAGGGCCACTGCCCCCAAGTGTGGTAAAAGGAATTGCATGAGTGGAAGGGCCACTGCCCCCATGTGTGACAGGAGGGGTAGTGTAGGTGGAAGGGCCACTTCCCCAAGCATGCCAAGTGGGATAGTGTGGGTGGAAGGGACACTGCCCCCATGTGTTACAGGTGGGACAACTTGATTGGTCAATATGGGTGGTGGTAGCTGGCTTATGATGGTTTGCATGATCATGATGGGGCCACCAGTAGAGGTGTTGGTGGTGGTGTGGGGTGTGGACATGGGTCCACTGCCAATTACTAAGCCGAAAAATGGATCCGGGTTTGCACCAGCCATGGGGCTAGATGGTGCAGTATGCAGGTCTGGCTTAGATTGGTATGATTCTGAGTTTGAAACAAAGGATGTGTGGCCCTATGATGGGGTAGAGGGTAGTCAAGAATGGTCTCAACGGTGTTGGTTCAAGGACCCGAACTGTGGTGGATCGCCTCTCAGGCGTGAGGAAGAACGTGTGGGATCAATTGTGTCTACTTTGTATGTCAAGTAGTGAAATATGGTGATGATTTTTGGACCCCATTTTTAATGGCTTCCTATTGTCTTTAGGTGGTCACTTGGCCACCAAGACTACCAGAATACAGCGCTTGCATTTTTTCTCATGGGAGTGCTAGTCAATCGGTGGGGGTCGTTTCCTGTTTCGCTTGGCAATTCCTCTCAGCAGCCATCTACTTTGGGGTTCCCGTGGTACTCATCACAATGAGTTTCTAGGATGAGCCCGAGTACTTCCCATGGTTAAGGTAGTCAGGGACTTATGTCCTCAAAGACTGCAAATGTTTGACTTACTGTAAATTATAAATTTTAATGGCTTGCTTAGTGTCATGAACTGAGTTTGGTTGTTTTTTATGGTATGGTTTGTGTGCATGTCCTTTTGTCTTTCTGTTATATTTAGTGGATACTTGAATGGTTTATGAATATTCCAAAAATTTCAAAACATTGTTGATGAAAGAAGTAAATGATAAACATAAATTTAAACATGTACCATATCTGAATCTGAACTATGATAGCCTGACTAGGTGACTACCTTACACCTGTATTTCTATTCAACCAGGAAAGGGTGCTGGGATCTCAACACAACGGGATTAAGCCCATCCATAGATCCTCAGGTCACCCTCTAGATGCAAGGTCGGTCAACATGGAGGACGCTGAGCGCCGTGAGGTCCCCTGGGCCTACTACCCCCTCTACCTTCCAAGTCACCTGTTTTTAGTGGTTTTGAAAAATTACAAGTGAAGTGCCTGTTACTATACAAGATTCACCCTTCGTCTTATCCCAGAATACCCTGAAGGGTGATGAATAGGTAGAGGAGGAAGGGCTAGGTAAGATGTTAATTTCAACTTAAGAATTGAAACTTACAGTAATTTCTTAATTGAAGATTTAAACGGATTCATTAGTCAATTAGCCATTCAATTTAACATTGGTTTACACATGCTGTAATAAAATGAATAGGTATTGAAAGGAAACAGACATAGGTTTGATGGATAGAGGCAGCTGAGCCACACTAATAGTCCCTAATATTTAAAAATCCGAATCTGAGAGACAGATCACTCTTTTCGGGGCAAATGTGGTGAGGGGGTCACCAAATTTTCCCCAAAATAGGTGAGGGGGTTGCTCAGAAACTGTAGACAGAAGTGGTCTAGCTTCTGGGTTGAACTTGCACCTTTCAGGCCTAAATGAGCGACTTGGTCGCACCTTTTGGGCCTGAATGAGTGGCATGGTCGCATCTTTTAGCCCGATAAGAGCGACCTGATTCAAAAGGTGAATTTTTTTGAACTTGAGTCAGATTTGGATGACAGTAACCTATACTATGGCCAAATGGGATCAGTTTGGCCTTGAGGAGCCTTGGCAGTAACTAGAAATGCAGGAAAAGATAGATCTAATCTAAATTTGAAAGAAAACTAAACTAGGGCAAATAAAACTAAAATGCTGAAATAAAACCCAGGGATCCTGTGGGATCGACTTGGTATGGTCACCAAATCTGTAGTAGGTATTTCACCCTAGCTACAGAGCAATAATGGCTTCCTTCCATCTATAGGACGGAAGGGTAGGGTTCCTATGAGAATGAAAGAGAAGAAATAAAATAGACTGAAACAGAAATGAGAAAAATGAAACCCCTCTACACACAAGGTTAGGGTTAAGCTCCAAGACCCTGCATACAACTATTAGAAAACCAAAATACCTATAAGCACTCAATGAAAACCTACAAGAAAATTTTAAGAAATAAACATGCAAACAAATACTGTTAGAAAAAATACAATCTACCAAAGCAAAGACATAAAACAAAACAAGTATACCTTCTGGTTGGAATGGGCCACCATGCCCTAGCTTGGGAGAGCACCTCTCTTAGGAATGGGGAGCTATGGATCAAGGGAGGAATGGAGGAGAGGGAGGGTGAATGGCTTGAGAGGAAAATGGTCTCAAGGCACTCACACGGGAAACATAACGATAGGGAGTGAAGGAGTGATTTGAGAGTGACCCCCACTCCTCTATTTATACCTTTTTTCTCAATATTTTTAGGGTTTTAAGCCCTTGGTTGGGGCTTTAGCCCTTTTTTTGGGATTTTAGCCCCTTTCGCTCAATATTTAGCTCTTTTGGGGGTTTTAAGCTCCTTTGAGGGGTTTTAGCCCCTTTTTGGAGGCTTTAGCCCCTATGAGAGCTATTTTGGCTCTTTTTAGGGTTTTTAAGCCCTTTTTCATATTTTTAAGCCTTCTTGCGGGTATGGGGGTCAAATAGGGTCAAGTGAGGGTCGTGCATGGATTTCCTTGGGTGGTGTAGGTCATGTAGAGCTTAGTGAGGGATTTTTTGGGTTAACACTTATCATGCTCATAGATAGAGAAGATCCTTTCTGTAGCTAGACTTCTGTGGTGGTTTCTTTCACTCTTCATGTTACTCAGCAAACTGTCCTGATGATGGATTCAAAACGTCGACCTACAATAATCAATACTATGGTTTTTTTGATTCCTCCAGAGAAGAACCTTACTGATACTTGCTGTTTTGACAGCCCTTTTGGTCTGATGATTTAATTCCTCAGCATCATTTCTTTAATTGAAGACTGAATATCTCAGAGAATTGACTTTTCAATCTATGCCTTTTGTCCTTCTTTTGATTTTTAGCAATGGGATCATTTCAAATAGCATACATCATCCAGGACTACTTCCTTTCCATGGGTCCACCATGATATGATTCCCGAGATAGGTATTATTGTGAGAGTGGATGAAACCCCAAGATAGTACTCCAAACCTTATGATTTTTGGTTATTTCGCAGGGGTTATAATGATTCAAATGTGGGCTTGAAGACTAGCTTCCCTTTCCATCATCTGTCAACTGTTAAATAATCTCATTATGATCGAACTTTACCATTTTCTCTTTGCCATAAGCAATTCCTGACATCCAAATATTTTGAGTTTAATTAGATGCCTATATTTCCAATCACCAAAAATTGAGCTAGTTTATTAAAAGCAAACAAACCCAGGCTATGGAATAAGTTGAAACCAACATGAAAATAAACAAACTGGAAAACCAAACAATAAAAGAAATTTTATTTATGTACAAAGGTTTCTAGAAATCTAAGTGAAGTAATGTTTGAGACAAAGGCCATTTACAGGAGGACTTTCTTCCTGTCCTTGTAAATATTGCAGTCTGTAAGTTGCGGGGCCTAACTTTTCAGTGACTAGGTAAGGGCCAATCCATAAATGTTGGAACTTTGTGTGTTTTCCCTTTTCTACATGAGGATTATCCCATTTCAAAACTAGGTATCCTACATCAAATTTTCTTGTGCCATATTTTCTTTTGTCGAACCATCATTTGATGATAACTTGACGTTGATTGAAATTATCTTTAGCCTTTTGCTGTAATTCCTCCAGTTTTAACAAAGTGTCAATTCGTGCTTGTAAAAATTCGCTACTAGAACCCCTTGAGGCTTGAGCTAACTGCGAAGATGGGAGCAGAATGTTTGGGGTAAAAGTAACTTCTTTTCCATATACCAGAGTATAGGGAGAAAATCCTAAGGAATTCTTTGTGGTGACCCTATTTACCCATAGTGCATTTGGAAGGACCGAGTGCCAATTTCTCTGATTTTCAATAATGGTCTTCTTTATAATTCATATAAGGTTCTTATTTATTGATTCTGCCAAACCATTTCCCTGAGGATAATAATTAGCTGGCTAATGTAACTTAATTCCATTTTCATAAGAAAACTCAGTTATTTTAACAGATGATAAATAAGATGCATTATCAAACATGAGGGAAATTGGAACTCCAAACTTGGTCATAATCTTCTCTTGGAGGAAGTTGATGACCACATCGTCGTTCACTTTGTGCAATAGAATCACTTCACCCCATCGTGTGAAATAATATGTAGCAGTAACGATATACCGGTGTTGTAATGAAGAATTCAGATTGATTTCCCCAATAACATCTATGCTCCACTCTTCGAATGTCTCTGAAATAGTATCAGGTTGTAGAGGTCCCACTGCTTTTGACAATTTTCCACCACTTCTCCGACATACATCACATTTTTTGCATAGGCATGGGAATACTTAAACAAAGTTGCCCAGTAATATCCAGCTCTGAGTATCTTATGAGTTGCATTATCCCTAAAATAATTTCCTCCCACTGGTGCGTCATGCAATTCTTTGACTATTTTGGAGGCATCCTCTCTTTCCAGACATCTGAGAAAAACTCGATCATAATTTTTTATGAAAAGCACTCCATCCATTATTTGATAGGAGGCCAACTTCAAACAAAGTTCCCTTCTCTGCTTGGAGTTCCAATGCTCCGGTAGATATCCTTGTTGAAGATAGACACCAAAAATCTGTACCAAGATTCAGAAGTAGTAAAGACCAGAAAAACAACAATCAAGTTCACTTCAGCTTCATTCTCCCACTCAAAATATTTATCAGTGTGATTTTCTGCTATCAACTCGCACAACCATTGAACTTTTATGATGGTAACTGGTTTGAATTCTAGGTTGTACTCTTGTAGGGCAGTCACCCAATTCCCTCTTCGCTCACCCAATTCTTTCTGCACAAAAAGAGACCTAGCAACCGGGTGAGGAACTACAACTTTTGTTCTATTTTTTGAAATATAGGGTCTGAATTGTTTTCCTGCCTTAAAAACTACATATGGTTGTTTATCCATGGTTGGGTAATTCAATTCATCCCCTTATAATCTAGTGCTCATGAATGATATTGGGTATTTGTCTCCCACTTCTCCTTTATGTGTAAGCACTACTGCGAGAGAGTTGTTTGAAACAAAGGTATATAAAATAAATTCCTTCTCAAAGTATGGAATCATCAAAGAAGGTGCATGAGCTATTGCTTTTTTGATATCTTTAAAAGTAACTTTCTCCATGTCAGTCCACTTGAACTGTACACTTTGCTTCACCATTTGCTGCAGAGGTTTCACAATTTGAGCAAAATCAGGTACACACCTCCAAACAAAATTTGTTGTGCCCATAAATGATTGCATAAATTTCTTATTATGGGGCATGGGAATCTGAGTTACAGCCTTAACTCTCTCTGGATCTATTGAGATTCCCTTCTTTGAAATGATGTGTCCCAACTATCTTCCTTCAAGAACTGCAAAAATTCTCTTCTTTGGGTTCAGAGATATACCATATTTTCTACAACGGCAAAAAATCTGTTTCAAGTGAAAAACATGGTCTTCTCTTCTCTTGGAGAAAACTATTACATCATCTAAGTATACTACCGCACAGTGGCCACTTAAACCTCTGAATGCAATGTCCATAGCTCTCTAAAATGTGGCTCCAGCTTTCATGAGGCCAAAAGGAATTCTTTTATTGGCGAATGTTCCCTACTTTGTATGAAATTTTGTCTTTAATCGGTCTTGTTTGGCCATTAATACTTGGCTATAACTTGAAAATCCATCTAATAGGGAGAACATTTCTGATCCTAAAACCATTTGCAAAATCTGTTCTATTGGTGGAGGCAGATAGTTATCTTTCTCTGATGCTCTGTTTAAGTTCCTGAAGACAACACATAGTCTTATTTCTCCTAACTTTTTCCTCACTCGCACTAGATTTCCCACCCATTTCAAATGTCAAACCTTGAAGATGATCTTTGCGTCCAGTAACTTCTTTACTTCGTTTTGGATCAGAGGTTCTAGATTTGGGTGCATCTTTCTAAGTTGTTGTTGAAATGGTTTTGCCCTTGTTTTGATGGGAATCACATGCTGGATGATGCAAGTGTCATAAGTCTTCAGATATTCATATGTCTAGGAGAAGATTTCTTTATATTGTTGAAACAATTGGATGAACTTACATCTTTCTCTAGGAGAGCAACATTTTCCCAAATTGACATATTTGGGGTCAACTTCTAATCCCAGGTTGACCAACTCATGCTGCATTGATGGACTCTTCATCTTTACATTGGTTGGTTTCTAGAATTTACTTTGCAAATCAAACATCCCTTTGAGGGCTCTTACCGCTTTAGGAATGAAATTTCCCTCAACTGCATCTTCATTTTGTAAACCTAACAAATGTTCTTCTTCATTTATTATTGATTCTTTAAAATATTCTTCATTCATTAAAAAACTTATAATATTCTCATCATCATCAAATACCCTCATATTTGTAACATTGCCAGGTACAGATGGCCTGAAAATCAATTCAATAGAACATTTGTTATTAGTTGGTACTAATCTAGATACCGAAGTAGCTAATAAATAAGCTACAACGTTTTGCAATCTAGGTACTGCATTTATATTGAAAGCATTGAAGTGCATAAACAAATTCGATACCTCAGATTGGTATCCTTTAATATGTGGAGATAGAAAATGAATGGTGTTTCTTACTTGTCTAACAACTATCTTAGAATCACCAAAAACTTTCAGATTTTTTGCTCCTAACCCAATGGCTTTCTTCAAGCCTAGAACTAGAGCTTCATACTTAGCAGTATTATTTGTGCATTCGAACTCAAGCCTACAAGAGAAAAAGTGTCTATTCTTATATGGATCAATTAGGATGCAACCCACCCCTGATCCCTCTTGGGTTTTAGAACCGTCAAAATACATAAACCAAAATCTATCCTCTAACTCTACTTGGTTAGTATTATCTCCCATGTTAGTCACTAAGTTTACTATATTACAATCAATACCATCAGCCTATGAGAATTAAAGGAGATCAAACTATATATCTTATTCACAACTGGCTTCTTCAGCTTGGTAGTTTCCTTGTTCGAGTTCCAAAAAATAGTTTCCCAAAACTGAAGATGAGAGGTTCACAGGTTCATTCTTCCCTTCTAAATAAGTTACATTATACTTCATGTGCGGTTCCCTCAATATTTTAATTTGGTTTTAACTATTGTTGTGTGGTAGCCACATGTGAGACCAGTTAGTTACAAAGTAACCATTTAGTTTTGTTGACCAGTCCCTACTTAAAATTAATCCATATGCCTCTGGTATATCCACTACCATAATATCTATAAACTGACAAACTCTGGGATCTGCAGACAAACGAATCAAAACATCCTTCATTTCCCTATGACTTTGACCATAGATCTGTCTAGTTGAATTATCCGAGATGGAGATGGTATGGGTTTGCCATTAAACCTTTTACATATTGAAAGTGGCATGACATTTGATGAAGCCCTAGAGTCCACCAAACAGTTATGTACATTATGATTAAAAATCTTAAATGACAGCAGAAAAGGTAAAGTCTGAGATTTAGACTTTCCTCCAATGATTGCTTCATTTACTTCATCATCAGACCCAATGGCTTTTGGGATACAACTGGGTTGTGGATCAAAAGCTTCCAGAAGTTTCCTCCTTTGCTGAGGAAAATTACATAGTTCAAATAGAGAAATATCTGCCTTCATTTTCTTAATGTCCTTTATGATATCATATCCCATGCATTGTTCTTTAGTAGTCTCTGTTTTATTTTCCAAATTTTCCATAGGTTTATTAATTGTCGTCTTCATTGGCTTGTTAACTATTGGGATTGTCTCTTTTATATTTACTGGATTAGGGTTAGTTGTTGTTTGAATAGTACTGAGAATTTTCTTCATGTTTTCTTTCATCTTCTTTACTTTAGGCAGTAATAAAAGTTCATCCACTACCATCCCTTTACTTCTAGTCATGACATTAACTGATGACACTTGAATTTCCTCGGTAGGTTCATCTTTACTTAACCCCAAGGTAGGTGCCCAATCCCATAATACCATAGTTGTTTCTTTGTTTGTTTGTTCTGGCTAATTGGTTTGGGTTTTCTCTTATTCAGGATATTCTAGCTGGGTATCTAACAATTGATTCATAACCAGAGTCATTGAATTAACCCACTAAGGACAATTTTTTTTTCAGAATGAGGTTCTTGGTGAAAGGTACAGAAGTGATCCATGCCTACCTCGTTAAAATTTAAAACAAAAGAATTATGCATAGGTGGTTGGGGTTGTACACTCTCTTCCTTTTTTTTTGTAATAAGGTTTGAATGGATTTATATAAGAACTAGCTCCCTTATCCTTTTCCATGTCTACTATTTTGTTTGACAACTTATGCACCATTTTCACCACATTCTCTAGATCATTAGAGTGTTCTTCTTTGGGTTTAGTTAACAGCAAAGGCCTTTTTCTTGTGGTATGTTTCAATTCAGGCTCTGGATTATTCCTTGATATACTAACCATATATGATTATACTTTCTTGGACTCTTCATAGTTTTCTACCAATGTAACTTTACCAACCCTTTTTACAAACATTACTATTGGTGGATCAAGTGACGTAGTATAATATTTTATTAGAGAATATTCAGCTGGTTTTGTTATAGCACTAAAGTTATTCAATAAAGTGGTGAATCTTTGATTAAATTCTTGGACATTTTATTTCTTTTCCATTCTCATAGACGATAATTATTTTATGAGAGTGGCTACAATTTTTTGGTTGCCAAATTTCCCTAAGAATGCCTTTTCAAAACCATCCCAATTTACTATTGAATTAGCTTGCACACTAAAGTACCATGAAGATTCTTTAGGTTCAAAAGTATATTGAAAAAGTCTATAAACCACATCTTCAAGGTCAACATTTAAGAGATTCAAAGCTAGATAAAAACTCTTTAAGTGATCCTCTGCAGAAACACCTTTTCCAGGATCAAATTTTGGTAAAACCTTTTTTGGGTTTTTAGGCAAATCATGCAATGGAGCAGCCATGTTGGGTGGTGTTCTTTCTCTCCATGCATGTTGATTAACAACAACCATGATTCGAGTTGGAGACTATGGTGAATATTGACTGAAAACTAAAACTGCAGGAGATTTGGGATCCAATTGATTAAGAGGCTGAACAATTTCTTGGATGGATAGATCTACCAGTTCTTACAAATTTTCCACAAGAATTGAATCATTAGTGTATGGGGGTAATTTCTTGGAAGCTTTCCTTCTAGGTAAGGAAGGAATAACTTTTAAACCCCAAGTTTCTTGATGTATGATCTTGTATGTCTCCTAAACTAATCTACTTCTTCAAATGGGACAACATACAAACATTATGATTCTTCTTCCCTAGAACATGTCTGTTCTTGTTCTTTAAATTTAGGAAAAAGATCTTCAGGGAAAGTATTTTCTGATGTTGTTCCAATGTAATCTTCTCTAAAAAACGAATTTCTTCTACCATCCATGCATTGGCAACCCTCGTTCTAGAGCCAAAATATGTTGATGCTTGGAAAAATCCTAGGTACCAGATAGTAGGGATTGTCCGTGGTAAACGATCCCAATTAGATCATCCAACATTTGGTGTGGGGAATCCATCCAGTTCATGGTTTTGGCTACCATAGATTAAGTTCTTTAAATATTTTACTTGTTACGGCTTATTCCACCGTTTATATGATTTTTATTTAAAGAATGAAATGTAGATACCTAAGATAAATGCAGGTCTAATCTAGATCTAAACTAAACTATTCTATCCCTATCCATGGAGCAAATTTAGAGTTCAGAGTAACATACCGCAAATGCTCATAAAAGTCTAACAAATAGATGTACCAACAAAAAAATCACATTCACAGCAGGAATAATATCAAATATAGCTCTGATATAATTAAACCATTTATTACCATGTCATTACACAGACATTTATACATACAACAGAAATTCATGACCAAGGAAATAGTTCCAAGAGGTTAGAATGATCTCACTGTATGATGTACAAAAGCAAGAATAAATAGTTCTACATTATGCATTCCACACATTCCGGTTAAATATTTGTGTAGGCTTTTGTTCCAACGAATTAATCCTTCTTATTAGAAAAGAGTTAGCTCTTTTACAACATAGTCCAATATTCTCTTCACCAGCCAAAAGTATTTCTACCGTGCTATGCACCCCTATTTATAATATCTCTATCCATCACCTAGGAGATTCCCAAGATTCTTATTCACCCACTTGGCTAAACATAAATGGTTTCATAAAATAAATAAATCTATATGGGCATTGCCCTGTTGGAAATACACACTTCTTTTATTTTCCTGCATCTTGGAATATGAGAGAAAACCTCCATCATTGATCTAAAAATTTCCCAAATATGAGTCGTCCATCCTCCTGGTGAACAATAATACTTGTCATATACAAAGAAAACATCATGAGAGGTATATTTGATCCAGAAACAACCATAATTCATAGTATTTCAATTTAATGATATGCATCGATTATTAAACAAAAAACAGATAACGACCCGTTCCCTGTTATGCAAACAATTTTATCTAGTTTAAGCTTTGAGAGGAAGATATCTCAGTTTCCCCAATGGTTCACAGTAAAAAAAAAAACAAAGGCTAGACGACTAATATCATTTCAAAGATGGACCAGTCTTGATTTGAACCATTACATCATGCTGCCCCGACAACTCCTTTCCGCCTCCGCCCTTTCAGAAAGCGAAAATTGGGTTTGCCAATTTTATCAAGTTAAAATGATATCTTTCCACCTCTACCTTTTCACTTCTGCTCTTATGGAAAGCAGAAAGCGTGCTTTCCAATTTGTTCAAAATTTAAACTCACTCCTTCTGCTTCTGCATTTTTGCCTCCACACTTCTAGAAAGCAAAAAGAGGAAAGCGCATTCACCAATCTTCCACAAATTTAAAATTAAACCTTCCGCTTTCACCTTTCCACTTTCGTCCTTCCGCTAAGAGGAAATTGGAAGGTGGATCTCCAACTTTTTCGACGTTAAATTTTACCTTTCCTCTTTCCACATTTCTGCTTCCGTGGATTGAGGAAGGTGGAGACCGAAGAGAGGGACTCCAAAATATTCAATGTTAAAACCTTACCTTCCCTCTTCCACCTCCGCCTTTCTGAAGAAAGAAATCAGAAATCAAAAATTCAATCTTTTCCGAAATTAAACTTTCGCTTTTATGCTTCCTCTTTTTTGCTTCCACTGATTGCAGAAAGTGGAAATAAAAAATGCCAACTTTCACAAGTTCAAACTTAATCTTTCCACTTCCGCTTCTCCGCTCTCACTGATCTTGATCATTGATCTATATGGGATCCTCCGTTGGATCTCGAACAACATAAAGTGGAAGTCGGGATTCTAAATTTTCAACGACCAAACCTTGTTCTTTCTACTTCCTCTTTTCTGCTTCCGCTTCCTTTTGGACAGTTGATCTATGTTAGAGCAATTCTCAGCCATTGATTTGAAATCGAAAGTAGACCTTTATGTAAAGCATGTTTCCAAGATTATGCCTAAGGATTCTTTACCAAAATACACTTCATTCTTAGGAAAATCCTTCTGCTCAAGCTTCTAGGAAATACTAGGTATGTAGGGAGGGCTTATCTGATTTGGGAAATAGGTGCAAGTATGCTTTTAAAAAATAAAAAATAAAAAATTTAAGGAGGGGCCCTAAAATGTAAATTTTTTTGGGGAATCAGTTGCATCAGCAACAGGTACTCACTGTTGGTCTCGATTGCATACAACAAAATTTGCACATTCCGAATCCGTGTCCCAGTGCTGATCTAGCCAACCTTCTACACAGTGGTTTCCTTCGGTACCTTATTTAAAACCGTATCAATAAATGAATCAAGGTGAGTTTGTACCTCACAAAATTCATCTGTCGCTTGCTTCTTCATTTGTTCTCCCATCACATTAGTTGCTGTTGTAATGGCTACGATAATACGACTAAGATTCTCCTTAGTCACTGGTGTTGTGCTGCTGGTTGCACCCTGTTCCTGTCTCTTCTTCATTTGTGATTCTTTCAAATCTCTCTCTACCTATGAGTCTATGGGGTTCTGTGTTGACGCTGCATCCGAGTCATGGTTGCTAGATGGGTCTAGCAAAGGATCCACCGGTGCATCTGCTAGTGGTCCCATCGACACTTCCTTGATGCTGACAGGTTTGTGCCACTCCAAGGGCCAATCAACAATAACAATTTTCAACTCCACATCAGAAACCTTATACACTGTGAGCAACCACTGTTTATATGGAACTACTACATATGGCTCAAAAGTCCCATGAAAGTTTGCCACGAAAAAGTTAAAATCGCTGTTTTCATGGAAAAATAGTTTAAATTTTTGGAAAAATTTGAAAATCCCCCCAACGATCATCGCTCTAGCGATGTTTTGGACCTTTCATCGCTATAACAACAACATTTCATTGGAATAGCGACGCAAACTGTTAGTTTGTTGGAATAACGACGAAAATAGGCCATTCGTTGGAATAGTGGCGAACTTTCGTTGGAATAGCGACAAAAACTATTAGTTCATTGGAATAATGACGCAAAAAGTCCATTTGTTGGAATAGCAACGAAAATACCACCTTCATGGCATAAGAACACCTATCTACAAATACTTGTGGATATTCTTTCCAGAAAGGGTCAATATCTTCCCCAAGTTAAGTCATTTCCCATATATGGTAGAATCATCCTATGCTCTAAAGCTTATTGTGTATCTTCATCGACGGGGAAATTTTGACTTCCACCACTTTATGTGTTCTTCAATACTAGGACCATAATATTTTCTTGTAAAAACATATTGCTTGGAATAAAACTTGTAGCCAAAACTAGAGTTTCAAAGAGATAACTTACTTTTCAATGAAACTTTGTTGTAGCGTCGTTAGGGTTTTGAGGAAAAGATTTGGAATGGTCATAACTTTCTCAATAATGTGAAAACTGATATCATACAATATTTAAAATTAAATTTGTTGAAGTTCCCTTTCACATAGATTTAGTTTAGCATAAATCTAGGAAACCCATCAAAATTTATACGCTCTATGATACCTAGAATAAATTCAAAGTTGTAATATAAAAAAAACCCTAAAAGATATGATTTTACATCAACAATATATTTACTTCACAAACATTGATTTGAATATTTTTTTTTTAAATTGGGTATTTTTCGAGAGGAACTCAAATCCACAAATTGCTTCTTCAACTATTAAATGAAAATATTTAGAAATGGACATGAATGTTGTGGCCTATTTTCCCTTGAAAAATCTAAAAATAAAATCTTCCACTTTCTTACTTAAGAAAGATATCTATTACCACTTGTAGTGAACTTTAATAGAAAAAATATAAAAAGAAAAACCATTGCGTGTGATTAAGATTCTTATAATTTCTAAAGTATCTACCATATACAGTAGAATGTGCTTCCTTTAAAGAGACTCCCATGGTTCATTATGAGGTACATAAAGATTACCAAAATTGCACACCAAACTATTTTGCACTTAAAAATCTTAATATTGATCCATATTAGAATATGAAGGATGTTGAAGTGCATTATAATTTTTCCAAAATATGTATATGAAGTATACAATAAATGTTGGAATGTCCATAACGTCCATAACGTCGCTAGAGCGACGAAAGTTCCATAATGTTGCTAGAGCGATGAAAGTTCCATAGCGTCGCTAGATAAGATGA